>QJOB01000091.1:87913-246621 GCA_004155035.1 Monosporascus sp. 5C6A | reverse complement strand
TTTATATATAACTGTTTTTATTATTTAATTAATTCATTTTGAATATGATATGTTTTGCGGGAAAATTGGTCTATTTGCTTTTTTTTTGCACCCCCACTGTATCTATGCAAATGTGTTAGTATAGACCGGCTATTACACAGGATAAGGGGATTAATCAAGAAAGACTGAAATCGGTGCTGGCGTTTCAAGGCCCTACAGGAGTAGTATATAGGCTTAGTTTAAGATCCTCTACTTGCTATATACCTAGGTACATACATGCCTTTGGTTATACGAAGCCAGTGGAAGCATGGAATCCCCATTTCCTTCCGAACTGCATATATTCTCCTACAGCCATACCATACCACGCTAAGGTATTATCGCGCTACTATCGGTACTAGGTAGAAAGCCATTTACCCACTTTACCGTACATCGCTCATTTATCCCACGGGCTGATGTCCTTGACATCTCCGACGATTCACAGTTATAGTTTGTTTGGTCATCGTGCTTTTCCAGAACCAAGGGATTGCCTGGCTGCTGTCATGCACCCGTGCATCCACTTCTGAGTGGAAGACTGTTTTATTCCTCTGATGGTTTCTTGCAATTCGATCAATCCATGCTAAAAGTTCTTTGTCCATAATCAGATTGGCAGCGTATTCCCCCTCGCCTCCAAAGCCAAATCCCAAACGAGTCACTGGTCACGATACTGCCACTCAAGTGTTGACAGTTCTATGTGGGCTCGAGAAGCCTGACTTACTATCTCCCCGTTGCCAAACGAAGTCGACGCCGTCACCGAGCCGACACCAATTGGACACAACTTCGAATACAGTCATGTCTCGGGTTCTTGCAAGCTACTAACTCTGGCTTTCGGCCAGACAAACCTGGCATTGCGTAGCGTCGTTCCTGACCGCGGGAACCGGGAGAACCACATATTCCACGTAACGACTGCTTCGTTCGTCCCTCCAGTAGAGCCAGACGCGTTTTCCTGTACTGCTGGGACCCCGATCTACAATCCGTCTTGCATTATCCGATGCCGCCATCGCCCATTGAGTGCCGTCGTGTCGAGTTTATTTCCCGCCCAGGATGGAACGCGACCCAACTCGACTGGCCCCCCCGGCCGTCAGCTCTCTTCGAGCTCAGGTTACTGGCGCTGCAATGGAACGATCGCTGAGCCAAGACATCAGGGAGGAGCGCGAGGAACTACGCGAGGCTGCCGAACAGACGCTGAATGTCATCGTCGACCTTAGCCTCGACGGGACGATTAGATGGGTCAGCCCTTCATGGGTCGATGTCATTGGAACCCAGCCAGATGACGTCCGAGGAACCCCGATTGCTGACCTTATCATCGGCGAAGACAAGACCGTCTTTGCTGATGCTATTGATGCGATGAAGAAAGATGATTCGCATAGCCAGTTTTTCCGATTCACTGTTTACCTCGGATCCATGTCAAAGCTGCTTCCTCTCGGCGATGTTAAGGAGCGTGAGCCAGCCGAAGCGGAACCCGCCACCATTGAGCTCGAGGCCCAAGGCATCATGGTGTACGACCGTACAACAGGCGGTGAAAGTCATGTAAGAACGTTGATATGTTCGTCTTACTGCAAGTGCCCAAAATGCTGATGCTTTTGCTCTAGACGATGTGGATGATAAGGCCGTGGATCATGCCACGTGAGATTAAAATTGATCTACCGCCTCTGATTGTCGACACTCTCGGATCTGGTGCCGAAGTGCTTGCCAGTTATCTCACCCAGTTAGCTGAATCGGGCCAGGAAGACCCAGCGAGCCAACCTCCCCCTCTACCAGTCCTTTGCCGCATATGTGAGCGTCAGATCCCACCATGGTGGTTTGAAAAGCACACGGAGCTCTGCCTTCAGGAACACCGTGCCGAGATGGATGTGCAGATGGCACAGGAGAATCTTACCGAACACCGTCACGCAATTGTCAGGGTTCTTGACGCGCTAGAGGCACGAAAGAGCCGGCCCCTTTCCGGGGACCTTACTACATCGCTACCGGCGGCTGACTATAAAGGGCTCCCCATCGGACCTGCCTCGAGCAATTCGTCCCCTGGGACTGCCTCACCCAATCCCTCATCTAGGGATCGTTCTAGTGGGTTCGGCCATACTCGCTCTCGGTCATTTGCTGTACGGCGCCCGCAGGCTCGTATCGTGGAACTTCTGTTGGATTTGTGCGATACAGCTATAGAAATTAGCACTCCTGCCATCAAGGAATCGTCATCCCAAAACGCTGGTGAATTCCGCACTCAGTCGCCGCAATCCGAATCACGGATATCCCAGGTGCTCCAGTGGCAATCTCCTAGTACTAATACACTGGAGCAGGAACAGGGTTTGGCGCTTCTCTGCGCAGATACGGAGAGGGTCGCTAAGGAGAAGGTTGAGGCCGTCTTCCGTCACCGGAAAATCATCGAGTATGCCGAAAGGATAAGAATCGAATTCACTGTAATTGTGCAGGATTGCATTGATGAAGCGATGCATAAAGCGGCTCGTATTGCTGCTGGGCGTTTGAGCGATTCGACAGAAGATGAGGAGGACATAGAAGAAGCGGAAGCGACCCAGGCTGTTACCGACGAGTCCGTCTCAGCCGGTTCCCTCGATACACCCTCATCGTTGGCTATGGCATTGAAGAACGCAGAGTTGGGAGACATAAATGGCCCCCCAAGCACGACGTCGACTCTAGGATCCACGGGGACAAACAGCCCAAGGGAATGCCCCACTCCCAAATCTCACCGCGAGGCTCTGAATATGCTCGGGCAGCATAGGGATGCCCGGCGGGACTCTGTACTACTGGAGAGCGACGCTGGGGATAGTGATGGTAGCGTAAGGTCATCTTCGTTGGCTTCCCGCCGAGCTCTAAGGACCGACTCACCCGCCTCCGAGCTTGGTTGTACGCGACGAGCTACTAGCTCTCGACAGCACCAGCGGCGTAGCCTTATATTGCCTGGTGCTTCGTCACCCCATCGACAGGAATCGCCATCTAGAGGCATGCAACCTTCATCCCCGCTTCGGATACTCAAGCCACGTGGCTTCCAGTACTCCCAAGACGCTATCGCTTCACCAGAATCCTCCCCTAGACTTCCTCAGAGTGAGTTCAGCTCACCTGCCCCTATTATTCACCACAGGCGCCAATCATCGGCGGCGATGTCTGATCTTCCCTACCGCCCTCCACCGTCGCCGCGCCTCCACGCTGCCAATCCCCCCCCTCAGGCTCGTGCGGTTCCACCTTCAATCAAGGACTTTGAGATCATAAAACCAATCAGCAAAGGAGCGTTCGGGAGCGTGTATCTGTCGAAGAAGAAGTCGACTGGCGAGTATTTCGCAATCAAAGTCTTAAAGAAGGCGGACATGGTAGCAAAAAATCAGGTCACTAATGTCAAGGCCGAAAGAGCAATCATGATGTGGCAAGGGGAAAGCGATTTTGTGGCCAAGCTCTACTGGACGTTCTCCAGCAAAGACTATCTGTACCTTGTCATGGAATACCTCAATGGGGGCGATTGTGCGTCTTTGGTCAAAGTCCTTGGGGGGCTTCCCGAAGATTGGGTCAAGAAATACCTTGGAGAAGTCGTCCTTGGTGTTGAGCACCTGCACGACAGGGGCATTATTCATCGTGATCTGAAACCGGATAACTTACTTATTGACCATAAGGGCCATCTCAAGCTGACAGATTTCGGTCTGTCTCGAATGGGTCTCATTGGCCGACAAAAGCGAGCCTTGGACAGCGGAACTTCAGACCCAACGCCAGATCTGTTGAAGACGGGACCGTTTGCCCGGTCATCCTCCATCACATCGTCACGGAGTACATCGTTAGATTTGTTCGGCGGACAATCTTCTCCGCAAATGACTCCCGACGGCAGTCAGGCTCAACCATCGTACTTCAACCTCTCGCAAATTCAACTGGAACCCCAGCGCATTTCTGGTCACCGAAGTGATAGCGGAGGAAGTGAGACGCTTGCGCATATGATAGGGAATTTCTCTCTGAATGATACACAGCCTACGCAGCCAAGTGTGCGGTCGCCACGTGACGACGTAAGCGAAGGCGATGGCACTGCATCTCCTGACCTGCCTATCTTGCAACATTCAAGAACACAAAATAGCGACCCGCACAGAAACACTCCGCCTCAACCGAGCATGATGCCCCCTCCCATGGCCCTCTTCGACCCTGAAGACTCGAGCCGCAGATTTGTTGGAACCCCCGACTATCTAGCTCCAGAGACAATCAGGGGAGCTAAACAAGACGAGACCAGTGACTGGTGGTCTGTCGGCTGTATTATGTTCGAGTTCCTCTACGGCTACCCACCGTTCCACGCTACCGAGGCGGAACAAGTCTTTGAGAACATTCTTGCGCGAAACATCCAATGGCCAGAGGAAGAGGATGACGTCGTGTCCCCCGAAGCTAAAGACCTCATCAACAAGTTGCTTTGCATAGACCCTCAACAGAGGCTTGGCTCAAACCGCGATGATAAGTTTGCCTCGGGGGGTGAAGAGATCAGGAACCACCCCTGGTTCACGGGTATAAACTGGGAAACTCTGCTACAAGATGAAGCTCAGTTTGTGCCGCAGCCAGAAAATCCCGAGGACACGGAATATTTCGATTCTCGGGGTGCAACCTTACAGTCATTCACGGAGGAAATCGAAGACCAGGCATCGCCCCAACCGTCATCGACCCCGGATTACCCCGATCGCCCTCACGATGCACTGTCGCGCGTTCGGTCTCAAGTCCAAGTGAGTCAGCTCAAACGTGGCCTTATGCCACTCCATATCCCTCCGCATATTAGAGACCTCAAAACTCGGCGTCTTAGTGAGCCAGTTGGCTCCGATGATTTCGGATCTTTTTCTTTCAAGAACCTCTCCGTCCTTGAGAAGGCGAACAAAGATGTCATACAACAACTCAAACAACAAGCCATGGCTGCACAGAAGAGATCTGGAATAAGCCCGGGTGGCGCGCACGATGCCGTTTCGCCGGGCCCCGTTCTAGAAGGAAGTCCAGTTCTGTCGATGCCTGTCCAGAAGACTATATCAAATGCCAAAACGTCAGCTTCGCAGCGCCCTGCGTCGCCTTCTGGGGCAGGCCACGTTACATCCTCGCCAAATCGTGCATCGCAGCCGTCCTCCCCTCTTCTGGTTTCCTTCCACGCTGGCCAGGGAAGTGAAGCCCGCCGCAAGCCTTCGAGCAATTCGTCCAGCCTTTCCCAACAATCGACGGCTAATACCCTTCAGCCCGGCAGCTTTTTCGATCTACAGAAGGTCAGTCCAAGTCTGCAGAAAGCAGCGACATCTGTTGCGCCTTCTCCCGTAAAGGGCAAAGGCGCCCCTCCACCCTTAGCTCTTTCGCCGGCGAAGTCAATCGGAACGCCTAGACAAGCAAGTGTCTCATCGACACGCTCACGATCATTGACTGTTGGTTCCCAGGATGGCAGCCCAGGCACATCAGAACTTCTTGCGCATCATCGCAATCGCCGGAGTCAAGTGTTCGACATGTCCCCGTCTTCGTCTGACAACGAATGCGACAGGGCAAACGCGTTACTCAAGGTTCAGCGGCGACGCCAGTCCACCCGGCGGATGTCGGCTATTATGCTCGACAGCCCCTCTTTCCGATCGTTAGATGTGTTGATCTGTGAAGACCACCCTGTCTCACGGATGGTGATGGAAAAATTGCTTGAGAAACTGCGTTGCCGCACCATCTCTGCGTCCACCGGTTCGGACGCCGCCCGTTACGCGCTTAGTGAAATCAAGTTCGACATCATCTTCACCGAGTTCAAGCTACCTGAGGTCAGTGGAACCGATGTGGCTCGAATGGTCCGCGAAGTCAAGAATGTCAACGCACACACTCCCATCGTAGCTATCACGGCGTACCTCAAAGAACTGCAAGCACCCCATTACTTTGATTCGCTGATTGAGAAGCCCATCAGCTCGTCTAAGCTAATCGAGGTCCTCTCTAATCTGTGTCAGTGGAAGCCACCAACGCCAAGTCAAAGCATCTCGGTCTCGCTCGCGAAACCAATTCTGTCCGAGGCGAAGCAGGGGGTGGAACGCCTGGAGGACAGTCCAGTCTCGGGATCCTCTAGCTATGCCCAACATCCAGGAGGGGGCAGTTTCAGGGGCTCTAGCAGAGAAGATTCTATCGGCTCTAGTCTCTTTGGGGACTCGGAGTCGGCCACTACGGATGACGTCTCCGTGATCCTCAGTCGCAAGACTACGGGCGAGTGGGATGAGTCAGGACTTGGCATAAGCCCAGGCGAGACAGCGACCTTAGAATCAGGCGGATCCCCAAGGATGCCATTACAGCTCATCTCTCAACAATCCGCCCCGGCGCGAATAGAACAGCCGAGGATGCCAATTCCCCGCCGCTCGCTGGAAAAACTAAAGTCAAGGCGCGACCACCTCGAGAAGCGGCGCGTTGAGGGTACTGATTCGGCCGATGATGAAGATGACGAGTTAGGCGTCTCATCGGATCGCACCATACGCAACAAGCCATTGCTGCCCAGCTCGAAGCTGGGAATTGAAATGATGAGAGCCAATAGCCACGATGGCACGGCTATTACATCGGACACCGAACCTGTGACGCAGGTTGTTACCCCTTCAAAAGAGGGTGGATTGTCACCTCTTACAGGGCCCAGATCGCCACTAAGGCACGTGTTTGAGACGCCGCCGGACTTATCGCCGCCCTTGCATCAGAAAGACTCTGAGGGGGATGCCGACGAAACTCCACGGCCTTCAGATACATATGACACTTCAGCGGATGAACCAACACCGAGACCAAAGGTGAAAATGTCGGGCGCAGCGCTGAATAGCAGCAAAGAATGACAACTCCCTCGATGTGTATCCAATCCGCATACGTCTCCCGGCCCTCGTGGGTCAGCATATAGCACAATCGTTCACAAGCTGTTTAAAGCAAGGCGTTGATGGGAAGAGCTTTGCCAAAATCGCACATCATTTTCCTTGTAACGGATGGAAGTAGCAACGGAGTTCAGGAGCGAGTCGTAGGGGAAACAGGAACTTTCTGTGCTGTCAGGGACATGGCCGGAGCAGGAAGCAAAGTAACTCGCCGCATTTACAGATAACTTGGGATCTTATATTTCGTATCTCATTGCCTGTGGCAGCCCTCCCATCGTCGGCTGCCCGCCGTGTTGCTGCCACAGCATTGAGAAACCCACTACCGCTGTTCCGGGCTTGCCAGTCTTGACCGGTGTATCTATGTATGTATAAGTCACAAACGGAAAGGTTCGAGAAATAGGGGAGCGCTTGGTTTGCATGGACGTTTACCGAAAAGACAATCCTGGTTGTACGCTGATCTTCGGAAATGGTCAAATTGAGCTAAGATAGAAAAAAATAAGTCTGAGGTAACAGATCAGAACTTACTGCTCAGTCGGAGGCACTTTGGTGTTTCTGCGCGATGTAACGTTAGGTGGTCTTGTTGTTCATCAGCCTTGTTCGTCGCCGCTCGCCTTCGCTCCCTTCCCCCTACGGTTGTATTTCCGTCAGCGTAGGCAAAAGGAAGGGGCGGAAAGCAACGATTTTGCATGGTTTAGAGTCTTCTGATATTCCAGTCTTGAGAGAGGGCTTGTACCTTAGATGGTTTACATCGCAAGGTAAACGCAGGCAGACGTTGAGAACGGCTGGATACGATTCCGTATACTAGGTAGTTACAATACGCAGCTGTCTGGCATCTGGCGTCGGACCCGAGTTAAAGTGCCCCACACCCCACCAAAAACTGTTCCAGAGAGGCAAATAATAATTATATCGTTCTCATTTCTGCCTTCCCGTCTCCCAAGCAAAGCCAACAAGGGCCGAGACAACCCCCCAAAAAAAGAGAAGTTCTACGAAGCAGGGGAAAGTACCAGACATACCAATCTTTGCTGGAAAATACATATCCGGTATGACTTCTTCTCTGGCCGCCCTTATTTCGGCCTTGCCCGAGGGCGACGGCTGGGGACCTCCTCCCACGACTGAGACGACCCTGAATGGCGTCCCATACGCACCATTCTCCAAGGGCGACAAGCTGGGTCGCATGGCAGACTGGACTGCGGATAGCAAGGATAGAGATGGCCGAGGCGGCAGACAGCAGTACAATCGCAACTACCGCGGTATGGCCCCTCCGGATCCCCTCAGGTTTTATTTGTGTATTGTGAGCACTAACATTCGCATCTTGGGAGCCAGACCAGCAAATCTATGGTGCAGGCAGTGCTGCCCTCTTCGCGGCTCCTATTGTCGAGGCCGACGAGAACTCCTTCTCCGTCGTCAGCAGAGAACCCACCAAGACGAGGTACGGTCGTGGCGCCATCTTTACGCGCGGTCGCGGCCAACGAGGGGGTGCCCGCCAGGATACCAGGGGTGGCCGCGCCCAACTCTCCCGTACTGGACGAGGTGGCCAGCAGGGCTATGGCGGCTATGATAGCCGCGGCGGTCGGTCGAATGCCACCCGCGGGCGCCGCTTTGGATGGAGAGACTACGACAAGCCGGCCAGGAACCGGGATGCTTCCATCAATATCAAGCCCGACTGGCAGCTGCTTGAGGAGATTGATTTCAACAGGTTATCCAAGTTGAACCTCGATGCCGACGAGGGCGAAGACATGGATAGTTACGGTTTCCTCTACTACTACGACCGCTCCTTCGACAAGCAACCCGTCAAGTCGGCCGAGAGAAAGCTGACTCCTATGGACCGCGCCGCATATAATGTCACAACCTCTTCCGACCCTGTGATTCAAGAACTCGCCGAGAAGGATGAGGCCACCATCTTTGCCACCGACAGCATTCTGTCCATGCTCATGTGCTCGCCTCGCTCGGTGTACCCATGGGATATCGTCATTGTGAAACATGGCAACAAGATCTTCCTTGACAAGCGTGACAATGCTACGCTCGACATGGTGACCGTCAACGAGAATGCCGCCGACGCGCCGCTGGAGGCTGCCGACGGTAGCAAAGACGGCATTAACCAGCCGGCCGCGCTCGCCGAAGAGGCCACCTACATAAACCACAACTTCGCCAACCAGGTTGTCCTGGAGAATGAGTCTCAGAAAGTCGAGATGGCTCACGAGAACCCGTTCTACAATGCTGCCGAGGAGACTGAGCCTCCCGCAAGCAAGGCTTATAAGTACCGGAGATTCGATCTCTCTACAAGCGAAGAGGACCCCATGTACCTCATCGTCCGGACGGAACTCGATGCGGTGCAGAAGAATGCCATCAGCGGTGAAGACCAGCTGCTGGTTGTGAAGGCGCTCAACGAGTTTGACAACAAGGCCCAGGGCAGCGGCAGCGCACTAGACTGGAGGACTAAATTGGTCACGCAGCGTGGTGCCGTCGTGGCTACGGAGATGAAGAACAACAGCGTCAAGCTTGCGCGGTGGACGGTGCAGAGCATTCTTGCTAAGGCGGATATTATGAAACTTGGGTCAGTATCCCCTGTTTTGTATTCACCCAAGCGTACGACTGACAGTTTCCTAGTTTCGTATCTCGTGCGAATCCTAAGACCAACGATAAGCACGTTATCCTGGGAGTGATTGGCTGGAAGCCTCGAGACTTCGCCAACCAGATGAACCTGTCTCTGTCCAACGGCTGGGGTATCGTGCGGACCATCGCCGACATGTGCCTGAAGCGTGATGACGGCAAGTTAGTCCTGGTGAAGGACCCTAACAAGTCAATTCTGCGCCTATACGAGGTTCCCGCTGGCAGCTTCGACGAGGAAGGCGAGGGGGAGGCGGTCGCCGAGGAGGTCGCAGAGGAGTAAGCGGAGATTGGCCTTGCCTAGAGAGCCAAGGGGGTTATCGTTCACGGCAAAATAGATATCTTACTTCGTGGGAGAAGAGTTGCTTGATAATGAAGACCCCACAACATCGTCTAAGGGGTATGAATCGCTACCATGATGTGTTGATACAAGCTCCTCACCCAGACGAGGACCGTATGGCTTCGACCCCTCAAACCTGGAGTATAGATTCTCTGCTCCCTCTATGGGGGAACGGCCTCGAAGACTCCATGCGGTACACTCGCTCGCTGAAAATATATAAAGCTTCGTGATAACTGCCCGGCCAGTGTCAAACCCGGCTAGTCTCAACCCCCCGCCCGCCCCCCCACTTTCAACCGTCCTTATCGATCGATGCCCCGCCATCAATGGTTTTCGGGCTGTGACGTCTGTACCTCCCTAATTACTATATCCTTCGTATGTGCATATTCTATCGACATCTCTCTCGACTTTTGTCAGTGGTTGGATCTCCGAGTCTGATCGTAAAAGTCCTCACTCCTTCCTGCTTCTCTTAGAGACGGACCCCTGACTCCCCGGAGAACAATGGCACCGAACCCCATCATCGCCCCCTCGATCCTGTCGGCGGACTTCGCCCAGCTGGGCGCCGACTGCAAGAGGACCATGGACCAGGGAGCCGACTGGCTGCACGTCGATATCATGTAAGTGTGTGTTTCGCTCGTCGCAGGATGAGCGTGAGGGCGAGGTGTGCAGGAGATATCTGTGCGGGGAGGAGTGTTATAGTATAGGGATGGGTTGGTTGAGTATGGTATGGTATATTGACGGAGATATCTTACAACAACAGGGATGGCCACTTCGTTCCCAACATCACCTTCGGCGCGCCCGTCGTGGCCAAGATCCGGAAACACGTCGACCAGCCGGCCACCAAGTACGGGCGCGGAACCTTCGACTGCCACATGATGATCGCCGAGGTGGGTAATCGAACCGAGACGAGGTCGATGCACGCCTCTTCCTCCCCCTTTTCTTTACCTTCCCACCTACCCACCAGCGTCTATACGAAATACCGGTTGGCTAAACTGCTGTTCCGCGCGCCCGCAGCCCAAGAAGTGGGTCAAGGAGTTCAAGAAGGCCGGCTGCGACCTCTACTGCTTCCACTACGAGGCCGCGTTCTCGAGCGCCGCCGAGAACCCCGAGGACACGGCGTCCGATGGCTCGAAAACGAACCCGCGCCAGCTCGTCCGTTACATCCACGACCAGGGCCTGCTGGCCGGCGTCGCCATCAAGCCCGCCACGGGGCCCGAGGTGTTGTATGAGCTGCTGGATAGCCTGGACGAGAAGGAGAGACCGGATGTTAGTTTTCTTTTCTTTATTCCCGTACCCCTACCCCACTCCTCCCCCGCTTTTTTCCTTTGTAAGGGATGTTGTGGGTGATTAACTAGGGGCTGACATTTATGCAGATGGTCCTCGTCATGACCGTCGAGCCCGGGTTCGGCGGCCAGAAGTTCATGGCCTCGGAGCTGCCCAAGGTCACGGAGCTGCGCAGGAGGTACCCGGACCTCAACATCGAGGTCGACGGGGGGCTGGGCCCCGCCACCATAGACCAGGCCGCTGACGCCGGCGCCAACGTCATCGTCGCGGGCAGCGCCGTGTTCGGCGCCAAGGACCCGGCCGAGGTTATTTCGTTGCTGAGGGAGTCGGTGGAGAAGAGGTCGGGGAAGTTATGAGGTAGTGGGTGGAGAGTAGAGGGAGAGCAAAAAAATATATGTAAATAGATGTGTCTGTGGATATTGTTGCCCATGGAGTTTTGAGTGTGTGCACTTAGACTTGCTACGGCGGATCTAGTGTTGAGGACCTGTCTTGGGCACTCCGCACCTCCCCTGTCTGGTTTCTTCTCTGTTGCTGCTTGGAAACTCGACATTGACTGTGGTATGTGCATGTCCTTTCTATCTGACCAGTACTACCACGGTCGTCGCGGTCTAGACCTCAAAACACCGTCCACATTCCTAGCTAACGCCATTTATGAAAGTTTGTAGTCGTTCACCATTTTTAGTCCTGCTTGTACAAAGCTTCCCTTGGACTTGGGACAGGATCGCATCCGTAAGCATCTTTGGGTATCGTGTCTTAATTTTCTCCATGTAAGGCATGGCTTTCCCATATGATCGGAGTTCCCGGCCACTTGGAACGTGTCTCGCAGCACCTCTATCTCGGTACTCTCAAGAAATAATTACCGAGCCGAGACGCTGCCGTGTGCCGTCGGCGCGGCTCGTCAGCCTCTTGTCCTGTTGGTGGGATTTGATGATTATTTTGTGAGAACCCGCACGAACTCTTCCACTCTAGTGACGTTGGTCATGGTTAAGATCCAGGGTTTCTTTCGAGAATGCTTCCATGTAAGGGGATTTTGCAGTGGAAGACTGTTCGTGAACTTTCTAGCGGCCCGCGAAGTTCTGTCCAACAGATTCAAGCTATCCAGCTAGGCGTACAACCTGAAGTGGAGGTACTCGCCAGTATCGGTGTCAATCAAAACTCAGAAGACGTCCTGTCTCATAGCAGGGACTTGCCCTAATAATCGCGGTCTCTGTGATTCCACCGATGTCTTCGCAACTACCTAGCGGTCGAGTCTGGCCATGTTCCAGAGCGCTATAGCCTCCGGATTCCTCCTAGGTAACTGGGACAGCGTCTCCCCAAGCGAATACAATGCAATTCAACTGGCTTTGGGCATATGTACTTAATACTACAGACCACGCTTCGAGGAGACGAACCATTCCTGGTTCTATAGGAAAGGGGTGGGCAAGCTCAGGGAGGAAAGGGGTGGGGGCATCTCTACAATATAACCTGACTTGCCCTCTGCACTGTCAGGTCGACCTGCCTCTTCATATCTGCTTTATGTAAAAGCGGGACAGTTTGCCGAATATAATGTGCCTTAGTTTCCCGTGGACACGGGCAGGTCTTTTTCTTCTCAACCGGATCGGCGCATAGCTGAAGACCTCGACTTCCTAACTCGCTGAGATGTCGCCTCAAAGTTCAAGCCGTCGAATTTTCCTCTAGCCCATCGAAGCAGCATCCTGCATAGGAGAGACGATAGACATATAACTGAATTAAGCTTAGGAGTGCCAAACACTGGGAGTATTATGGTCGACCCCTTTCTAACACAATCTGAGATAACTATGCACAACTGACCACCCCGGAACGTGTTCTATAGCGCACTACGGCCCATCCGGGAGAGAACCAGTCTGATAATGGAATCGAAATATAACCGATGCAGATGGGTCTATCTATACGGGGCGGGTCTTCGTTAACGTGTTCGGCAAACTTGAGGTGAACCGTAGATGTCTCAGGAGACTATCATTCAACGCATAAGGGTATCTCAGGGGATGTAACCACCCGCGGTTTGATCGCCAGACCAAATCTTTGATGGCTAGCTGTGCATTAGAGCTGGACAGGGCTCTACCCACCGTTGACAATATTGCCGGACACCTGTCGGCTGTCCCCGCGGAGTTACCTGATGAGGAGGTTGTTAAGTATAGATGTTGAAACGTCAAACCCAGATCACAAGAACAGATCCTGTTGTGTACGGACGGTACTCTTCATGGTTCCCAGAAGGAAGACAAATGAAAAGCTCGATACGGTGTACGCTACGATACTGGGAATTCTACATGTTCTTGGGGAGTTGTGGTCGGCGACTATCATCGCACCAGTACGGGTGACGGATGCGAACTGAGACCACGAGCCCCAAGACAAGGCCCCCCCGCCCCTTTTTTCATGCCTTCCCCCGACGGCTAGCGTACTGAACGGGAGTGCACACCTTATGCAATGCAAAGCCGACCACTGAAAATAGACACTGGCCATCCGTACTCCGCACTCCGGCCTCTGGGAACCATGGGCGGGCCCCTTCGGGATCTCATAAGACTCCCGGATCCAATCCCTTGACGCCCGGGGGCTGGCCCCCAAGCTGCGAGGTCGCCGGCCAGTGGATGACGATGGCGACAATCGTGCATACTGCGCCGCGCACAGGCCAGAGAAGCGAGACAGCGTTCCGTGCGTTGAGTGGATGAGCGCTTCACCCGTCATGCAGAACATGCCGCTGCATTGGCCGGGTTCATTCGTGGACTCAGCTGAGGCCGTGAGGGAAGGGAGGGGGCTCCCCACTGCCCCAGCCGCTCTTAGCAAGTACCCACAATAGCTCTGTATGTACAGTAGGTATCAGGTACCTGTAGGTATTTTCTGCCCAAAAAATATTTGACGTTGGATGATCCCACCAGGGAGGAATAATCATGCCATGCGGAATCTGTGAAGCTTTTACTTTAAGCGAAACCGTTTATACACATTTACAATTTCTTTCTTTTTCCTCCCCAGTATCCAATTGAGTCGAATATAGGTTAAGGAAAGCCCAGTTGAATTCTAGAAATGAAGCGCAAGGCCGAGGCACAAGCTGCCGGCCAAAGACAGCCGAAGAGAAAGACCAAGAAGTGTAAGTCCGCCAACATATGAAGTAGAAGCCTCATATATACAGCTTCGTCCGAGTCTAGATTAACCGCAGCGTTTTTGCAGCCCTGGCCGATGAAGAAGCAAAGAAGAGATTTAGAAAAGGTCTGTTCGACAAGGAAGTCCTAAACGAATACACCGAGGGATATGCCAACTCGAGTCCCTACAAACACGGCGTCATCAGCAACCTGGTTGACGACAAACTGCTCCGGTCTGTCCGAGAGGAGATCAAGGACAATGTCTCTTTCACGCCCAAGGAGACGGACATCTATAAAATACACCAGTCGGGAGACCTGGCCAACCTGGACGGACTGGACGACGGAGCCCTCGCCAAGTTGCCCTCACTGCTAACCCTACGAGATGCCATGTATTCCCAGACCTTCCGAGACTATGTGTCCCACATCACAGGCTGCGGCCCCCTGAGCGGGAGAAAGACGGATATGGCCATCAATGTCTACACCCCGGGCTGTTTTCTTCTCTGCCACGACGATGTCATCGGCAGTCGGAAAGTCAGCTACATCCTGTACCTGACGGATCCGGATATCCCCTGGAAGCCGGAATGGGGTGGCGCGCTAAGGTTGTTCCCGGTGCGCAACATCAAAGGGAAGGACGGCCAGGTTGCGAAGACGCCCGAGCCAGACGTGGCCAAGGCGATACCTCCCGCGTGGAACCAGCTGAGCTTCTTCGCTGTCCAGCCTGGCGAGAGCTTTCACGATGTCGAGGAGGTATACCATGCCGCGAGCAAGGAGCAGCTAGGAAAAGAGGGAGGCCGTGTCCGCATGGCCATCAGTGGCTGGTTCCACATCCCGCAGATAGGCGAGGACGGCTACGTGGAGGGGGACGAGGAGAAACTGGCCAAAAACAGCGGCTTGATGCAGCTGCAGGGAAACCCGGCCCAGTACGATCAGCCCCAAGCCCGTCCAGTGCCGGTCGAGAAGCCCCAGTCTGGCTCGCAGGAGGAGTTTAACGAGGCCGACCTCGAGTTCTTGCTGAAATACATGGCGCCGACGTACCTCACGCCCGACACGCTCGAACAAATATTAGAGCATTTCGAGGAGGGCTCCAGCATAACGCTAGCCAATCTTCTGGGCAAGAAGTTTGCTAAGAGGCTACGAGAATACGTCGCGGCCCAAGATCGCGCCAGCCTTCCCGAAAGTAGCGCGGAGATCGAGAAGGGGCCGTGGCGGGTGGCGAAGCCGCCTCACAAGCACCGATATCTCTATCTGCAGCCTTCCGACGGCGGCTCAGAAGAAAAATCCCCTATCCAGGAGCTGCTGGAGGACTTCCTCCCGAGCCCTCAGTTCCGCCGCTGGCTCCAGATGGCGACAGGTTGCGTGATCGAGAGCCACGACCTCATCGCGCGGCGCTTCAGGCGCGGCAAGGACTACACCCTCGCCACGGGGCACGAGGGCAAGCCGCAGCTCGAGCTGAACCTGGGCATAACGCCCTCGCCGGGCTGGGGCGACGAGGCCGACGAGGACGAAGAAGAAGCGGCGGCCGCTGCCGAGGCGAGTCCCAAAGCCGGCGGTAAGGGCAGGGGAAAGGATAAGGCCAAGGCCAAAGGGAA
Source organism: Monosporascus sp. 5C6A (assembly GCA_004155035.1). Lineage (NCBI taxonomy): Eukaryota > Fungi > Ascomycota > Sordariomycetes > Xylariales > Monosporascus > Monosporascus sp. 5C6A. The sequence goes on along the minus strand of QJOB01000091.1, from coordinate 230,891 downwards.
AGGCAAGGCCAAGGCCAAAGAAGAGCCCGAAGAGCCTGAGGGGGAAGAGATCGAGGTCGGGGGCCACGAGGTGTACATGGCGGGCGACGACGACGCCGACGACGACGCGGCCGTCTACCGGTCGGGCGGCGACGAGGGCGACAACATCCTCTTCTTCCAGGCGGCCGCCTGGAACAAGATGACGGTCGTGCTGCGCGACAGCGGCGCCCTCAAGTTCGTCAAGTACGTCAGCCGCAGCGCCAGGGGCGACCGCTGGGACGTCTGCGGCACCTTCGAGGTCGAGGAGCAGGAGGACGACGACGAGGGGGGTGATGATGATGGGGACGCGAACGCGCGGCTGCTCGAGGAAGACACCGAGGAGGAGTGGAACGGGTTCCCGTCATCCTCGGAGGATAGCGATTCCGAATGAGAAATGGGACTGGCCACTTGTCTCCGCACAGCGTGACGGCCAAAGGACCAAATGTTATCATGTCCGAGTGGAATGTACGCATATATAATATACCTTTTCGCCGCCCCCCCAGGGGGCGGGGTACACCTTCCCTCCCCTTCGTAGAGGGCTACCCACGGTCTTAGAGGTCTATTCCGCTTCCCGTAATTGAGATTGCTGGCAATACCGTACCCCGTCGGGCTCGAAATTGCCTCTACTGCGAGGCATTCTACAAGTTATTCCAGCAACAATGCGTGCCCACGGCGGGTGGAAAGGCTCAGGAAGCCTGGCATGTGAGAAAAGTATACAGACACGGGTGTGAGATCGACGAACGTGATATAGACACGAGAGCTCTCGGAGTATAGGAAGAGCAGTTCCTCGCAAATGAGTCTTCAGACAAACAAACAAACAAACAAACCATGTTGAATCATCGTATCTCTATAGTTACCTATGGTAGCGCCTCTTTATGCAACACGACAATACTCAGAACCCAAACCAACACTCTTTGGTTGCGCCTGTCCAATCGACGAGTGGTATCTCCAGCGTAACAACGTGTCGTCCCCTCCGGGGCTCTAGCGTCGGGGGTCTAAGGGGTAATCCCCCTCCCCCTTTCCCCCTATCGCAAGCAATCTATAACTCCCCGGCGACGGACTTGAGTCCGTTCGCCGCCCTGGCGTCGTCGTCGCCGCCGGTGCCGGCGATGAGCTCCGTCATGTCCCGCATGCGGTAGTCGAGGATTGGGGTAACCCAGTCGTCCTCGACGAGCGAGTACGTCTCGACGGCGTTATCGTGGGGCTTGCGGGGGTTGATGGCCCAGTAGCCGAAGTCGGCGTCGAGGTGCTTCAGGTAGCGCATGAGGTTGGCCCAGTAGTTGGCGTCGCCCATGCCCGGGTGGCGCGGGGCGCCGAACTCGCCGACCCAGACGGGCGCGACATCGCGCTCGACGAGGTACGCCCAGTTCTTGCGCATCGCCTGCGCGAACGACGCGTAGCTGCGCTTCGCGTACCGGCCCTCGCGGCTGCCCCAGCCCGACCACGCGTACACGTGCGCCGAGTACACGACACGGTCCTCCGCCGCGTCCAGCACCACGGGCCGCTCCCGGACCCCCCTGAGGTCGTTGCCCGACTCGGTGCCTCCCACGATGATGAGCCAGTCCGGGTTCATCTTCAACAGCCGGTTCCCGCACCTCTCGGCGGCCGTCGCCCAGAGGTCCCACGGCATGGTGCCCCAGACGCCCCGCACCTCGTTCCGGAGGTCCGCCCCGATGACCCTCTCGTTGTCGGCGAACCGCCCCATGACCGTCTCCCAGTGCCGGATCCAGTCCTCCTCCGACTGCTTCACCCTGCAGAGGGGGCCGAGGTGGTCGTTGGCCCAGGCGGCGTCGCACGGGTCGGCGCCGCAGCACCACGTGGCGTGGGTGATGTGGTTGTTGACGATGACGGCGATGCCGGCGTCGGTCAGGGCGGTGACGACGGCCTCGAACACGTCGAGCGCGCGCAGGCCGTGCAGGTCCGGGTTCGCGGCGAGCAGGTGGGGCAGGATGTGGGGGTTCTCGATGACCATCTCATCCGAGTAGGGCAGGCGCACGCTGTTGAAGCCCAGGGAGCGGATGGTCTGGGCCATGACGGAGCGGTGCTGAACGTCGAGCCCCCCGGGCACGAAGATCTCGTCGCTGGCGCCGTACCAGTTGACCGAGGCGAGCTTGAAGCGGCGGCCCTCGGCGTCGACGATGTCGCGGCCGCGGGTCCGCAACGGCAGCGAGTAAGCCGCGATGCCCAACTCCTCTATGGGCGGCGGGAGCGGTCGCTGACTGAACAGCCGGGCGCCGGCGTCCGGGATCCAGGGCTGCCCCAGGTAGGCTTCGGCTCTCCACATGTAGTGGAAGTAGCTCCCGACCAGGACGATACTGAGCAGGAGGAGAGAAAACATATTGAGCCCCGGGGTCGAAGGGCAGTGATATCAAGTCGAAAGGAAGAAATTCTCGGGTCTAATCTAACATGAGAAAATGATAATGGCCACGAACGCTATATACGGGCAATGGGCCCATCGTCGCCTTTCCAATATGCGTTAGGTCCTTGCTGCGAGTTGGTACATGCAGAGGGTTTAAGCAGTAAAAAATAAGAGGTCGAGGTCCTTCTTGTTGTTGTTCTTACCTTAGGCAAGGAACCGCCATCAACATCATGGTAGACGTTTAGGCAGTACAATACAAGTAGGCGCAGTCTTTGTAGTGTATGTATTACGATATGATGATATGTAAAAGGGCTGGGAGGCTAATTGAGTTGAGCTCGTGTACGGAATACAAAGTAGTGTGCAGGTAAAGAGAGGCTTTTGGTCCATGCCCGGGGCCCCTAAAGTTACAGTAGTAGTTTGGCTCTAGGCTAAAGTGTCAGTATGGTGGGGTTTCTCTTGTGGCGGTCAGGTCTGACGTAAGTACAAGTACATATACGGGTCCATTATCCGGTGGCATTAGTACCAAATGTGAAATAGGGAGCGGTTTTACCTTCGTTATTACTGTTGCTAAGTACTATATAACTCATAATTACCTAGTCAGTCACATACACGGACGTAAGAGGTAGCCGGCCTACTTAAGTACGTAAAATAATGCCAGTCTCTAACAGACCCCAATCGAATCCTTCTTCTCAGCTTTAACACGACTTGCTTCTTCACGCCGTCTTCTTGACTTGTTAGATTTCGTATCCTGGTGTTTACTACTACCGATTTTATGCAAGTAGAGAGGGTTCTCGATGCGCCGTGCCCTACGTGCCGACATGACGGCCTGAGGTCGTAGGCAAATAACTGACAAGCAGGCGGTTGGAATGCCCATGTTTCTGTGGCGTCGAGAGAGAAATCCGCCTTCATGAAAATAACAGGTGTGATGAATTGGGCCTTTGGCCAACTCTTCAGCGCTGCGCTGCATACGGATAGCGGGCCAACCGCCCTGTCACTCCGCTGTCACCAGTCGGAAGCTGGCGGAGAACCGCGAAATCACCTCCGTCCTGGAAAAGAGAAGGAAGCATTCTCCGAAACACAATAGACGCTATCTCGGGACTATGGAGGGGGCCGGCGCGACGTGTTTTGCCACATAACTCCTTCAGGCAAGGTTGGACATGCCCTCGAAGACCAACAATGACGCATCCATCCATCCATTCGACAGGCTTCGCAGCTGGTGATTCCCGGAAGTAGCATGCGCACTCGCTCGCTCACTCACTCTCTCTTCGTATTCATCGACCTGTCCAGGTTGAACGCGGCGCTGATGAGCGCGAGGTGGCTGAAGGCCTGCGGCGAGTTGCCCAGCTGCTCGCCGCTGCGCGCGATCTCCTCCGAGAACATCGACAGGTGGTTCGAGAAGCTGAGGATCTGTATTGGGGCCGTCAGTAGGTCATCCTGCATACGGCCGTCCGGCCGGTCTCGTGTATTGCGTTACGAAATCCCGCTCGTGATATTCGTACCCCGAGACAGGCAGGTGGGGCTGAGGTAGGGTTATTTGGGATCTGAATTAGGGGGAAACTCACATTCTCGAAGAGGTTGACCGCTCGCACGAGGTAATCTCGCTCGTATACGCCCGCCCGCGTCATGGCTTCTACGAGCCAGAAGGTGCACATACTGAAAGCACCTTCGTGCCCGCCAACCCCTGAAAACCCGGGGTCAGTTACGAGACCGCGAGTAAGACGAAACACGCCAAATATACAGAGACAAAAGGGGGTTTGCCCGGGTGAGATACGGGAGGTTAGGCAGAATCACGTACCGTCGTCCGAAAGCTCGACGTCGTACCGGTGCACCAGGCCGGCGCTCGTCAGCCCGCCCTTATCCGGCGGGAGCAAGATGCGATCCATTGTGCTGAGGAACCGCGGGTCGTTGGGGGTGACGAAGAAAACTAGGGGTGCTATCAGGATCGAGGAGTCGAGCACGGTGGTGTTCTCGTAGCTCTGGATGAACGAGTGCATCTCCTTGTTATATCCTGCGGGACGATTAGTGAATAGACAGGTTTGGTAACGGGGGGGGCCTGAGGCGCGAACCCTTTTCCATGATCTCTTCGTGGAGGGTATCCCGGGCGGTCAGCCACTTCTGGCGGTTGGGGCAAGGAAGGCACCTCTTATCCGCCAGACGAAGACCGCGATCAAAGGCTACCCACAGCATGACTTTGGAATACACGAAGTTCTGCTTGTTGTTTCGCACTTCCCATATACTCATATCCGGCTCTGTCAGGGACGTTTCGGTAAGTGACGGACATCATGACTGAACCTTTACGCTAGGAGGCTTACCATTGACTAAATCGAGCACGTAATCTACGAGGGGGTTAACGAACAAGACAGTGAGTAGGCGGCCTAGACCTACCGAGCATTCTACGAATAGAGACCCAGGTGTCCCAGGCGATTGGCTTTCCGTACTTGTTGTAGAGGTAGATACCATCCTGTTCAGGGTTCGTCAGCCACTATTAGGTACGTGACATCCAAAACAAGCAACGGCTAGTGTTGAGCTGCGACAAACGGGGCCGAACGAGAAATCCCCATTGTGATCCAAAATAACACTTACCATAAGTTCACCATAGATGTCAAGTTGTTGGTGGAAGGCCGCTTCGTTACCAATTCGGACCGGCTTACTACCTTTGTAACCATCGAGATGGTCGAGTTCCACTTCCGGCATTTCCGTTTCGCCCCTGATGGTATACATGACCCGCAGTCCCTGGCCGGCATTGACAGATTTCTGGAATATGGTGTTAACAAACTCCATGTAAGCGTCGGCCTCCTCGGTAAACCCCATCCTTAGCAATATGTATATGGTAAAACTCGAATCGCGTATCCAGGAGAAGCGGTAGTCCCAGTTTCTGCAACCTCTCAGCATTACGTTGACGGAAGCTCGCAAAGGGGCAGGGGGAGACGTTTGGCATACCGTGTCCCGCCTATGGCCTCGGGGATCGAGAAGGTTGGTGCGGCCACAATGGCACCCGTCGGCTCGTAGGTCAACATCTTGAGGATCATGAGGCTACGGGATACCACTTCACGCCAGCCACCCTTGTAGTTCGCTTTTCCAAGCCAGTGGAACCAGTACATTTGCGTATCATGCTGTTGTAAGTCCACGATCTGCGTCGTGACGACCTTCGTGACGTGATCCGGGACATCCCGGCGCAGGATGAACGAAATCCCCTGACCTTCTCGAAGCGTAATATTTGCATGCACCCCCTCCCCTTTCATTCGGGCCAGCTGTACCTTCTCGAAGGTTACTACGGGGTCGTCTGATAACTGATCGTCATGGCTGTCAACGACGACATCCAGCTGGAGCTTCTCCTGTTTACCGTGGAACGTGACTGTCTTGCTCTCCGAGTCCCCGGCTCTGCGCTCTGGTTGCAATAGCGTGGTCGTGTGAGGCTCCCTTGCATAATCGAACGCAGGAAAGACGTCGATATCTAGTGGTAGTTAGCCACACCATATCTGGGTGGATCTCGACAAGGCTACTCGACCTAGGGACATTTCGCCACGAACGCACGCGACTCGTCTCACCAGCCACTCCTTTAATTCTTCGGGGACACTCTTTGACTGGCGATATGCATTGTGCCTGTATCCTGTGGCCACGATATTACTTTTCTTGGGGCGTGGGAAGAAGTCCACAAGGTCCAGTACGCCATCCTCACGGATGTACCGGGTCTGCAGTATAGCTGAAGAAGGGAGATATTGCTGCTTGGTGGTGCAAGACGACGGATCCTGGGGAGCAATGCTGAAATAGCCGCCGATGTCCTTGTCCAACAAACGACAGAAGACTGACGGAGAATCGAAATTGGGCCTGACGACGAGTCAGCCAAGGCCCCTCCATGCATGCTGCACCCTAGGAGAATGGGATCATAAATAGGCCTAACACCTTGATGAAACAGGCTATCGGCCGATGTGGCGTGAACAATCGTGTTGAAAATTTCACGATCACAGCCAAATGATAGAAGACAGCTACGGCCTGATGTAGTCAAGAGATCACACCACTTACCAGCACATGAAGTCTAAGAAACGATTGCTTCTATCAGCATCATGGTCCGGATGGAGGTCACTGAGGACAGCATACCTATGCTTCCGTCTATACTTGCCAAGGCACAGGTTCTCATGTTACCGATCATGCCATAATTCTCTATAGGCAGGTAACCTGTGGTGTCCCGTTTCGAGACATGGAGAGTGTTGCATTTCGCAGTCGCCATCGTGGCTTAGATTGTGTGTCGTGGAGACAAGCTCGTTGCAGCGGAATGTATCTAAATGCAAGGTACGGTATGTAATATTCACGTTTACGTCTAGATTGGTTGCCAGCGTCTTTTTTGATCTCGCCTCGAGAACTTCTATATGTCATATGGTAGGTATGAGGAAGGGACTAACGTCGCTGGAAAGCTTATGTTCTCTTGACATCATAGCAAACCAGAGAGTGGATTTGCACTGGACAGGACAAAAGTCTGGTCCCGCCATTTATCACCAAAACGCTCAATGTTTCGCATCGATTATTATTTGACAAAAAACTGCACAAATATAAAGAAAACAGCATTTTACGGGGTTTTAATTAAAAGGTATAAAAGATATATCAATAATTACGTATTTAAAGCGTTTTTAAAAATATTTTTAACTATTATATTATCTATAAGATTCTAACTACCAATAATGTTAAACTTTAAATTTTATTAAAATCACCGGAAATTATGTGTAATGCATAATAGCTTCTTTATTAGCGGTTTTAATAATTATCTTTCAGTTTATATATATATATCTTACCACGCTTTGACCTATATTATTAATTTAAATTTGCGGTGCTGTTTCCATTAAAACACGTTTAAGTATGAGCAGTTTTGGTGATGAATAGGCGGTGGGACCAGGCTTTTCTTCTGTCAGTATGTAGCTAGCAGACCGCGCTAGGAAAAAGCCAGCCAGTCCCAGGAATGGTGGTAGCAGTAAGTCAAGAATTTGCATATCTGAAACGGTGATGAGCCCCTAATAGGACGAAACAGCTATCTACATAGCGAATACGGTACTAGAGAAGACATGATTGACCACACACCCCCAACCTACTATGTGCAAAGGTCGAAGCTAGTCCTTGCCACAGGGGTCATACTAGTATAAAGACGAAGAAAGTTGAACTGCCATTGTGCGACGGCCTGACCGCCGTTCTGCTATATAACGTTCGGGTTTCACTAGAAGGATTGGCCTCCGAGGCTACCCAGCTAACACTGGTTCGTCGACTGGGCCAGGCAGGGGTTTCACAGCACCATATCTGTGATACAACTCGTGATGTTGATATGGGTATCATTTGGCTAGTTATTGCCTGTCCAACGTCGTCCTTGCCCCTCCTGTAACGTTCGCGTGCCTCTGTTATGACAGCGAGTGGGCGGCCGCCTTCGATATCAAAGGGCCGAAGGAGGTCGTGGAGGCCCCGGATTGAATAACCATAGTTTGGATGAAGTCAGCACCTTTTGGGGGGATATCTAAAAATAGCAGATGGCTAGCTAACTGGCCCGGGGTCCACCGGATCAGCCTTCCTCGCTCAGGAGGCGGTGGTGACTGGTGTTCGCCCCTCGCTCGCTCCCTGCCAATGGGCGTTTAAGCACGAAAGGCAGGAAACATTATATTCGGTTGGGGTTGTACTAGTAGTAATAACCCCAATTTCGAGCGGGGGCTACGCAGCATGGGCGACTCGCCCGCTCGCTAGATGGTACGTTACTTAGGTACATGCGGCATTCGGAAGGGATTCGTAAATGTGGCGCCTCGAACGCGGTTTGACATGCACTGAATGGCGGCCACTAGTCACTGTTGTCTTCTACCCCGGTGCTGCCTATTGCAACCAACGATTATAGCCATCCCACTTTATCTAGATTCTAGTCTATAGGAGGAACCTGAGGCTTGTCAGAAATCGCATGCTTCCTTCAATTCGTGGAAGGTTTGCCTAGCAGGTTTCGCATTTGTGTATGTTCCCGGCCTAATCTGACATCAGCCGCCAAGAGAAGAAGATCCGGCAGATGTTCAGGCTAAAAGCTACTACTTCGACGAAGTTGAATAGAGGTCCTACTTGATACCAGTGTGAAATTTGGACTTCAGACTAGCGCAGGCTGGGTTGATTACCGCTATACCGGCACTCTGCCTACTTGTGAAACGGTTATCTGCTAGTTCTAGAAGGCCCCAAAGACGTCAGTACTAAATAAAATCGGTGGTGCTGAGGCCTTGTGGTCACTGGCCTACAATATACTGTGGGTTACTTCGTACGACGACTGTGCCGCCGCTGACAAACATTGAACAGCCGTGGATCTGGACGTCCTGGGGTGTCATAGGTCCCCACTAGCATGTCACTGACTAAGAGTACCTACATGCCTACTGTATACATTTGTACCGTACGTTGAATTCTAACTTAGCGGGTTTAGTACTTCGTACACCGGAAATACACGCACCCCCACTAAAAGGACCCTGGCTGGCTCCGTAGTATTGTACATACTAGGTAGTACCTACGCAGCTGCAGCCAGGTTGTGAACCTGGGCCTTGTGTCACATTCCCGATCACTTAAGGACTTCACTACTTTTTCAATGCTTCCGACGATCCTTTTTCGACAAATGAATCTCCACTCGAAGAACCATCAAGGAGGATAGAATCGCCCCTCGTCCAGAGAGAGTGTGTTGTGGTAAGCCGTATTAGCGACGACAGCTACTTGGTCAGAGCACGGCGCATACTTCGCAGGTGATTTTATATCCTCCGTATACGCTATCGTTACCTATTGCTAATGAGATATTGGATGGTTAGACAACGCGCGCGAACACGGCCTGTGCAACGAACCATGGCATAGTAGAAGTAACTGAACTTGGGAGACAGCGGCTCGGTCTTTAGTACAGAGCTCCATTCCCTGGTGAATGTCGAGCATCGACCTCTCGAAATGGCTACAGCTCCATCTCCATCTTCCCCTCCGTCGCCGCCGTTCGCACCGGAGGCGGACGATAAGCCGCCTATCATGTCTGCAGATGCAAAGGACGGCAAGCCTTCGACGATAGTTACAGCAACGGCGAAAGCGCCTTCAGCCTTTGATAAACTTCCAGACGAGATCATTCAGCAGTAAGTGTAGCGATGCAATAGGCATGATCTAAGTAACTCGAGCACTATCGCTGATCTAGTCATCATATAATACAGAATCCTGCAGCTGGCCGACCCTAATTCGTTTGCTTCCCTCGTTTTGCTGAACCCAAAATGGAGGCGCGTCTCTCAACAAGCCCAACTCTATGCGCACCACCTTTCGCGATGCGATTCGTACGCGGCAAGCCACAGCGCCCCGCCTGCTGCTACGGTTGATGATGCAAGCCTACCTAGACTACGCCGGCTTTTCGCCCGTGAAGTCAAGAGGAATCTTTTCGAAGCCTATTTGCGCCCGAGGACGACGACAGTCAAGTTGATTTCCAACTCTATTAGCTCCTCCTCGGCCCCTGGCGGCGAGGGATTGCAGTTCAACACATCGCCCAGAGGTCACCATCTCCTGGCCTATAATTCGTCGCGCATATACATCCTTGACGTCAGAGGACCGGAGCTGGCTGTTAAAAGGGAGCTCAAGATTCTCCGTCGTCCGGCCTCGACGTGTATTTTGGATGATGCCAGTCTTTTGGCAGTCCTGTCTAGCGATATGCAGATTGATCTCTACGACCTTCGCCAATCTCCGCCTCGCCGGAAGCAAAGTCTGATCCTAGACAACCCCCCCCGCGCTATTGCCTTGTCTCCATGCGGCAGCGTCCTGGCGGCAGCGTATGAGAGCGGCATTGAAGTTTCGTCTATTGCCTCCGAAGCCCTTCCAAGTGATCGTCGGGCTGTCAAGTGCGACGGCGTTGACTCTCTAGCCTTTTCCTTGGACGGGACGCAGCTACTCGGGACCACGACTACATCACAACCGCCTAATACTGTTATTCTGACCGCTCCCTACTATGACCCTGGGAACCAGGCGGCGGCCGACAATATCAGCCCTATGTGGACCACTTCCATACTCTTTCCAAACTCAAGCCGCGACTGTAGCCACGCTGTGCTTTTGCAGGAGTCGAGCTTGGTGGAGGCTGCCTGGACCTTTACTTACGATAAGAGCTTCGAGACGTTCCGCGCTGTGCGGATTGATGACCTGCGGAATGGCACTACTTATTTTACGGGGCCCGTTCCTACCGGGAATTCACCAGGACCCCTTTTACCCTGCACGCTGCCAGCCGCTAACTGCGCCGGGGATCTCGTTTCAGCTGGCTTCGAAGGCCGGGATGTCTGGCTATACGGGGTACCCGAGGATTTAGAAGCTGCTCCTGAGGTCAACACCACGGTTTCTGATGCACCTCCGCAGCATGGGTTACATCGCAGGAATAGTGGGTTATCTGTGCGTTCTCCGGCTAGAGCTCTTGAGGACGACAATGGCAGGGTTCCCCAATGGCAGCTTCTTTGTGACAAGCTTAGGAACACGTTCGTCAGCGGTCGCAAGATAACCGGACTGGATAATGTGAACACCGTGAAGTGGGTTTCTGACTTTGGGGACTATACTTTGCAAGAACGTTTGGTTGTTGCAGCTCGGGGTGTGTTGCCATCTAAGCCAATTACAGAGGAGGATGGCATTGACTTCGTTGACGGAGGTCGAATCACGATCCTCGATTTTGATTACGGAGTAGAAGATGGTGGTCACGACGATATCACTATTGAGGTTGGTACCCGGGAGCCCGAAGTTTTGGAGGAGGAATCTCGCGATTTGGACGCCGAAGTCGCTATAGTCCGTAGAAGGACCGTGGCACAGAATCGGAGGAGTGGAGTGATGCGATCCGCTACGACGCCAGCTCACCAGGTCGATCATCTCCTTGTACCGCCGCCTCCGCTTCCGAGGCTCCCTGACTCCGAAGACCCGCTAGTTCCGCGCGCTATGCCAACCGCACGCAGCACCTCTAAGCCCCAGCAAGAGGATACGGAGGTATCGTTGGAGGAGGCTCAGGAGGCGTTAGATGCACCTTACACCCATGCAAGTCCCCGTTCAGGGCCAACACTCCGTCGTGCTGCAACTGCTGCAGCCGTCAACCGCCGCCGAAATCCGGAGCCGCCAGTCGCTGGCCCTGTGGAATATCGCCGGGCTGATGGGAGGCGTGAACATCCACATGAGAGCGATGCCGACAACTGGGTGCCGCCTCCGCCTCCTTATACGAAGGAAGCAGATCCAAGCGACTTACCCGCATTCCTGAGGCATGCCGCAATCCCAGGAGTCAGATTTGAGCAGCACTCCAGGCATCCCCTAACCCAGCCTGCTCAGCCTGCTCAGCCTACTCAGCCTACTCCGCACGCCGCGGCCTCAAATAGGCCGGAACTGCCTCGTATTCAAACATCGGCTGCAAGAGGAAGACAAAACCCTACATCTTGGAACCCACGCGGCCCGCTCCAACGCATGACCAGCGATTCAGCGAGTATCACTAGACCCGCTACTAGTCGGACAGCTACGGAGAGACCCATGACAAGTCCTTCTTCGCATCATAACAGCATTGCCCGTCCGGAGGATGAGGAGGATATCTATGATGTGTCCCCGGCCGGTTCGCCTTGCCGCGCTGCTCGGCCGCAATATCCAGTGAAGACCCCAGAATGGACTAATCCGCGTCAGGCACCCACGGCTGCTGTCTCGTCTGCGGCAGGTTTTACGCCAGCTTCGTCAAGTTCGTGTGGAACCGCGGATGGATCGTTTCACTTATCCATTCAGGCGAACAGATATAATGCCTCGTTACCCCCTCCGCCGGTTGGTGATTCACGACAGAACGAGGAACAGACCGGCGCGAGCTCGACTATTCGAAGAATTTCAAACGCCGGAACATGGCCAAGTGCACCACGGGTTCCCAAGCCAGGTTCAGCCTCTGCTATGGACGGATTTCCGCGCTCGGCGCCTGTGGCTACTGCTCGAAATGACGACCTAATGTCTGCCTCATTACCTCCGGTACCAAGACTTGATCAGCTGGCAAGCCTGAACAACAGACAGGATAGTGGCACACCGCGCCGTGCGTCGGGCGTCTTCCAAGTACCGCATGTACTGGTCGGTGGACGCAATTCTCAAGAGCGAGCATATTTTCGACACAGCGTGGCGGTGCCCGGGCTGGGAATCGTACCGTCGTCACCATCACCGGATCAACCTTTGATTATCAGTACACCAAAAGGAGTATCGGGCGCTTTCGATGATCCTGGCCAGTCGAGCTCTCATATCAACCCTATAGCGCCAGTCTTGCTTGCGCCCGTTCCACGGCATCCTCGCGCTTCAGCGACGTCTGCTATATTGCAACCTACGGCTGATAGGTTGGACACCGCTTATAGCGACGATGCAGCAGTGGGCCGCGGACCAGGTCGCGAAGGCGTGATATCATATGCCGCGAGCGCCCCGCCTCAACCACTGACCGCCTCGTCGCTACGGCATCATACCAGCCTGTCGCGCCGGCAAAGCCGCGCCCGGCGGAGTGCGGCCAAGAACATCTCGGACGCGAAGACGCGCGGGTGGACGGGACGAAAGCATAACAGGAAGCGGAAGGACGTCGAGACCGCAAGCGCTACCGGCTGGACGGACGTGCCGTGCGCCGGTGGCGCGCCGGCCGCCGGGCAGAAGAAGGAAAAGAAATGCGCGGTTATGTAATCGGTGGGGTGTGGGATGCTCTGTGTTAAAAAGCGAGCATTTCCACTCTCCATTTTGTTTCGGAAATTTACGGCACCAAACCACCACTAGTACGACACGTCCTCGACAGGCAGGCATGCTTATCGATGAGGACCGGGAGAGACTGAACACCCTCCCAAAGATTATGTACTCCCCCCGGACTGGACGGGACGGAATGGCGTTCGAGGGCAGCGGGCTTGGCCTAACGGATTTTCTTTTGTTTTTCGAAGTCGAAAGAGCATTCCCTATGTAGGGAGGGGGGGTTTTGCATAGTGAGTAGGCACACATACAGGCAGGTGTTCTAGCATAGTACGTAATCAAGGTAGGTAACTACGCTCGCTACGTTTAGCCCAGCGAAAAAGAGGGAATGAAACGGAAACTGCTTCTGCATGACGCATCCGCTCATGCATGCTGTGGACAAAATGGTTCGGAGACACTTCATATCGAGGTTTGACCTGTGAGAATCAAATGATCCATGCCCCGGTTAACGACATTAGTTGGTCAAATAATCTAAGGTATAAAAGCTTTTGCTCATTCGATGTTCTCTGGAAATAATCTCCGTAGGTGGATAAAGATAGCAACGGCGATGGGATAAACCTAGGGTGGTCAGAGGTGGCCCGTCTATACGGCCACAGCCTACCAGTCTACCGACGGTCCCCGAACAAGGAGCACGCCGGGAAGAAGAGGGGGCAGAGGTCTTCGACGCTATTTTACTACAATGCCACGTCTTCTTGCCACTCGGACGGCGGATCGGCGGCTAGCCAACGTGCTCGCATCGAGACTTTGGGTGGTTGCTCTTGGCTGGTGGCAGCGGCAGCGCCCAGTCAGGAGCGCATTGCTTGCTGTACGGTCACCCCGGAGGGGTTGCGGGGAGTATATATAGTATTGGTGGCGTAACAAGGGAGAGGTATGCACGTATTGGCGAATACATACGTAGGCAGAGCATATATTCGGGGTAGACGGATATGAGCTTGCTCTTCTGTTCTCCCTGGCTGGTTATCCCGACCACGCTTCTGTAGATCGGCGTCGAGCAACCGCTCGATCGCTTGTGCGGTGAGTGCATGAAGTGGATGAGTGGTGTTAACATGCGTCCGCATATGGTTGCCGGACTTAACGAGTCCTATGTCGCGTTGAGGCACGCCAGATACGTGCGAGTGGATGCCTTGTCCACCCGCGATGTCCACCAACGCGTCGAGGGTTGTCACCTAGGCGACAACCTGGATAGAGGCTTGTGCCCGTAAGAATGTGCGAGGCGGACAACGCTCGTGTCTCGCCTGCCGGCTTGCCTGCCTGCTTGTCCCTCTGGACACTCAGCTCTGCAACCTCGATAATTCCCTCCACCCGTAATACCAAACGCTGATGTGCAGGCAAAGAACCACCCAGCACTCATACGTCAAACAGCGCACTGAACTCCCAGAACTCCGAGGTTATGCAGAAAGTACAAACTTTGAGTGTCTGATTTTGCGGCGGAACCCATTCGCAGCCTCAAACACCCGGCTGCGCAAGGCGGTATGCAGAATGGGCGCGCAGCCAGAAGTGCTCGCATCGGGTTCTTCGCGCCGGGGATTTCCCTTTTCGGTGCCGCCTCCCCCTTGCGCAGCGGGCCTCCTTACTCGCCCATGTCCATCATCTCGACGTCGTCGTCGGCCAGCGAGCTCAGACCGGAACTAGGCGGCCTCGAGTCCGCGTCGTCACCCTTCGTCTTCCGCGGCCTCTCGAGCTCGCGGAGCTCCTCCCCGGGCGGCCGCACCGCCGCGTCCAGCCGCGCCTTGGCCCACGCCTGCAGGCTGTCGGCGTTGCCGCCCTCGACGTTGACCTCGCCGTGCTCGATGCCCCGGCCCAGAATGGTGCCCGCGTACTTGGAGTCCTGGTCGGACCGGTTGTGCTTCTTCTTCAGTGCTGTTACAACGGCGCGTTAGCATACGTCTCCCCTCCTCCAATGAGCTTAAAGGGGCCTCCTCGGTTGATCGCTAGCAGTTGAAAGCGAAAGACTGTGAACGAAAGCAAGGGGAGTGACCGACCGGAGAGGTAGTCCGTCTCGCGCTCCCCACCCTCGTTCTCCTCGCCCGTGACCGCCGCCCCGTGCAGACCGGCCACCTTGCGTATACGCTGGTTCTTCTTGCCCTTGGCCCAGCGGATGAACTCGTCGACGCCGCGCGTGTCCTCCTCGCCGCTGTTCTCCTGGGCCGTGAAGTCGCGCTGCGGCCACAGCGCGCCGCAGTCCTCGAGCGCCATGCGGACGTCCACGATGCTTGGGGATAGCGAGAACTCGTTGTTGAGCGCCGCGTGACGCGCCGCCTGCCGCGAGATCATGGTGATGTAGGACCCGGCCAGCTCGGTGAGCGTGTCCACGGTCGCGCCGGTGCTGGAGTAGTAGCCTTGCGCGCGCAGGATCTGCAGGATCGCGGGCCGCAGGAGGGCGTGGTAGAACTCGGAGGTTGTGGGGGTCTTCGTCTGCGTCTGCGAAGACATTGTTGGCGGGCCAATCGACCGGATGGTACAGAGGATTACGATCTGGAGGTGTAAGTCGACTAAATAAAGGTCGGGCCAGGCCTTGGTCACTGTGGGAGGAAGAGATGTGGTGACCACGGCGAAGTCGCAGAACGAATCGCAGAAGTGGGTTGTGATATTACGATCGGAAAGTCGGCCACGGAGACCCTCGATTATGCTGTCAGGAAAGAAAGAGTGTTGGAATGTGAGGGACCCCGGAAGGAAAGAATTCGAGGGAAGTCGAATCTGCGCTGCGTGAGTTCCTTCTCGACCTTCAATGTTGGCTGCGAAACCGAGGGTATCTCTCCGCACCTACTGAAAAACCCTCTGATTGCTTGTCATCCAAGCTCCACCGGAGAAACTCGACCTCGACAGACTACGTCAAGGAGGCGACGGCGGACTGTGTCAATGACCACCCGAGATTTCTTTCTATGCTCGAGGGACTGAGGACGTGAAGGTCGAGGAAAGATGATGAAGAGGAAGAAAGGCTACTACTGTATATTAAGGTTGCTGCTATCTGCGGGATCTCGTGCAAGGACGGTGGAGGCGCATCTGAGGTGGGTACAGGTGCCATGTACCTAAGTACTACGAAGGATCGGGAATACTCGATGTAGACGAAGGCTGCCCCGTCCTCGCTAGGCGCAAGAGAGGGCAATCGATGTTGTTAGATGGTATTGGGTAAAGAAGGGTCGACGACTGATACCGTTCGTCCATCCGTGGAATGGACAGAATGGGAAGATGTCAATGATAGCTCAAATTTAAGCTTAGCGACATCCTTAAAGTAGAGGAAGGGCTAATCAGCTATTTATATGGATGTATGGGATGCATGGCCAACTGAGTATGAATTCATGGGAAATGTCAGGAGAGCGAAGTGAGCGCAGTAAGTATTGATTAGATAAACACTGGTGCCCCACACATCACGAACTAAGGATGTTGCTCCACTTATTACAAGTCAACCCCACGCCTTCAGGTACGTACCTAATGTTGTACCCCCCCCTGCATGTGCAGGATTCAAGCCCCGACTTTCCGACGTGTCCTGCAGAACGCCTGTACATACTGTAGCTACCGAATTGCATCCGTTTCGTCAACTCCCGATAGACCTTTTATCCATCAGCGCGTCGATTTAGCCTCTCTCCGTTGTCGTTCGTCGTCCGTTCAGTGGCGCCGCAATCTGGCTTCCGCTACCGCTTTTTGTCGATCACTTACTGACTTATCACCACCACACGACGGCCATATCAATCCTCCGAACTCCATTCCGAACAACTAACCTAGCCATGGCTTCCACCAACGGGAAGCCTGCGCTCAGGCTCGAGACCAACCAGGACATGCCACCGCCCCCGACGACCGCGACCACGCCTGCCACTGAGAGCCTGAGGCCTATCCTCAAACTGAACACGTCGTCGCGACAGCCCTCCTTCAGCGGTGATCCTACGCCCACTCCAACCGGCGAGAAGAGGACCATCAAGATCAAGATATCTAGCCAGCCTAGCACCCCAGCTGCCACGCCTACCGCCCAAGCCCCGCCCACCGTCACCAAGACCAAAGCCGGCAGGTCCTCCAAACCCACTGCCAAGCTCATCGAGTCCAAGAAGCGTGGCTATGAAAGCGACGAGGACCGTCCTATGGCGGCTGTCCGCCTGGAGTCTGGCCGTCCGAACAAGATGATCAAAATCAAGCCTTCTATCAAAACTGGCCCTCTCACACCTGGCGGGGCTACCTCTGTCAGTTCTATCAAGTTCAAGCCTAGGGGTGAGCCTGTCGAGCATCATCCCGGTGATGCCTACGATTCCGAAGCGAGCGATAAGGAGACCGACCCCACGCGCGAACAAGCCTTCATTCTCCGTGTTTTCCCAGGCGCACCTGTCGAGTACTTGAAGAAGGCTATAGCCGAGGGCACAATCGGGATTCACAAACAGAACGGCGGGGCAGACTTCAACGTCCAGTTTGTCGACGGGAAAGAGCGGCGGGCTATGGTTACTATCAACGGCATTCACTACGCCGCTGTCCTCGTCACCCTACCCACCATTACCGAGGCCATGAAAACCTGGGACCGGAAGACGATGATGAAGAACTCGGATGTTGTCGAGATGCTCATGTGCTTTGCTGAAGTCAGGAACGAGACGGAGGCCAGGACCGTTCCGCTTCCCACAATGGTCGTGAAGAACGAGCACAAGTGGCCTCACGGTTTGACGCCGCCCATGCACGATGCCGCAAACCGGAGGTTCAGAAAGACCATTTCGGAGAAGCAGTGGCAGAGCACCGCCGCCCAAGTCAAGAAGTTGATGGACGAGGATCAAGCTGCCTTGGAATCCACCGTAGAGTGGATAGATAATGAAGACGACTACGGCGGCTACGACGAGGATGAGGACGCCGAAGGTGAAGTCCAGGGAGACGATTACTTCTCGCAACGTCCAGAAATCTCTAATGAGGATATGGATGCGGAGGGAGACGAAGACGACGATCATGACATCTTGGCTGCTATGGAAGCCGACCTCGATGGTGACATGGAGATGAATGAAGCGGAATCTGAGGCCGCCACGCCTGCCACCCAATTAGAAGCGCCCACACCTATGACCATCGACGCCACTACACCGGCTGCTGTCCAGGGGGAGCTGGTGTCAGAGGAAGACGAGGACGAGGACGAAGAGGGTGATATCTCTGAAGAGGACGAGGATGAAGACGAGGACAAGGTCACCGCCGAGAAGGAACGCAAGGAGAAACTCGCCGATCTCCACAACTATGAAGCCGAGCTTCTCAAGGCTGAGGCGGAATTAAACAAACAAACTAATGTGATCTTGAAGACTCGGCTTCGGACCCGCGTTGAGAACATCAGAAAAGAAATCGCCGTCAAGAAGGCTGCGCTTGGCATGTTGGACGAGGACTGAGGTCCACTCCGAAATACAACAGATTCGCTATTAGACATCCGAGCCGGCGGCGTACTTGCACTTGGTTGAGTGGCTAGCCTGAAAGAACGCTGCCAAACGAACACAAGTGGAGGCTTGAGAGCATCATGAATATCGAATATATAAAGACGTGCTGGGATGAGATCCAGAGGTAAGCGAATGGGATCGGCTATCTTGGTGAACAGCTCGTGACGCTAACGAAAGAGCAGATGGCGGTTCCAGCTCGAGTCTGGCTTGCGATATCTCTCAACAGCAGATTGTGTCTGGTATAACTGATAGGAATTGGAACCCTAATCAAGTACCTCAAGCGCACTCTCTGGTTCGCGTCGCAGGGGCTGTCCAACACTTTCACCAAGTGTGCTCCGAGGGGTCTGCGACCACAAAGTCAACGAGGTCGGTCGACAGATTATAGCTCGTGGCCCTTGGGCGTACTGGATTAGCTGGGTCGTTGCCCACCTCGACCCCATAGTCCTTTGAGACGCCAGCATTGCGTGAAAGCCGCTGGCTAAATTTGGTTCTGATTTTGGGAGGGGGGGCTCCTCCTGGGCTCGGATATACGTCCTGTCTAGCCGTTGAACCAAGATGCACTGATTGACGTCCTGGAGCCCGCCACATACTAAGCCAAGTGCTTATATGATCAAGTGACACTATTTTATACCAAGAATTTTGCTGCATATTCGAAGTTAACAAGCCTCGGAGGCTCTATACCCCACAATATAAGTTAGCCGAAAGGACCACTCCTCCGTATACCGGTGAATTGTACGATGGTTTGAGTGTTCTTTTTGATAGTACTGAGTACAGTTGCCAACATGTTATGGTACAGAGACAACGGAGGTGTCCGTGTCCAGGGCCTACACTAACTACTAACAGCCCGGACGTGCAGAGTCCGTAACTCTTTTCTACCCGCTCCTTCCCCTTTTTCTGCCTCGTATGCACGTCGTACATCGTACAGTCCTCCGGACTGTCCACGGAGATAGATATAAACACATCCGCAGTCCCGCAAACGCCGCACGCATGCAATGCCATGTACGACCCCCGGCGGCTCGCTCTCTTAAGCATATTGCGCCAATCATGCCCCGATCCATCACATGCTCTTGAGGTAGTTGCTCTCCTTGATCTTGGCCTTGCGCTCGCGGCGCATGGCGCGGCGCAGCTCCTCGCGCGCCGCGGCGGCGGCCACGGCGCCCTCGACCGTCCCCGCCTCGTTCGCCGGCAGGTTCACGCTCTGCTGCTGCAGCGGGATCTTGGGCGCCAGCGCCTCCAGGTTTCCCTCGGCCAGGAGCCGCGCCTCGAGCGCGCGCTGCCGCTTCGCCGCCAGTCGCCGCTGCTTTTTGGACTTGGCTGTGTGGAGGAGAGGGGGGTCGTGGTTAGCCCTGGATTTCTTTTTTATTCTCCTTTGCTTTGGGTATATACGTCGGTGGTTTTTGACAGGGGCACAGGGGAGACCAGACAGAAAGCGAAAAAAAGAAAGACCAAGAACAGAAGAAAAAGAAACTCACAGAACTCATCTCCCGCGTCGTCGGCGTCGTCCTCGTCCGCCCTCTTCTGCACGTCCAGGCACCGCCACAGCCACTCCGGATACGCGTCGTCGGCCATGGCCACGGGGTCCGCCTTGTTCTTGAAGTAGTTGAGCCCCGTCAGCACGGTGCCCTCGGGGCACGACGACAGCGCCGCCGCCGCGGGCTTCGCGTCGGCGCCGTCCGCGAGCGGCGTGCTGAGCGGCGGCACTGGCGCGGCGGCGGCGGCACTCGGCGGCGGCGGCGGCGCCGGTGACGAGGAATGTGAGGCGACCGTCTGCGAGAACGGTCGGGAGGGGAGACGGTGCCGGATCGCAGAGTGTGGTTTGGAGAGGTCGCGCACGAGCCCCGAGGCCCGTTGGAGACAACGCCGGCAGATCATGGCTGGGGAGGGGGGTGGGGGGGTCTCGCTATGGTTTATGAGGCGCCGATTACTGGGAGGAACGAACCTCTGCGATGTCGAGATCCGGTCGGCGTCGAAGCGCTGAACGGAGCTGATTGATAGTGGCTTGTGCCGGCCTAGAAATTTTGTTGCGGCGGGCCGGTCGGAGCTTCTTGAGCGGAAATGCCGATGTTCCCTCTAACGTAGTGTACCTAGCGCTCTAAGTTAGGGGCGCTGCGGCTCAAATAGGCACTGTACCTCATACCTCTCTAGATACATACGTACCCAAGTGTAGATCGTGGGTATCCTATTTTACCTAGGGAAACATAAGCGCCCGTAGTTATCCTTCCACGTATTCTTAAGAATCGGTATGATTGCAAGTCGGATATATACAATATAGACAGATACACATCATGCCGCATCCGTCGTGCTCTCCCACACAAATCTAGGGGTTATGGAAAGATCCTTGTTCCTCCCCCGTCTCATCAATATCAAGGCACTGATTAGGTAGTTATTGACAGCCTATACAAGTTCTCCTGGCAATATACCCCACGAAGCCCGGTCCCGAGAGCATTCCTCACTTGTTCGCCGGCTTCGAGACGTAGTTCTGTTGTTCAAACAGGTAACCCCGTACGCGGTGGTCCTTCAGCATCTGGAGGTACTTCTCTGTAAATCCGTCAGCGTGCGCCCAAGTCAGGAAATAGCAACTACGGGGCGTCCATCTAGACCCATATATCCGTTCCCCAGGGCTCAAAATCTCCGACACGGTCTCAATTGGGCGCCCGGTGCCTGTTCACTGACCTCGTAAAGGACCGCACTTCTCTAGGTGGTTGACGCCCTCTCGGTAGTAGCACTTCTGCAGCTCCTCTCGCACCAGTCTTCCCATCATGACCTGCACCCATTGCTCACGGATGACGGCGTCCTGCGCTTGCTTCAGCCGCTTGTTATCCTCGTAGTCGACGCCGTCAAAGGTAGGCGGGACCGAAGGCTTCTTGGCCAGGAAGGTTTCGGACTCGGGGGTGGGCATCGTGGAGACTCGATGGGATATGTCAAGACCCCGCGGCGGAGGAGACTAGCTGGAATGTAGAACGAGGACGAGTCGGCTGGCGCTGTGCTGTGAGAAAGAGGTTGTCGCCGTAGACTCGTGGTGCACTCAATGCTACAGCCGACCAGTACGCTTGGAGCAATTCGATTCCGAAATATCAAAAGCTCGATGCGATGCCTCAGGCCGAATCGGACCAGCTGTCGGTGGTCTGTGTCCGACCCACCTTGAGATCCCATACTGTCTGTCATACCAAGATGGTTCGTGCTATCGCTATCGATAAGATAAGATACTCACCGCTTTCCGAGTCCCACAGACCCCACCGGCAGTATCGAATATCTCCAGGGTCCATTGAAATTTTCTTTCCAAGAGCTCAAGGTTCAGCCACGCCGTATTTTCCTGCACTTAAATACGGAGCCTCTGCGCCAGTTTCGCTTGCAGACTTTTTAGTCCTCTACATAAAATATTCCTTTTTCTTCTCTCATTTTATCGTAGGATCCCTTCCAGACCTCCACATTTTACAATACTTTAGTCGCGATGGGCAAAGTCAAGCAAGCAAACGGCAAGGCCGCAAAGGCTGCCAACCCCCTGTCCGCTGTCAAGAATGCCGGCGTTACCAAGGCCGCCGACAGCCCCAAGGCCAAGTCCAAGAAGGTTGCTAAGGAAGTCGCATTGAAGTCCTCGACCAAGGGCAAGGAGAAGCCGTCCAAGAAGTCAAAGAAGGTCGAGACTGAATCCGAGGACAGCGAAGACTCCGAGTCCGACTCTGAGGCGTCTGACGATTCCGAGTCCGAGGCTTCTTCTGATTCAGATGACTCCGCTTCGTCTTCCGAGTCTGAGGACGACAAGAAGAAGCAAAAGAAGGCGGCTCCCAAGGCCAACGGCACCGCCAAGCCAGCCGCCGTCAACGGCAAGGCGAAGAAGGCTGCTGACTCTGATTCCTCCGATTCGTCTGACTCGTCTGACTCGGAAGAGGATGACGACAGCGATGATAGCGAGGACAGCGAGGATGACGCCGCCACCAAGGCCAAGGCCAAGGCCAAGCCTGCCGCCGCCGCCGCCGCCGCCGCCAAGGATAAGAAGAAGGTTAAAGCGGAGGTGAGTTTTCCATCTTATACTCCTCGACACGTGTACTGAGACGAGGCTAACTGGGATACCTAGTCGTCCGATGAGGACTCCGACGAAGACTCTGATGACTCTGAAGATTCTGACAGCTCTGATGACTCCGACGCCTCGGAATCCGAGGACGAGAAGAAGCCAGAAGTTAAAGAGAAGGAAGAGCCGTCTAAGAAGCGCAAGGCTGACGAGGAGACATCGACGCCTTTCAAGAAGCCCAAGAGCGATGCTTCGGAGGAGGAGCAGAGCTCCACCCTTTTCGTTGGAAATCTCGGTTGGGGCATCACCGACGATTCGCTCTATGAGGCATTCAAGGACTGTGAAGGTCTGTCTACTGCCCGTGTTGTCACCGACAAGGCTATGCAACGGTCGCGCGGATTCGGATATGTCGACTTCGACACTGCGGAGAACGCCCAGGCTGCTTTCGAGAAGATGAACGGATTCGAGCTTGAGGGTCGTCCCCTAAGACTTGACCCCTCCAAGCCTCGCCCCGCTGATGATGCGACTCCGAACACTCGTGCCGCCCAGCGAGCCCAGCAGCATGGTGACTCCGTCAGCCCCGAGAGCGACACTCTGTTCGTTGGAAACCTTCCCTTCGATGCGGACGAGGACATGGTGACGGAATTCTTCGGTGAAGTTTGCGAAGTCAAGAGCCTTCGTCTTCCCACTGATCCGTGAGTATCATAAGTCCGCGTTTTGCACTGATCATGACTAAAATGTTGTCTAAGGGAATCTGGGAACCGTAAGGGCTTCGGCTACGTGACTTTCAACTCGGTCGAGGATGCCAAGACCGTCTTCAACACTAAGAACGGTGCATACATCGGGGAAGGCCGGGGAGGCCGTGCTGTTCGTCTCGACTTCGCCAGCGCGAGGCCGCCGCGTGAAGGAGGCGGTTTCGGAGGTGGCAGAGGAGGTGGTCGTGGCGGTGGCCGTGGCGGGTTTGGAGGCCGCGGTGGTGGCCGCGGCGGTGGCCGTGGCGGCTTCGGTGATCGTGGTGGCCGCGGCGGTGGCAGAGGAGGCCGCGGTGGCCCCAGCTTCCAAGGAAAGAAGTAAGTCGCAGTTCAGAGACACGCCCGTTGGGTAATCCGTTGCTCGGTCTAACGGTGTATAGGATCACTTTCTGAAGTGATGCAGCCGCACGTGAGGACTACTGAGGGCTCTTATGACACGCAACGGTTGGCTTGGTGGGTTGTCGGCTTCCAAAAACTATAAACTCGATGCAGAGTTGTGGGCTTTGAGGGCTAAGCTTCTTCTGAGGCTGTGATACACCTGTGGGCTCGATCGGGGTTGAAACCCCCCGTCGTGATTCTGAGGGCTGAGGGCTTGAGGGCTTTGCCATACCAGAAAGCATGTTCATCTGTGGGGTCTCGACACGCTTTCTGCGTTAGATTGGCGTTTCATCTTGTCGGCTTTTTCCTCTGAGGGTTCCGAGGGCTTCTAGTCAACCGAAGTTGGGACGAAGCTCCTTATGCTCTCTTGGGCATCTTGGGGTGGACCAAGCTTCACTACTACGAGGGCTTATGACGGCGTTCGAGGGTTTGAAAAGTTTCTGCTTCCTGCCTTTCTTCAGCGTTGCAGATGGATGGCTGCTATGCAAGTACTTCTTGAGTTCACTAGTTATGTTCCCAGGTCTCGGTGAGTATACCCATGTGTACTGTCCCCGCGGTTCCTTCTAGGCTTATAGATCTGTCCCGGTTTGTTACGCGACTACGCTCTTCATGTTCGGTAATTAGAACTCTGCGCGATAATGCTATCACTGCGCCTCTGGAATATGACTCTGTTCTGGTTGTCAAGTTATACAGAGCGATATCGTTGCGGCGTAATATGGTCACGTAGGACATATCAAGTTTGGCTCGTCTTTGCAGCAATGACGCTCATGGCGCCAGCGTTAGAAACTAGCCGCAACCTATGCGTGTAGGGACCTTGTTCCTACTGACGCACATTGTTGGTGACTTTACCAACAGGGTTAGGGAGCTGGAAGTCTTCGGTGGCTGACGTCGAATGGGAAACCCTCGTGACTGGTTTCCGTGGGATCAAGTGGGATGGCTGAAAGTCAGATGGGTTGTCGCAGGGCGCCTTCCCTCAGCTACGTTTGGTGCGTTGACAAGCCACGTGATGGAGCCTCCGTCGCAGGCAGATGGCGTTGGTCTCGAAAGGTGATTCATCAATCCGTTCCCTCTTAGCGTTAAGGTTCTGCAAGGTCTTTCATGAAAAGATGAGGAAGTCGACTGTTGATTGCGCTATTATGGAGAGGACGGACAGTACAGTAGGTATATGCAGAAGGACCCGCTAAAGCTACCATGGCCCTATCGGATGCCAAGACGCGTCTCCTATTACAATAACCGTCCGGCGCATTTCGTCATTGTCATAGCTCATGACACTGTTGCAAATTCCCCAACTCGAGACTTCACCATTTATTTTACTTTACTCGCATTACCATTCCTCGCATGCGATATTCAGTCCACATCTAGCTACCGCATGCTTAAGTACCTCCTCTGTTACTGTCTTTGATAATAAGGTTTTGGGGGGGGCTAGAAACTTTCGAGTTTGGAAAGTAGGTCATGCTCTCGTAGGCTCCCATCCGGATTCCTCAACAGTGAACACACCATCCCAGAACAAAGAGCGACAAAGCCGACTAGATATCGACGCTTCGTTTACCTAGTCGATGCACTACCGTCTCAAGCTCGGAAAGTTACCAATATCCATCCGTTCACTTATTATTCCTCGGTCTGCCTGTGCCTATCGAATACATAGGTATACGGTATACACGGGTTCGGACACAGTCAGACATCCATCACTTGTGACCACACTGCCCCTGCATCACGTAACGATCTTCTCCTGTGATGCATCATCTTCTTGGGAATCCTGATCGTATTCATTCGAGCAAGGAATTCTCTCTTAATAACAACATAACACGTACATATCCAGCTCGAGCTCTTGAGTTAGGCTTCCGGCATAAACTCTAGGGGTTTCCTGATAACCCCGAACCCCGCTGGCAACTACCTACCTGGTAGCCCATTTAGGCGAGAGAGAGAGAGACCGCCGTGGTTTGCGTGGGGGGGGGATACTGACACCGGTATCTGCTGCATGCTTCCTCTGCCTCCCACACCCCTACATACGTACAACCTTACACACTGCATAGTGAGCGCAGTACACGCTATCCCAACAATCCGTCGCCGGTTATCTGTGGCCGGACCGCCATTCAAACTGTACTGTATGCGGATATAGTCGACGGCCATTGTCCAAGGTTAATTTGATTCTTCTCTTCTCTATTTAGCACCGTCCACCTGCAATCACGATGGCGTCTCCGAATGGCGGACCGAGCCAGAACTGGCAGACCAACAACAGAGCCGTCGATTCTACCGCCATGCGTTCGGGTACAACACCTCAGCATCGCCATAGGAACAATGATGGTCAGTTGCTTCCCCGGGCCCATCATATAGTCGGGGAAAACAGATAGCTCACAAGTCTCAGAAACATGGGTTGAAGTCTCGTCTCACCCATCGTCTTCGTCCGTGTCTTCCATCGGCGACGAGATAGTCACTACTGGTCTCCGAGTGGGCAGCTCTTATCCCCCTCGACGGAGTCGCTTGCATCCGCAATCCTACGCTGATCGCGCGGCTCAGAAGCAGCATACGAGCTCCGCCTCAGCCCCGGCTGGACGCGCCGGCGCCGGCACCGGCACCAGCAGTCAAGAAGAATACGAGGAGAGCGACAGCGAGGATGACCAAATACTTACAAGCTCAACCGAGAACATCACCGCTTCTCAAGTCGCTGACGGCACGCCTTTACGACAAGCCCATCATTCCCGCCGTCATCCCGAGTCTGACTTCAGTGATCAGGAGGACGACGACGATGAAAATGCGACAGCTCTGGGCAGACGTCCTCCAGAACCCTTCCGACCGCAGCCAAACGCCTTCTCTCATCCGCCGTCCCACCTTACCCACCGCCACTCGACAAGCTCAGCTGCTCCTACCCATCACCACCGCCCCTCGCTTACCCAGCGCTCTAGCACGCGCGTCGACCGCCGCACGTCAAACCTTATGTCCCCCAGCTATCAGGCCGATAACGACGCCGCCCTGAGGGCTAGTCTGACAACCCTCCTTAGCTGCGCTGCGGCGGCGAGGGGACGGCCGAAGAATGGGGAGGAGAAGATCGAGCGCCCAGGTCCCGCAACTAGCAATCAACCCGTCGGGTTGCGCGTGATGCCGGAAAGCGAGCTGATGACACCAGCTCCGGCCCTGGCACAGCCACGGGAAACACCCCGATCTCCGGGGACGAGGGCAACCCCGCCATCCGGTCTGCCGCGCGAGGCAACGGGCGAAAAGATAAAGCGATCAGCGACGCCCACATCTGGCACCAAACCGGCCCGCGCGACTAAGAAGAAGAAAACCGCCTCGAGCGAGGAGGCGGTCATCAGCCCCACGCTGTTGACGTGGGTTGTCAGCGCCGGCGTCGTCGTGCTCGTGTCTGTCGTGGGCTTCGGCGCGGGCTACGTCATCGGGAGGGAAGTCGGCCGACAAGAGTCGCTGACCAGCTTGAGCGCCGGTGGTAATGCAAGTGCCTTCGCTGACGGGTCTAGCTGTGGCAGGGAGGTCGTCAGGGGCGGCGGCGGAGCACTAAGAAAGTTCCGCTGGGGCACAGGCATAACCAGCGTTGCCACCTGACGCTGGTGTGATGGTGTATATAGCTGCCCTAATGTCGTTTAGGGCGGCGGAAGATCTTGTGTGATTTGAATCTGGTGTCATGGATCGACGGCTTACGGTTTACGGCACGACGCTACGGAGCACGACAATACGCACCTTGTTGGTAAGACAAGAGGGGCTCGTGAACGGGACCGTGGGGCGTTCGGCTGGGGACGACGTTTCTCTGAAACCTACCACACCGCTGTGCAAAACATCTACGGAGGGGAGCATCTAGAAATCACGGTGTCCGCCTTCGTTTAAGGAGCAGAGACTTGTTCCTTCGCGTGTTGGCCCGTCGGTTTGGCCATCAAGGCGATATATACCCTGGAACATGTTTAAGGGAAATGGCTGGCTGGCTATCTAACCAACTAACTACCTACGAACGTACTGATGTAACCCGGCTGGAGCATCCCATCCCATATACCTCTTTTGGTTTTCTTCCTTGTTTTTCTCTTCGCCATACTGCATACGAATACGACGACACTGGGTAGTTTTCCCCCGGGTGCGGTACGAGAATGTAGCTAAAGCAGGTTTGGTAGCCACTATAGTGATATTTTAACGGTAAATCACATCAAATGAAAAACACGTCCTCCTTCGTTCTGCCGAGTGCTAAGTCCCGTCGGTGGTGTCTAGGCTTCGGGTGCTTTTGAAGGACTGGTATCTTCGGGTGAGCTACTTTACCTCGGCCGGTATACCCGTGTATATCACCTGCGGTTAACGGACATCTACCCCCGGATTGCATTGCGTACGACTAAGATATCAGGTTAAGGAAGGGGGGAGACGAGCGAGCATGCATCTTTATGTATCCTATATCCGGGTCCGTCCAGCACGTAATAGGCCCTACGAGATATTCACGCATACGTGCATAACGTACACCTTGCCGTTCTCCGTATTTTGTTTACTGCGGCGGTGATGATGATGATGATGATGTGAGAGGTACATGGGTGGTTAGCAGGATATACATACGTATTAACCAGTCGAGTAAATACTCTCGGCCTATGTCTCTCTCTCTGACGTCCGGGGGGTGGTCTCTCTCTCAATTTTTGGCTCGAGACGGGTTAGGTAGGTATTCTCAACGGGCACGTCACGTACGGTATCGGTATCGTCGTTGTCTGGGATCTGATTACCTGTCCATGGAGGCAGGTGGGCTGTCTCCCGACTTGGGCATTTCAGGGATACGGCCTGGACACGGTCACGGCTAGTCGGGCGAGTACCGACCTGTACGGCGCTCGGGGTTGGATTTTTTCAATGTGAGTCGGACGGAGAGATACGACGACTCCCGAACAACCGTGAATGAGTGAGGGGCGGCCCTGATACGAGTTCCATCCTGGCATTCTCGATTGGTCACATATGCATTTGTATATAGCAGGTTTCGACATTTAGGATCCAGACGCGCGTGGGGTATGATTCTGAATCTAATCAGGTGATTAATGCGAATCCAATTCATTCATTACCACCCTACCCTGTCGTGACGCACTAACAGTAGGTACGGTAGATTGATCAATTACAGCGACGCCTCGTACGACGAACGGTATTGGCTCAGTCAGTCATCGTCGCTATCCTCGTCTTCCTCGTCGTCGAGCACCACGCGCCTCTTCTTTCCCCTTTTAATAATACCAGCAGCAGCGACGCCTTTATTCCTACGGACAGCGGGGTCCTCGTCATCGCTACCCGCCGCCGCGGTCTTCGAGACTCTCTTCTTGCTGCCGCCGCCCACGAGCTGGCTCATCGACGGCATGTCGTCGCTGTCCTCCTGGGAGGCGGTCGGGAACCGCGTCGGCTCGTAATACGGCTTCGGCCTCGACCTGTCCGGCGCGTTGGCGATCGATGACGGAGACGTTGGCGAGGTCGAGCGGCGCAGGCTCGAGGTCAGGGCGGCCGCGTTGCTTGACGTAGCCACGTCGTCGCCTACAACGAAGTCGGCGAGATCCGAGCCGTCGTCCGAATCCTCCGTCGGCTCCAGGTCACTGGTCCTCCGGCAGTCGTCGCCCTCGTCGGCGCTCTCGTCGTACCTTGCTGCCGCCGCCTGCCGGGATTGTTTCTTCTTTGGCGGTCTGCCGCGGCGCTTCGGAGCCGCTGCTCGCGCCTTGGGCGTCTGTTTTTTTGCGGCCGGCGCTCGCCTCCTTGCCGCTGCCGGTGGTGACAGGTCGTCTGGCTCGTCTTCGTTCACATCCTCGGGGACGTCGGATGGAACGTGTGCATTTCGTCGCCTGGGTATAGATGGCTTTTTCGTCTTCGCAGAGGTGAATGGTCTGGTGCTGGGAAGTTCCACCACCTCATCATCGTTGTCGTCCGGCGTCGGAGATACCCTCCGTCTTTTGCGTGGAGCCTCTGCCTTGAACTCGTCTTCTGTGTCTGATATACTCTCCGGAAGCGGGAGCTGCTTGTATCTGCTCTTATCTGAATCTCCGTATGGCTTCTCATAACGGCCTGAGGCTGACTGCGACTTTGCCAAGGTGCGAAACAGCCTAACGCAGCGCTTCGTGTATTCGCCATGCTTTAGGTTTACTGTCTTCCGTAGTGCCCTCTGAGCTACAGGCTGTTTCGTGAAGTCTATGTGGTCAATGTATTGCATCCTGTCTGGACGATAGGTTGGAAGGTTCTTGTACACCCTGTTCAATTCGTCCACTTGCGATTGCCGGAGCGTCACCTTGTTAAGCTCCGGGATTGGGGCAATCTCGGTCTGCTCTTCCATAATGCGCTCGACTCCTTTTGCTTTGGTAGAGCTCGGCTGCTTTCCTAGCATTGACGCGACGCTGGTAAAGCCCGTCTCAACACCGTCCGGCATATGGAATTTTTTTGGCGGCTTCTTCTTCCGAGGTCTGCCCTTCTTTGGCTCTGGTAGCGACTGGTTTTGTGTATTTTCGAGCGGTATCTCCACAGCTCTCAGATCGACTTCCGGCCGGATATCTCGTGGTACTATCCTCGTTGATAGGTCATGGCGGAAGTTGAAGCGGTTTCCATCGCATATCATAACCTGCAGTTTCTCATACGCGTCCTTGGATTTTGCATAGTTCTCCTCTTCTTTCCCCCGCATGAGAAGCAATACGACTCGGCCAGCTCTCTTTCTTCCAGTTCGCCCCATTCTCTGAAGCATCCTGATTGGGGATGCAGACGCGTCGAAGCAGACGATAAGGTCGACTTGACCAATGTCCAGGCCTTCTTCTCCAATGGAAGTTGCGACGAGTACGTTGAATACGCCCTCCTTGAACTTCTTGATGCGCTCGATTTGCTCCGATTGTTTCATGCCGTCTGATCGCTTGGAATCCGCTTGACCAACAAACACTGCAGCCCGGATGAGGGGCTTGTGTGTATTGAGAACACGCACGATCTCTTCTGCGCTATCGCGGTATTCACTGAAGACAATAACCCTGGTATTAGAAGAACCACCATCTCCGCGACCCTCCCCCGCATCCATGAAATGATTTAGGACCGTGTCGGACAGACACGTGAGCTTAGGGTGGCTGATAAAATCTTCCTTCGAACACCAGCTGCCAATTTTGTGCATCATCTCCTGGAAACTCGGGGACTCGATGATTTGCTTTTTGTTTTTGGACCCCTTTTCCCCCTTGCCTTCTACCTCATCGCGAAACTGGACAAGGCTGTCATAAAACGGCTTGATACCGTGAAAGTTGAGCAGTTTTATGGCGTGGGCTAAGGACTGAAGAATGGCAAAGATTGCCAAGGTCATGAACTTGACCCCTTGGTTGGCGTGTCGTCCTGCATTAGCAAACCAGTCCTGTCTAGCCTTCAACAAGCCATACGTCGTCAGGGACATGGGATCACGGCCGTAGTAAATGTTTTGTTGGCTCAGTTTGTCCACAAGTGGCTTCAGAGCTTTCGAGAATAGATCCTTAACGAGAACCATCTCCTCGGATGGATCAAGCAAAATGATATCCTCGTCTCTCCTATGGACGTACTGCCTTATGTCAATAGACTCTTCGGTTCGAATTTCAACATGTGATATTCCTAGACTGTCGATAACTTCTTGAATAGATTCGACCTTTGTGCCCGGAGTCGCGGTAAGGGCAAGCACACGGAAGCTATTGGAAAAGCGCCTCATAAAATTGACGACTTTAACGTAAGCATAGTTTCCGGTAGCTCTATGAGCTTCGTCGACCACGAGTAGAGCGATTGACTTTGGATCGGCTATGCCATGTGACAAGTCGTTCTCTAATGTTTGCGGAGTCATGAAAAACACTCTCTTGGACTCCCACTCGTCCGCCCTGAGAACTGGGGCGACCTCGCCTGTTAGGAGCGTCGTCTCAGACCGCGGAATCCCAGCGATGTTGAAGCAAGCGTCGATTTGTTGCGCAACAAGAGGTTTCGTAGGCGCCATGAAGACAATCTTGGCCGTCTTCGTCCAGCGGTAAAAGTTCAGCATAATGGTGGCCGCGATGAACGTCTTGCCCAAGCCTGTTGGAAGGGCGACAAGAACATTGTTGAACAGCCCATTCTTGACGATGCTAAACTGATAGTCTCGCGTTGGACCTAGGTTAGTAGGGTAAACCCACGTCTTCATGGCATCTACATCGAGTTCATGATGACTTGGGGCCTCAGGGGGAAGATCGGCACGGAAGGCCCGGTTTCTAATAGGTTGAGATGGTGGGGGGTCCTCATCCACCCGCGTAGCGAGGCCAAACAGGGTAGTTTGACGATAAGTTGTGCTTTGGCCTTTGGCTTGAGATGCTGGTTGGGAGGCTCGCACGTGACCTGTTCTTGCCGAAGCCTGCCTGTTAACTGAGGCTTCCCTCGGAGAACTGGAGAATGCATCCGAAGGCAAGTCATCAAGGCCTATATAGGAAGACCTGTTCGGGATAGTTGGAACAGTTGAAGTCGTACGGGGCTATTATATCGTATTAGCATCCGGTAAGCCCTGAAATTACTATAAGCGATCGAAGAGAAAAGAACGTTGACAGTTTCTTCACAGAAGTCCCCGCGCGGGAGTACCATGAATACAAATACTAGAAGGGAGGGCTATCATACTGCTGGAGTAGCCTTCTGCGAGTTGAAGCTATTCCCAGATAGTGGCGGTTTCTTGACATGGGTCTGGAATAGTCCACTAGCATTGCTGTGTTTCGTTGTTCCTAATGTACGACTCGGAGCCTGACTGGCTGCCACAATCAAGTCTTCGTCGGCAATATCATCGTCATAATCGTCAGAATCCATCATGGTGACTCGTATGACATGTCGGGACTAGGTTGAAATATGGCCTTCAGCGATGATGTATTGGAGCGAGGAACGCGCCTTTGACGCGACGGCACACGGCCTGGTAATCGATAAGATACCTTGCGGCACGAAGTCATGTGGCGGCTACCCGTAGCCTGTCGGCAGATATACAATATGGTAGGTTAGAAAGCTTAGGTATATCCCGGACATGTGGCAACCAGCTGTCAGGCTTATCTACACATCCGTATCCTTATCTATACAGGTGTTGCGGCTATTCCAGGCTGCAGCAGCTTGGACCACGCTAGGTAGCTCTAAAGAGCATGACCTCGGAGGCTCTGTTCACCCCAAGTTTTTCCCGTGCAGGCAGGACGTCACAGGGCTGTTGGTCTTTTCATTGTTCTTCCTTCCTATACACACGTCCATTCAACTTTTCCTATTCCACATTCGCTATTGTTCCTTTCATTCGGAACCGATCGAGATCTTTCCTCGGTCAATTCAACAACGACAACCTTTCCCTCGATCACTTACTGAGACCAGCTTTATTCAGACAGCAAACCACAAAGCAACAACTATCCTACATCCTGCACCCTGCACCCTACCGATTCTGCTGATCCGGTCATCGCGATTTCCACCGGGAGGGAGTCTAGCCTTCGTCTACGGTGCTTCTGCCGTCACGGTCACCTGCGGGTCTCCTGGCGGGTCTCAGATTGAGCATCACATCCTCCTCACTACAAAAGCGCCGTCTACCCATAGACATGGCTCCTACCGGCCCGCGGAATCAAGCCACTTCGTCGCGTAAAGCGCCCGGCGTCGGGAGGACGCAGCGCGGCGGCGTCGCCAAGCGTCGGGCCGGAGGTCCCGTCAGAGTTGACCGCGATGGCGACCTCGATATGGATGGTCCGGCTGGCGCCAACGGGAACAAATCCGCCAACCACCCCGCCGCGAATGGACCGGCGCGAGCCAAAAAGCCAGGTACGGCAAGCGCTCGTGCGCCGAAACCGAGTACAAAGGCCCAGCAAATCATAAACAAGGTCATCACATCCGGCGATGGCAACATCTCCTCTCGTATCTCGAATGGGATGGCAGCTTCCTCGCGACCGAATCGAGGCGCTCGTCAGATCAATGCGCCGAATTCCATGACGCTGAAGGTCGAAGGACTCAAATCCAGCAGAGCGGTCAACAATGAGGGCGGTGGGCTCAAAGAACTGTTGACTTTCCTGGAGCGGAAAGCCCAAACCGTCGGCAAAATCACACGGCCAGTCAGGATCAAGAAGGTATGTGCCATATCCGATCCTAGGGTCTGGGATGTAACGACGCGACGCAAACTCTCCGTACTCGTTTATATATGCCGTTAAGCTCGCAGAAACGAGGAGACAGACAATCTCAACCAAGCCGCGTACCCGTCCCGGGTTCCTAGATCCTTATCAAGGTTTAATGACCTTGCTAACATCTAGTAGTCACATGTCAATGGTGACTTCGTCTACATCACAGCAAGCAAGGAAGATGCCGAAGAGATTCTTAAGTTGAACAACTTCTCTTGGGCCGGGACGACTTTGAGCATATCCGAGACATCTGACAGCACTCCCGCTGCCGGACAGCCGGCGATGTCCTCGGATGCCTTGGAGATAAAGGAGCAGCTGCGTAATATACTCAGCCTACGATACGACGTCGAGACCAAGTTCCTGAACCTTTCAACCCTTGGCGAAGACCCCGGTCTGCAATCGATGGGCTTTTTCAGCAGCGAAACTGGACCCGACAAGATGGTGAAGATGTTCCGAGCCTTGATGGCCATATGCGATGGGATATTCAAGACCCCGAAGGACAGACGCGAACAAGTTGTCAGTGTCAGCCTAGCTGGTAATAATGTCGACGACGTCCTTCAAATCATGGCCCTGTCCGACACTTTTCCCGAGCTGGTCAATCTGGATCTTAGTCGAAATCAGTTCAAGGACTTGAAAGGACTCCAGAAATGGAGACACCGACTACGCAACATACAAACTCTCCTCCTCAACGAGAACCCCATCGAGATCACCAACCCGAACTACAAGGTGGAGCTGACGAGTTGGTTCCCGAAGCTCCAGAACCTCAGCGGTACCCAGGTCAGGACTCCCGAGCAAGTCGCCGCGGAGGAGGCGGCGTCGAGACCTACGCCGATCCCGCAGAATGGGCCCGATTTCCGCGACATTGGTGGAATCGGCGAAGGATTTATCAAGGAGTTCATGCGGATGTACGACATCGACCGGCACGCTTTAGCAGCCAAGTATTACGACGACCAGAGCACATTCTCTGTCTCGGTGAACAACCGTGCGCCTCATCCGCCAGACGTTCAGCCACCAACGTGGTCTGCTTACATCAAGTTCTCGCGTAACCACACCATGATCACCCACCAAAGATACCAGCGCTTGTTCACTGGGACAAATCTTATCCAGGGCATATGGCAGAAGCTACCTCCGACAAGCCATCCCGATTTGGTCACCCAGATCGACAAGTATATGATCGACTGTCATCCCATTAGCGGGCTTGCGGACCCAACTGGGCGGGAACCGAACGGCGCGTCAGGGATGATCATAACGATCCATGGAGAATTTGACGACCAGGACCCCGACACCATGAAGACAGCAAAGCGAAGCTTCTCTCGCACTCTCATTCTCGGTCCTGGGGTACCTGACAGGAACCCCATCCGAGTCATCAGTGATATGCTCACCCTCAAAGCATACAATCCTTTGCAGCCGGTGCAATCATCGCAACCGTCAGACCAGGAGGTCCAGAAACAGCAAATGGTGTTGGAGCTATCTAAGCAAACCAGCATGACTCCTGAATATTCGAAGTTGTGTCTGGAGGGGGTTCACTGGAATTTTGAGCAAGCTCTGGTCGCTTTCAACGAGAAGAAGGTTGGTACAGCCATGCTATTTGTGCCGAATGAGAACTAACCACGGCTTTAATAGTCTCAGTTACCACCTGATGCCTTTGCAATGCCATTGGCCTAGGAAATCAGCTATCACGACCGCGGACGGTGGACGGGGGGGAATACTGCATTGGCGAGGCGTTCAAGGTCTAGGGCATGCATCGCAATTTCGGAAAGGATACCACATGGAGGGCGGGCGTCTGTTTAATTGTATCTATATGAGGGATGCTCGTGGGATATGGCAGCGCCAGACGATCTTTCCCAGAAGAGAAGCATTCATTGAAAGCCAAGCGTAGGAGACGAGTGGATATCCTTCGGATGAAAAGCATTCGACTCGGATTAGTCTCAGCGCAAAGGAGAACACAGCGACACCATCAAACGGTTTGATTTCCACAATAGGAAAAGGCTGCTTTCGTGTTCGTGACCAGATGACATTGAATATTCCATCTTGTAAACCAGACACAAGCTTACGGCTATGTATTTACAGCCGCGCGCTTTCTGGACTAGCTGGGAATGACTAGGCCGACCGAGACCAGTGGTCCGCGTGAATTTGGCCATCGGGTTGCGCCCAAAGCATGGCGACGTCACCTGAGCGCCAGGGCGCTTAGAGGCTGCGATTCCTCTAATGGCGTAACGACGTATGATGAGGTGGTGTCCTCGGGACATCGCGATTCGCCAATTCGAAATTCTTCATGGCCAATTGACCACCCCGTGGGGGTGCGTCAGGCGGGAAGGATCCCCAATCTTGCATATCCGTTCGCGATCTGCCTAAGTGATGTGCAGGCTGTGTGAGAGATGATAGAATTATTATGCTCTCTTCTGGTATGGAATGGGGATAATGTTTATCATTCGGCAATTCTCACTTCTAGACAATTCTGGCCCCGTGGAATCAAGAGGACTGTGGGGAATTTTAACCAAGGTGCATAGGTGCTATAACCGGAATGCTCATGCACGACTTGGAATGGAGGAATCCATTCATTGTGTGGGCTTCTCGTGGCACAGTACATAGTAATGACCAACCCCCAACCCAACCGAAGAGACCATTCGCATATATGACCCCTAGATGCCAGTCTGCCTCGTCACGTCGGGCAGACCCCCAATCTCGATATCGAATACCTATGTCTATCAATGTTGGGTGCGCAAACTCATGACGCACTCTCTCCAGAAGTACCAGATCTTCGATCGCGAATGATGGGACAATCGTAATTTCGCGCGGATACAAAATGCAATCATTTCTACCTCGAGAATCTCGAATGACTCCCGTTCTCAGATTCCTTGGCAACACTTTTCGATCCAGCTCTTTTCTCTCATGAAATTATCTAGCTAGAGTTGAAACATATGATCTCATCTGACGTCCCAAAATGTCGGCGCTCGAAACCACCACCACCACCACCAAAACTAGCGATAGATCGACATGAGTTCGCGCGCGGCTTACAGCAGAATCCTTGTTTATCGTTAGTACGTTTTCTTATTCAGCGGGCCCGAATACTTTGCCACTTCATGCCACTTCAATTCGTATGGCACAGCGCACGCTGTTCCAATCAAGAAATCTCGTAAGGACTTCCTATATAAATCAGTCCGGTCACAGAGTTTTATATCGGCTTTTCCGTCGTACCAATGTGATGATTGTGGCATGAGAGAGAACCTGTAAATGGAAGTCTCCCGGGGCGCAATTTCAATGGAGCGCACCTGCTAACAATAAACAAAGGATTATACTGTACATGCGTGCATATGTGGAGTACGTACAATATGTACACAAGTACCGTAAGCCAGGGACGAACTTAACCAGGAGTGGGGTTGCATCGACGTGACAGGAAGTACTAGTTCAGGGGTAGCACATGCGATGTTCTGCTTGAAGGCGTTTCACGAGAGGCAATGTTACCCAATCGCTGACCGGCGGCCAAATTGTCGTTCCCGCTGGAAAACTTGCAGAGGTCCCCACCGGAACGCAGTGACCGGCCTGCGCCGAGCGGGCAGGCCGGCCATTTATTACACTACGCTTCGTATCTAGGTTATATACGAGGTATGCACTTTAAATGTAGGCTTGCTTCACTTAAACCAGCACTGTAAGCGATATGAAGAAAGCATGACACCAAGATGTAGATAGACAAATCATGACAGTATTACCTGTCCCTTCATTCCTGAAATGTTCGGGCCAGTTATTTCACCTCGCCCAAAATTCGAACCTACCACACCTAAGTCCCCTTCTGGCAACCCTACCAGCAATTTTCATCTCCCCCCACACTGACTAAGCGCACTGACGAAGCAGGGCTGGTACAAACTGCCATAACACCACCTCACCATCAACAACCGCTGCAAATATCAAGACCGTACACCCGTGTGGGGCTCCTCTCCCCGGCTCCTAACCAAAGCGACGGACGGTAATTGGCTGTACAATTGCCATGTGTTAAAGGTGGAAGTACCACCCACGGCTACTTGGCGTGGCTGATCGTCCGGTGCGAGGCACGATAAGAGGTGGCGTTGCCAAAAGAGGCCTAGATGTCGTTGGATTGAATATTCGGCCAGGTGGAACTAACTGGCCGGAAATGTTGGCTTCATATGCGTCCCTTGCAATCTGGGTTAACTGGCACGTCGAGGAGAGAAAACTATGAATTGATTGGATGTTAACTTGAAATAGGCATCGTTGAAAGATTCCTGTCCTTCCTCCGTTGCCCCCTTTTCTGCTCGCGCGTGCTTGCCGAGCCGCTAAGGCGAAGTGAACATCCGGAAGCACTCAGGCTGGGTTGTTCCATGACATACTGAAGTACTTGGTCCAAACTAGAAATTCCACAGTGGACTAGCAGAAGCATGACTTTGCAGTTGTACTCGGCTAGCCAACGATACATCAAAATGCCGAACGCTTTGGTCGTCCCGCAATAATTTAATTCGTTGAAACATCATGCGCAGACAGGGTATTGCCGGTCACCTTCCTCATCCCTCCTTGTCCTCCTTCTCGACCAGTCGTAGGCTCGTAGCCCCTGAACCATGTTGCATGGGCGCTCGTACTCGAGCACTCGCGGGATTCGTTCTCTGCTTTCTGCTTCGCTTCCGTACCTCGTACGGTCTCTGTACCTGACTACATACGTGATCGCTTGCTTGCTTTCTTTCTCGTCGTAGTAGACTCTGTCAGGCCTGTCTCCCTCATTCCTGGGGCCATTGATACCTCGCATCGTCGCTCTTTTCCCTCTCATTGAAAGTGTCATTTCGCTGGCCTTAACGACGCCGCCCGTTGGTTCCTACCTCGGAGCTCCTTCAGCAATAATAGGCTGTGGCTTCGGCTTACTGTTCCGATAATCCTCAGTCCCGTTGTCGCATATCTGCTTAGAGCAGCTGTTAAGACGCCAGGTCCCCGAATCCTACCCCTACCGTCGTATCGAAAGGAAGAAGGACGACGCTTTACTCAAAAATAACCACACACAATTGTCTCCTGCCCCGTTTTTACCCCAATCCTGCGACATCTCCCATTTCATCAGGTGTTTGTGTTTCCAAACACCTTCTGCTTTAGAACTCGCACTGAAGACAACACTAGAACACCAACGAACCTCGTCTTGTAGATCTTCGGGCCAGTCCAACGGTGCTAGCCACGTCGAGGGCTTGATTAGCGTTCTTTGGAGAACTGTTGGATTTGACATCTAATGACCCCGAATCGCCATCTCTTTTGCGTACATCCCATCATTAGCGGCTTGACGCGCAAAACACCCCGTCATATCATCACAAGGAGCACCGAAGATATCCGATTCTCACACGGACGCCTAATCGTCCGGCTGCAGCAACACGAAACGCCGAAACCCGGCCGGACTGCGCGGTTTTTTGTATCGAGGGCTCTTCGAGGCTGCTCGTGGCAAGGCGACGGATTCGTTGGATCGTCAATTCTCTTCGCGTAATATTATAGTCACCTTTCCTCGCCCATAATTACTGCTGCGCCACGGTCATACAAAGCTACGCCCCACTAACCTACAGTTTCCCCCGTACCTCGAGCACCGTTGCAGCCATCTACTATGCTGTTGTAAATATAATTCTTGGTACTTGATCTCGCACCGAGTCGTTGCCCGGATCACTTGGACCTTGGTTAGATTCCGGGACGGAGGAAGCGCGTCGTCATGGCACTCCCTGAACCACCAGTACCCTTGACGGGCGGTTGCAGCGTTATCTTCGACAACGTCTTCTATTCCTACTCAGACTCAGGATTCGAGTCACTGGTTTTGGAGAAAGGGGCTAAATGGGAAAAATTACCGAGCGGAGTACCGGTGAAGGGGGGAGTTTGTGTTGGAACGAGGCCGCCGGACCCCTCAGCGGCGGCGTTATTCGTCGTGGGTGGAACTGCAGCCTCACCAGCTTATACTGGGCTTCAAAAGTTTACCTACTCGACCGGGAAGTGGGAGACTGTCGAGTTACGCGATCTGGTCACGAAAAATCGCGTCAGGCATAGCGCGATATACATCCCTGGTGACGATTCGATCTTGGTCTATGCGGGCTCGCAGGATGGGTTCGACGGTCCGTCTTCTCAAACCTTCACGATAAAGGCCTCGGAGCCCCATAATGTCCTAGCATTCCAGTCCACCATCTCACCACCAGGCATTGCACCGTTACTGCTCCCATGGTCGACGACACAGGCTGCCATGGTTGGTGGCGACCCGACTAACTTGAAAGTGACGCTGTTCGGAGCGGCAACGTCTTGGGTCGACTCCGGTACGACCTTGGCCTCACCACTGTGGAAAGATGGGGCAACTACGGAAGCAGCGCTTGTCGTCGGTGACGATAACAGCAAGCACCTCTACACCTTTGACCTCAGTACTGCTCCGAACCGTGTCAACAGGATCCTCCTAATGGACGGCAATGGTGCCCCGGTAACGGCATCGGCCCCAATCACACCCAACGGAGGAAAGCCATCAGCTGATGTTGAGGAACGCCAGCTGAATGCAGACAACTGGCCGCGGTACAACTCGACTTCGGCGCCGATGACAACTCGAAGTCAATATTCACTTGCGACTGATCCGAACGGAATGATCGTCATCTCTGGTGGCGACAACCAGGATGTACTAAGCATATTCGATGGAAAGGAGAACCAATGGCTGAATGCGACCGAAATGCTCGTACCGGAGCAGGAGGTCGTATCAGTGGAATCTGTTCCGACGTCCTCGATGTCAACGGTCTCCTCCATTGCGCCGCCTACGAGTAGTTCGACGCTGGCCATAGAGACATCTTCTTCATTGCCCACAGAATCTCCGGTGGCTGCAGCGGCTACCTCAGGTATGCCACGAACTGCTATCCTCGGTATTGTGCTCGGCGTCATATTCGGACTGGCTTTGCTCCTCATTGCGCTGCTCTTGTGCATCAAGAAAGCTCGAAAGAAGCAAACCGCATCCGAGACCGGGGCCGCTGGAGGATCTGGCGGAATGAGTAATGAAAAGGTTGAATTGCCCAGGGATATACCGGGGGGCCCTCTTCCTTCCTTCCGCGGACATGCGCACCAAGATTCTGCGGCGTCGTTCTCGTCCATGGCTATCTTGATGGGCAAAGTCCAGAAGCCAGCCGGCCTCGAACGGAGCGGGAGCAAAGGCTCGAGACGCAGCTCTGCTAGCAGCTTATTCAATAAAGAATTCAAGAGCACCATTGGTAGGCCACAATACCAAGAAGCCCCGGAACCGGAATTCATTCCGAGAGCTGAAAAGGTCACCAACGCGACCGCAGACGCGCCGAAGCCCCGAGTCGGGCTACCCGTTAACCAAAACGGTAATGGCAGGAGAAGTTCGGGTTGGAACCGATACTGGTCAGGCGCAAGCTTGAACATTCTTGGTCTCGGCAGTAGCGGCAATACCACAGCGCGGCAGACTCTGGTTTCGGAGACCTCGCACTATTCGGATACACATCGGATGACCCAGGATTCTGCGACCGTGCCACCACTTCAAGTCGAGGGGAGGTTCGAATTCAACCGTGTAAACTCGGGCAGTCCGACTGTCTCCGAATTCCACCCGCGCATAAGGGAAGGCATGAGCGGACAGATTGAGAGACCAATCTCCTCGGTATCGTCGTCGGGCTACTCGAGCGGTATCCCGGCTAGTGTCCACGAGGCCTGGGATCCCACTTCAACCCAAAAGCCCTGGGGATCGGAGAGAGCCCCGAGCAGTATGTACAGCGAAAGCACCACAAATTTCGCCACTGCTCTAGGAGCTCCCGCGGCCGCCCGGCCGCCTACGGGCGTGTCCCGACTGCCGCAGCTCGAGACCGCGGCCCTATCGTCCGATATGAGTTGGCTGAATCTAGGTGAAAATAATCCGCCCCGTGGATAAGGATTTGGCACATTCTACACTTATCGCCTCGCTTGCGATGCCGTTACAAGTCTTGGTTTCATGACCTTTCCTTATACCCACGAACTCATTCGCGCCGCAAAGCTGTATTTCGCATCACATATCATCTGGGCAAGCAGATGATACCAAAACCCCAACCT
The DNA here is from genome assembly GCA_004155035.1 of Monosporascus sp. 5C6A. Classification (NCBI taxonomy): domain Eukaryota; kingdom Fungi; phylum Ascomycota; class Sordariomycetes; order Xylariales; genus Monosporascus; species Monosporascus sp. 5C6A. The sequence goes on along the minus strand of QJOB01000091.1, from coordinate 189,186 downwards.
CTCTTAGTCCGTCGCCGCTCTGGGGCCCTTGGGGCACATCACCTCCGGTGTCGACTAGCACCCGCGTCGGTGCTAATCCAGCCAGAGACGTCTCGGCGCTTACTTCTTACCATCGTTCCGCATCGCACAGGCGCAAATCTTCGTTTCGACTTTTCCATAATTCACCTGCTGGTCTGTGTATACATAAGTTGCTAGACATCTCGAGCGACCCACTGGCTTCGGTCTAATCTCTTTCTTCTTCCGGTTTATTGTCTCTATTGCTGTCATCTAACCTTTGTTACCCGTCTTTCTTTTCTCCCGTTGTACCTAGCTACCTTACCGCCTACATTCTTTGCATGATACCAGATGCCAATCGTCCCGGAACGACGGTACGGCTTGACGACAAAAATTTACTTCCGTGTCTTTTGCGTCGGCTAATAGAGGGAGAGAGAGTTTGAGTTGGCTTGGTCGGAAAGTTGGGGGAGGTCGTTGGCCTCGTCGTTGTTGTTGTTGTTGGTAGAGGGGCCGGAGGAAGAGTTGGAAGCGAGCAGGAGAGGGGAGGTTAGCCTGGTTTGTTGTTTCGTTGAGAGAAGGGAGGAGGGAAAGGGGTGAGAGAGATGGAGCGGGCGCTGGTCTCCAGCTGCTGTTGTTGCTCGTGCCTGGGGTTGTTAGGAGTGATACCCTCGTTGTAGGAGTGTTGCGTTGTAGTAGAGTAGCACTGCGGCACGGTCTACGTACCGCCCGCGACACAGAAGAGACACCGTTCTAGAAACTCCGCGTTACGTGCCAGCTGGCTTGGTGATTCATACACGCTTCGTGGACGAAGGGCTCGCTCGCGATGCGGCAACATGTCTCTGCCGCAATACCCCAGGTGAAGTATTCTAGGAAGAGGAGTAGGTCTAGGGACGCAGGGAGGGTAGGTTTACTATCTATTCATTACTGCGACTGCCGAGGGTACCTGGTGGATATCTCTGTCTACTAATGCTAAGTGGCGTTTACACTATAACACCACGAAGCATTCTTACGGCTAACCAGAAACCACACCAAGCGCACCCCGTATGCCAATCACACAACGCTCATAATATCTATCATACAGCAGCACACACGACACAAGCCAAGGAGGTGCAACAGACTCGACCGATTAACCCCCGAGGGTTTCGGAATCGCGGAGACGACGCGAGCAGCCAACACACGACGAACATCAGGCCAAGAGCGGGAAATCCGGGAGAAGTATGGTATTAAACGGCCTTTCCCCCTGCGAGTTCGCTACCCGACATCCCTCCGGCCTCTGGGTTTACTTCTGGTTTCCTACCGGGAGATACATGGGCTGGGCGACCGCGACGTTATCCCCCTTGCGGTCCCGGGTGCCGGCCGGATTGGGGGGGGACACCTGTCCCGCGGATGATGAACTTTTCAAAAGGGATATCATTGTCCGCCCGTCCTCACACACACACACTCGCGCAGGCGCGCACGATCTCCATGGCACACAATACGGCACGAGAAAAAGTAATGCACAAACAGAAGCTTTATATAACACAATACTACAACAGCCGACCACCCGGCGAGGGGGATAATAAAGGCAAAGAAGGCCGCAAAGCAAACCCGCGACCAGCCCAACCAACCCGAGAACTCCAACCACCCCAGCAAATTGCAGTGACGCGTTACAACCATGGCGAAATCACCAAAAGCCCATGGATCGGTCCGTCAATCAGTAGACCGGCCTCGGCTCGTCCATGCCCTCCTCCTTCTTCACCGCGGCGTCGGGTCTCCAGGACACGCGTCCGCCGCCGCTCGTGCGGCTGCCCCTCGCGCCCTCCCCGACCACGGCGGTAGTCGTGGGGCCGATCCACTCCCAGGCGCGGCCGACCTCGCCGCTGCGGCCTTCGCGCTGGCTGGTGCGGACGTTGCTGTTCTGCTCGACGACTTTGCGGACGCGCTGCCAGATGCGCTCGCGCTGGCGGAGCGAGTGGACGGACCGCAGCACGTCGTCGCGCAGGTTCGGCAGGAAAAGCCAGGGGTCGTCGGCGTCGGCATCGCCGAGCCGCCGCTGGGTCGCGAGCCTCTCCAGCACTAGGTCGACGAGCGCCGGCACCTGGGCCGCCAGGGCGCGGTTCGAGCGGATGCGCCGGCGCCCGTAGAGGGCTGCGAGGACGAGGCCTATCACAGCGCTAATCTGGAGGCGATGTCTTGCCAGCCCGAGTCGGATTGAGCGGCGGACCGCGCAGGTGATTGGAACGCGAGCGAGAGAGGTGGACGAGAGGTAGGTATCTGAAACGGAGCTGGAATCTCGTACTCTATGGTGGCGGCGGGTTTTCTGGTTAGTCGACGGTCAGAAATTGAACTTGTGTGATGTGAATAAAGTCGAGAAAAATCCGGACAGAGACATGACGGGAAGTGGGCAGGGTACAAGATTTATGACTTACTCTTCGACCTCCACCTCTTCTCTGGCCTTGATCTCGCCAAGGGCAGATCCCCAGAGATCTTCGAACTCTTGGTTGCTCATCTTCTTACTTCTCTTCTGGTCGATTATTTGCTTCAGCTCCTGCTCCTTCATGGCTGGGGTCTCTAGTCTCGTGCCCTCCTCCCCAACGGCTTCTCCACATTCGTACTTCGCAGTCCGCTCTCGTAGCTCCTCAACTGCTCTGTCAACCACAGCCTGAACGCGTCGCACCTTCTCGCCATCTGGTTCGCATGTCGGTGGTAGAGGAACTGCTCCCCCAAGCGAAAAAGGATGAGGCTTTAGGATGTAATCCTGTTCGCAACGGACCGAGTAGTCCGCATAGCAGTAGGCATGAGGAGGGCAAGGCTCACACTGAGGCTCCACAGCCGCTATGAAAGACTCCGGTACGCTAATCTCAGGCGGCAGAACCGAATGAGCCCATTCGGGCACTGTGATCTCGCTAGGAATGGAGTTGTCCGACCTTCCCACGCCACAGTAGCCAACAGCAATCTTTTCCTGGCGATACCACCCAGCGTAGACTGCAAGTAGCGTAACAAATAAAACGGATAGGGGAGTGTTCCAATTTGATGAGCCGGATTTAGCTGGACGCCGAGATCGTATGATCGATGACTCCCCGCTCATTGCTTCCTCAGCGGCCAACTCCAACTGTTCTTCTGGCGTAAATTCCTCCCCAGCCTCGACGGGGAGGGGCTCGGGGTCCTCCTTAACCTCAACGGGAGTTGTAAACATGTCGACTCTATTGGCGGCACGACCATCTGGACGACGTGCGACAGGAGTAACAGCGCCCCGCACAGGAGTTATTGCAGTGGTCCTTTTCCGATTGCTTGTAGCCATTTCCGGAACTGGTGGCGAGCTCCCGCTTTGAAACGGATTGTCGTTTGTGAAGACGTCCGATGTGCGTCTGAAGAGGCCATCATTTGAGACTTCAGGTTTGAACTGGGGAGGCGCTTCTGGCCGTCGAGTTCTCCGTACCGACGCGGAAACATCGACATCCGGGCCCGCGTCGGAGTCGGAAGCCTGCAATGGGCGACTTGAAGCGCGTGGATTCCGCCTCGAAACGCTAGGTGCGGGGGGCGGAAGGGGTTGATCATGGTCAGGCTCTTCCGACTTGATCCTTGCGGCTGCTTTTCTCGGGGACCTTGATCTCCGTGTACTAGCGGGCCGCGGCGGTGGTGGGGGCAGATCCTCGTGATCGGCGAAGGGATGGTTGTCTTGGGAGCTCTCTACGTCGAAGATTCCCTTGCTCGAACGCTTTGCGCGCGCCCTGGCAGCCAATATCCTCTTGGACTGTGGCACAAGCTGTTCATTGAAGATTTCGATGAGCTGAGCCTTCTTTGCGCTGGACGGATATTCTATGTTGTGGGCAACAAGTATGGATCGCAGACGTGGAACGGTAAGCGATTTCGGGTCGAACCCGGGCTCAAGGTAATCGAGGCTGTCGGAGTCGGACATGGCGGATGAAACTTGGTCAGCAACCGAATATGATGGTTATACCCGTGACCCGCGACGAGAAGCTGGCGAACGGAAGCGAACGTGGCTCTTTATCCCGCGATTTCGGGCCGGCGCCTTAGGCTGCGACTGAAGGAACAAAGTTGTTGCTGTCTTAGGATTCGTCCTAGTGACGTCAACAGAATGACGCGCTCGACGAGCAGCAAAACATGGGATGGATCCTGCAAAAGCGACGGTCGCCTGCAGCTGGTTCGTGAGTCTCGCGGAATACGGTGTATGACCTGCCCGCTTCGGCCGCGTGGGGTAGGGTTCTGTTGATAGGGAAGTAGGAATCTTCGTTGGCTGAGGAGCGGAAGAATAATTAATTGATGGGATGGACGCGCCAAGGACTTTCTAAAACACGGAAAGGTTGAATGTGGCGGGTCATGTGGCACCAGGCAGACAGCGACGTAGATAGAGTGGCTGTGCGGCTAGGTGCCTATGTGGCTGTGCAACTTTCACATGTACGACCGACCAAAGTTAAGCTTAACCCGGCGGAGCTGCTACGTACTTGGATGTATGGTATAACTTCTTTTATCCCAGATTTAAGAACAACACAGAGTGAAAGGGGGGAGAAGGAGGAAGAGAGTTGAGCATTGTTTAACGGGCTCTTCTGATGCTCTAACTCTCGCGAGCTCATTACATTATTCATATCGGCTTATCCGCGATGCTAGAATAGGTACTTTCTTATATACAACACGCGCCTGCAAGGCCATGCCCAAGGCGACAATACAGTGGCTTCACTCCTTCATGCTCGTAGAGACCATAACAATAAGCCTACTCGACCCCGATTCTTAAGCGAGGCCGCTCATGATTCGGCCCCGCGTCAGCTCGATATCTTCTCCCCGAGCTTCTTTTCAGCCGCCTCCGCCCTGATGTTGGCCGCGGCGACTTCTTGCTGCAGCTGCTTGATGTATACAATTGCCAATTCGACAGTACTAGCTTTGCTGTTCGGGGTACTGGACTGTTTCCCGTCCTTCTTATCCCCATTGCCGCTCTCCTCATTTTCACCAACGTCGCTGTTGGTAACACTTTTAGGGAGCAACGTAGCAATTTCCTGCAGTGCTGAGTTGATGCGATTCCGTCGACCTTGCTCTGCAATCTTATGCGACGTCCGTTTGGATGTCAGGTTCGTCGACAGCTCGCTTGGGTAAGTCACCCCGGGCACTGTACTTCCTTCCAGTATTCTCTGATAGTTCGATTTAGAGGCTAGCAGTTGTGACGCAGTGTCTTCGGCTGACATCCCGGGGGTTCCCGGAAGTAGCGGTTTGATATTAGGCGATATTTTCGGACGTAGTGCTGGCGAAACATGGGCAGAGCTGATACTAGCTCTCTTCTTACTGCCTCTGGGTCCTATGAGCGGAGTCTTTCTAGGATTCGGCGTCGTCGAGCCTTTGGGCGTCAACTGAGGACTCGGGTTTGCTGACGTTGGCTGCATCGGCTTGGGAAACACAGGCGATGGAAGGGTCTGGAACGTAGGTTTAGTCGCCCCCGATTCAGGGGCAGGCTGCTGTGTGTCCAGAGACGGCAGTTGCGGTTTAGAGAAGTTCACAGACTCGGGCAGCTCAAAGCTCTCTATCTGCTCCGAAGTAACTGGATCGGGATTGTTTGGGTCCGTCGACTTGCTCTTCGGCGAGATCTTGAACAACGAGGCCGGGGTGGCAGGAGACGGTTTTCCATTAAGCGGCAACGCCGTAGGTAAAGGTGCTGACTGATTGCTAGATTGTGCCTGGATGTGTGGTGACGGCTGTGCCGAGCGAGATTGCGGAACAGGTGGAGGGGGCATGTCAGAAAGCGCTTCGGGAGAGACAGAGGCGTTCTCCGACTCCTCCGTCGATAGCCCCGACACCGAAGCCGATTTACGAGACTGCCGGTTGGATTTCTCGACCGCTGATTCGGCCAGTTCGCTCAGAACCTGAGGTTTCATATTCGGAGTCGACGTGTTCTTTCTCCGTTGAGATTTTGTGATGGGCGACTGTCGCACATTCGACTTTCTTGGCCTACTGGCATTACTTTTGCGTAATTTCTTCGAGCTGTCCCCTGAACTCGTCGGAGCAGGCGGGGATTCAATATCCATTTCAACTGGCGAATTCGTCGCGTGACTCGAGCGCCTCCTATCGAACGCAGATAGCGGATCGCTCTGTGCATGCAACGCGGGAGATGTCAGAGGGCTGAAATAGGCTCCCGGGACAGTATATTGAGCATCGACTGAAAAGTGCGTGTCCAAGGGAGTCACGGCAGGAGATACCAACGGCGTAAACGCCATCTGCCCGCAAAGTTAGCCGACAGTCCGTAGGGAAGCGAGTGATACTTGCATCTGCTTGCTCCTTCAAGCGCGGGTATCCCTCAAAGACACCCGAAGGTGGCCCCTGGTCCGAGTGCGTATAGTATCGGTTCGCGGCTTGGATTTCAAGACTCTGCGGTGTGGGAGGAACCATATTGCATCGCTGCTGCTGAGCAAAATATGCAGCTTGCTGTTCCTGGAACCGGCGTTGGTGTTCTTCCAGCCGCCGTTGCTCCTGCTGCAGTCTCTGAAATTGCAGATGCTGGATTTGTGCATCGATCTCTGAAATCGCATCATTGGCGCTGCGCTGGGGCGGCATGACCTGCGTCGGTATGGGTTGGTGACTTGAAGCAGAAGTCATCGGCGGGATAGAGCTCTGCATGCCCAAGCTACTCCTGGGAAGCATTGGGGCTTGATCGGTGTCATCCATCGGAGTATCGATAGCTTCGCGATGGGCCTGTTGCATCATCGAGGGGTTATTGCCGGCATTAAAGTCCTGGAAGTCAAAGTGAAGCCCGTCACCGAGGTTAGTCATCCCGCCCATTTCAAGAAACTGGTGAAAATCGTCGTCGGCTGTCGATGGGAGATTCGGGTCCTGCCCATTCCAGGTGTTAGGATCCATCATGGCCATTCTTCCCAAGAAAACACAGCTAAGCCCAGTCTCTGGGATGAATCGTATATACGCGGTCTCCGCAAGGTTATATGAACGGTCGATAAAAGAGATGATGCTCGATGCGTGTCCTCGCAACCAACCCCAGGATGCTCCGCATAACCACTGGAGACCGAACCGATAGGATGAAGGTATCACCACCAGAGGGGCGCGCGCATTCGTAATCCAACGACCGGTGACCGTTGAGATATCCCCACTTGGGACCTGCAGAGGACAGAAAATTTTGTTAATCTAGTGAATGTAGGCTGGCTGGGGAGTTCAGGCCGAGATATTCACCTGCAACTGGGGACTCCGCCGGAAACTGGAAGGGAAGACGGCGGGGCACCACCAGAGCACATGGAGATACAAATCGAAATGGTGGGGGTCGCAGCCGAAGAAAAGAGCATTGGCCAGCGTTCGCGGCGAACTGGGCGCCGCACGACTGTTATGTGGGCCGGGCTACGACCTGAACTATCTACAGTGGCTGGCTGCAGGTGGCCCAGGCTGCTGCCAAATGCTGGTCACAGGCTCTAGTCAGCCGCTGCTTCAATGCTTCACATCCCACGAGCCGCAGACTAGCTAGCAACCTTCCTAGGTTGGAACTAACCACCTGTACCCGTCTATATAGTTTTACTGTTCGTACATACATATGCATATGGTCAGCTGCTCTTTCTTAAAGGGGTGTCACTTTTTGGGTTACGTCTCCGGGTGCGAGAAGGTCTCGCAGTAACCGGTAGTGCTATACCGTACCCACTGGCCCCTGGTCTGCCCTGGCTAGAAGCCCGGCCTGCCAGCACTGCTACAGTATGAAATCTTTCTACCGAACCCTCTGTGTGCATATGTCTACCCACATGTAGGTTTGGTGATATTCTTCCTTAGCACTCAGTTAGGTGCTAGGTGTTGCATATATCCACCTTGCTTGCCAGGGTTTCTGGGCCGACAGACCCTCGGAAAAGAGCGGGATGCGAAACCCGGAACATCGTCCCTTCAAAAGTAGCGAATGTTGTCAGGATGCAGTGGGAGAAATTGGGAAAACACCCCCGCGCTATCGACCGACTATAGATGTGTTGGCCGAAGATGTTATCCACGAGTGATCTGAGGTCTACCTAGTCTTTTTAGTCGGTTCAATATGTAATCTTCGGATCGAAATGGCCGGGACAGCTAGCAAGCTATGATATGAAGGTGTTTAACCCAGCTCCCATTAATACCCACTGATACCCACTTACCTGCCTGGTACCCATCGCCGTGGTGGATTACAGGGACCATCACCACACGCGCAGACTCGTCGCTCGGCCGTTCGATTCTAGGAACCGTGTTATACTTGAAAAGGCTATAGGCAGCGGGACAGTATGGATACGATGCCGGAAATATAATACCCAAAACGATATATACATATTGAAGAAACCCCCTGCCTACTGCACGGTGAAGGACCCGGAAGAGCCAATAACAGAGCCGACGCTTAACTACCCTGGACTTACATACGAAGGGTCTCATATCTAAGTAAAAAAAAAAAAAAAAAAACTGTTTTACTCCCAAGTCGTCGCCGAAATAATTGGCACACCCAATCCGGCCATACGAAAGTGGGGTGTCAAGTATTTTGGCAGCGGCTTTGAGTCCTCACTCGCTGGGAATCTCCGCAACCAAGCGCGATGAGCGAAGACTTCAGAGACGAGACGCCATTCTGGCCGTGGTTTCTTGAGTCTCTGAACGTCGTCCAATAGGAAAGGAGGGCAGTTGCTTGCTCTGATCTAGATTACCCTTGCTAGAAGCATGAGACCGATGCGGGAAACCGAGGGCTGTTACCTCATAAAAAGCCGCTACGTGGGGGGATCGTGGGTGTGTACGTTCGAGTTCACTTCCAGGGTCGGAAAATTATCAGCGGAGGAGGAGTTCAGCGACTGCATGCGTCCAAGTTCCATTGCACCTTACATGAAACATCTAGGTGGTCTAGCAAGCGCAAGTCGTCCCAAGGCCATCATCACTCGCTTCTTCTGGTAGGGCGGTGGGTGGTGCTATTGCAGTGTTCATCCGTATCGTCATCGCTCACTTGGAACATATACATACCTACACACCAACCCCTATCACCAAATGACCGCACCTAGCGCAGCCACTCGGTCAGCGAATCCGGGCTCGCGGTATAATACTGTAATAAGTCCTTTAAGTTACTTGGTCTAGACTAGATCCCCTATCCTCTGGTGGCTCGGCATACGAAAAAGCGCGTCTTATAATTCCCTAGTGCAGCCACAGGAAAGACAGCCTCCCCAACAAGATCAACACATACCTAGCTCCTGCCCAGTGTGGAAGCCCAGCTCGACGTCACGTCATGGAACCATAGCCGAGGTCTCCTTTCCACTATGTGCGCGCAGAAAGTATGACGAACATCTCGCGCCCCACTTGGTTGCCTGCCGATTGCTCTAACTACAGAAAATGAGTTGGGACGGCAGGACTGCAGCTTTTCCTGCCACGGATAAAGGTAGGTGTGGGTACACGGTCGATCATACAGCGAAGGTCGATGATGGTTGTGCCGAGGATATAGCCACGGAAAGGCAAGAGACGTCAAGCGCTTGGGGGAAAGGGAACATGTCTGACTTGCATTCACCGAATAGTCCGCCGCTCTAAGCAACCCCTATCTCGCCATCTAGCCAAGTGCCCTTTGAAAGTCAAGAATATTCTATCTGAATAAGCCCCCAGAGACTCGTTAATCCTAGACAGAAAACACCACGTTTTCTAACACCAACGCAAAAGCCTCATTAAAATTAACCCGACTCTTGAAACACCCAACCCCGTGCAATGTGCGTCCATCGCTTTACCAACCCGGACAGAGTACAGATCCTCTATCTTACATACAAATACATACTCTATAGGTATCTCAACTTCCTCGTCGCGAAGATTGCCACTACCGCGCCCAGCGCTCCTATGAACAGGATCACGGCAATGGCATTTGGTCCGTCGGTGTCATGGTGTTCCTCGGCCGGTGCTTCATGTGCCAGCTCCGGGCTCTTTCCCGGTTCCAGAATTGCAAAAACGACGGTGCTGAGGAGTGTGCCGATGAATTGGGGTATCGTCGTGTAGATGTTGAGAATGCCGAAATAAATGCCAGATAGCTCGCCCGTCGAACTCGACTTCTGCGCGGCATGGGCATCCTCCGGTCCGAGGTCGAGGTGCAGAGCCGCCCGCCCATTCAAATCTGCCATCTCGATATCCGAGTCACTGGATAAGCGACGGTACGACGGATTGGACTCGGTTGCGCCACTCAGTTTATTGACCTCGACGCCAAGGAAAGCAGGAGGAGCCCACAAGGCCACGGTCCACGGTCTAAGAAATGATTAGAACATGAGGTCGTCAAAATGGAGGAACGGAGGGCATTTACAATCCACATATACAGACGAGCGCCGTGGCAAACCTGAAGCTAGTAGCAAAAGGCGCAAAGAACATCGCTGCAGCGAATGTTGCATGGCCGCACGTCCACGCAGTCAGTAGATCTGGCTTGTACTTGTTGAACTTTTCCACAGCGTTCTTAATGCTCTCTGGCGGTCGATGGGTGAAACTTTCATCATCTGGAGATTTGACGATAAACGGTAGCACCCACGCTCCCACAAATGTAATGATAGAATAAAGGATAAAAGCTTCGCTTCCTACACGACCAATTTCTCCAAGAGCATCGCCTGAGTCCTTCGCGTCTCTTGGGACATCATAGCGGAAATATGTCTCTCCTATCTGTTGGATTTTGGGGTCAGCAAAATATTCACAAGTGATATAGATGCAGTGAATGGCTTCAATGGCGCCCCTATGCCACGAGGGTTGGAGGCTCCGCAGGGACGCCCCATAAGGAGCAGGAGAAAGAGAGGCGTAGCTAGTGATCTAGAACTACTCACCCAGGTTGTGCTGTAGAAAAGGAAAGGGAACCATCCGATCCAACTCCAAAATTGCGCCATGCATATAGCTCGTATGCGTGGCGGGAGATGAAGAATCGTAGACCATATTTGACGGATGACTTTGAATACGCTGCCATGTTTTTGGGGGTCCCGCCTTGAATCTACGAGAACCCTTTCGGTCACGGCCCAACAAGTAATGGAGCAGGTCGCAAGGATGCCGAAGGCAGCGGCAATGGTAAGTTGTTTGAACTGAGTGTCGCCAAAGAAGGTCCCGAAGATACTCGGTAAGTCGATGGCGCCTGTCCCATAAGCGATTCCATGTCCAATGGCCGACATTCTGCTACCTACGAGTCCACAATTAGTACGTGGATACATAGGACCTCGTTCTTACCGGACGGTTTCCTCACCCCAAGCAGAACCTGCCTGCTGCTTTGATATCGGGAGAGTATCCACGACAAGGCTCCTCGCTGCGGACATCACTAAGGCTAGGGGTAAGCGAACTATCTCAAAGACGCCGGGAGCGAGTAGCGTCGCCACTAACCTACGTTTACCGCGAAGTCCACGGCATAGATGGCTAACACTGCGGTAAATATGGTCAGAGTTTTCGCAGTGGCCTCATCCGATATAAAGAAGCCGACGATCTCCTTGGTGAAGCCCAGGGTCACGAGGCATAGGCCTGATATTATAGCGCCACCCATGATGAAGGGCCTTCGTCTCCCCCATTTCGACTTCGACTCGTCCGCGACAACACCGACAATCTTCCATTATAGTTAATATCAACCAACCTTCACCATCCGCAAAGCCAGTAATAATATATTAGGGGTAGACGTACCGGCTGGACAATGAGACCAGAAAGGGGACCAGCGACCCATACCAGCGAGGTATTACTCTTCGTCAAGCCGAGCGAAAGGAGGTAAGGTGTGCAATCTGCAATAGTGCAGGGGTCAGCTCGATGTCCACTATCAACGAGGAATGCCGTTTATCCTCACATGTCTGCTCAATGCCCCAGACAAATCTGTATGTCATCTGAATTAGTTCTTTGGCCCAGGGGTCTGTTTGTGGAAAAGCCAGAACCTACGAGAACCCAATGGTGCTGCACGTCAAGAGTAACATCCTCATCGACTCTGAGCTCCCCTTGATAGAGGGTTGACCCGACCATCGCGACATCTCCCCGGGGTTATTAGGGTCGTGGACCCAACCGTCTTGGTCGCTGGTGTTTAAGTGGCAGCTTCGTCGGGCCTCGGGCTCGTTATCCGCGGAATCCTGGCCGAGCAGCTCCCCGGCTTGGGAGAGGTCGCCGTCGCTGTCTCCAGAGAGACTGGATCTGTTGGCGTCGAAGTGGCTAGTAGCCTGTCTAGTAGCGCCGTCTATGTGATGTGATTCGGTCCTGGGTCTATCGAGTGTCGCGTTGACCATGATGAAGCTGAGATGTGGCTCTTGGGGCTAGGCAGCTTTATTATTAGTACCATGCCAGCGGAGCCGACAACAGGGGCTAATTGCGTTCGGTGGTCTGCAGGTGTGCATAGCCTGGTTCCCCACACTCAATCTCGCATACAGTCGTCTTAAGAAATATTTGTGAGACCAATACGAGAATCAGGAGTGAATGTGAATGAGATGGGATCACAGATCGGTATGCGAACCATTTTATCGACGTAGGTAGGTTGGGCTTGTGGCGTGTTCCTAGCTAGTCTAGAGGAACACAGCACATTGATTTGACAGGTAGGGTAGGTAAGGTAATCTGGCAGCTGTATACATACCTAGGTATATAGGGCGGTAGGTACCGATACCAGGTCCATTAGCCCCAACGTTGTCTGGGTGTGTGATAGACAGGTACCTACCTGTACACAGATAGGGGTTAATCTTGCATATGGTAACATTTCAGACGTGCGAAACAAGCCACTCACATCGGAGGGTGAGAGTTTCAGAGGATATATGTGCTAGGCACGTACCTGCTTACCTAGGTAGTTATACGCCCGATCTATCAGCCACCAGTATCAATATAGCGTTGCCAGCTACCTGCATTCATGGCCACCTTGGGAGGTCATACAAGCACCTACTAGTAGGATATATACTAAAAGGGATTGAATTTTGCACCTACAGTCTTTAATAACAACGGAGAGTCTGGGCTCTGAGATCTCCAAGTTAAACTCGAATGCGCGCTACGTCATCATGTATAGGCAGATTAGTGGTTATGTTTGGTACGAGTGACAACCAAACCAATCCTGCCTTCAGTTGAGGGCCAGCGTCATAAGAGGCGTGATACCGTACCTATATAACTAGACAACATTGGAAACAAAAGAAAATTATATCCGATGCCGATATTCATACGGAAAATACAGCAATTTGGATGTACAATAGCGGAAGCCGGGACAACCCGAGTAATCGGCCACTGCTATACTAGGTATACCACGTATATCAAAGCCCCGCCATCAGTCGCAGCAACGAAACACAAGCTCCGATCTAGGAACGTGGGGCACACGAAATTGAGTTCTACAACTACGCATCGTGAAAGACTCATCGATCCTCGCACTCGGGCCGCGAGAATAACGAGTCTCTCTCCAAAGAGATCAGTAGTCGACCAAGTTCACCTTTGCTAATACCGGTGTGACAAGTTGCAGTCGGAGTGATCGACCCCTCCTCTAATACAAGAGCAGTCTAGCACCAGTGTGTTGTATTTTTTGCGCTCCCGGCCTCGCGGACCTTACTTGCGCGTCCAGGGAAATATTAACACGATAGTTACTTGTTGCACGACATTTATTGCCTGTCAACCGAGGCGGCAGCTTCCGCAATGGATTTGGTCAACCAGTTCGTCTAACCACAAACACAGGTGTTGCTCCTGCGAACACATCTACATCCCCATGCGTCTACGATGAATCAGGAAAGAACTAACATAGCGCATTGTGCCGATAGGATAGAGGGCCGGCTTCTCTTCGCCGTACCCAAGAGTGAGTTGGACGACTCGTCCCTATTCGCACCCTATAGGGCTCTCGAAGATTGACTCGTAGCAAAGAGGGTCGATTAAACCAAGCAACCCTCAACCTCCTCGAGGGTGCTGATATTCAGTTTAGACGGGAACATCGACTGGACATAGCCCTGGTCAAGAATCATCCCATTGCCCTCATATTCCTCCCAGCCGCCGACATTCCGACCTTCGTTGGAGAGGGTCGGGTAGACCTAGGAATCACGGGGTTTGATCAGGTTCAGGAACACGATGCTGGTATACGGGCTCTACACCGGGCCCGGAGGTTCTCCGGGGAGATCACCCAGGAGCAAGAGACCGCGCATTCGTCCAAAGGTTCCGGATGCGAGACCGTCATGGATCTCGGCTTTGGCGGGTGCAAGCTACAGGTACAGGTTCCCGTGAATGGCAACTATAGCTCGCCAAATGATCTGGTCGGGAAGAACATTGGCACAAGCTTTGTGCACTTGACTCGGAGATACTTTGCCAACTTGGAATTGGAATTAGATTCGGCAAAAGACCAACCGGATCAACAGTCCGTCAAGTTTACCAACAAGCTAAGGACGAACATTGTCGAGTTAAGCGGCAGTGTTGAAGCCGCCTGTGCCCTCGGAGTGGCAGATGGTATCGTTGACCTAGTCGGTAAGTGTTGCATAGCTGAAAATTGCCCCTGGCTTCGCGCTGATTATGGTAGAATCTGGAGAGACGATGAAAGCGGCCGGGCTGAAGCCGATTGACACTGTTATCGAGACGAGTGCCATTCTCATCAAGTCGAGGAAGCCGAGCAACCCCGAATTGGTAGACTTAATTGCCAAGCGCATTCAGGGTGTCATCACGGCGCAGAAATATGTCTTGTGTCAATATAACGTCCAGAGGAATGCCCTGGCGGCAGCCACAAAGGTCGCCCCTGGAAAGCGAGCGCCGACGGTGACGTCGCTGGAAGAGGACGGCTGGGTCGCCGTGAGCGTCATGGTCGAGAAGAAGAAGATTGCCCCCATAATGGATGAGCTCACCAAGGTTGGGGCTGCTGATATCTTAGTGCTGGACATCGCCAATACTCGGGGTTAGTTGGAAAAGGGGAAAGACCATATCTGCAATTCAAGGCGTCGGAGCCGGTAGAAAAAAAAAGGCTGTAGATGTAAGTAAATCCGATAGAGATCTTCAGCACGTGCCCAGATAGCTCATCGATTCCAACCTGCTTTGGTATATTTGTGAGCAGATGTTTGTCTTCCATGACTACATACGGAGACTTAATGAGTTTTGGAAGGACGATTCCGTAATCAATTACAGAGCCTACCAAGTTAATTACGCAAATCCCCGACCCCAGTAGCGAGGGGTTAGGAGTTGGGCTCAGTGATTGTAATTCAAGAGATTGATAAGGGGCCTGGGCGCGTAATTAGACGAGGCCTCAATCGGGTAGGTACCTATGTTGCCATCACAAAGCATCCCACCCCATAGGGCTGTGCAGCCACGCGGTCGCCGGTTTCCAAGCCACCTCGTGCTACGTATGTACTGTATGTAGTATTTACAGTGCCCGATAGCACAACTCGGGATGATCCCGCTTTCTATCTCTAAGGACGGCTTCCGGTCATTGTATGGCACACTCCCCGCCCATCTCATCTACGCATATAGCTCAGCTATCTTTCGCCATCGATGTCTGGGCTCCTGCTCCTCAATTCGACGTCGGCATTGTAGATCTGCACGACGAAGCAGTCTACTTCCCCCATTAGTTTTGACAATTAATTAAACGCCGCCATGCCGGCCGCTACTACGGGTATTACCGCTAGACTTCCCGGCGGCGTGAATCCCGACCCGCTGGGAAACGGCGGCGGGCCGCGCTCGAAGCTCTACCATGTGAGTCCCCGTCCCTCCCGCGACGCTCGCGCAACCCGGTCGTGAAAGAAAGAAAGAAAGATCCGCACGCTAACCCGCAGCTCACCAGGCCATCATGACGCCGATCAACCTCATCGCGTTCCTCGTGTCGCTGTACCTCGTGGACGTCCACTACCAGAACGAGCGGGCGCGGAGGCACGCCGCGGGCCAGCAGCAGGGCGAACAGCAGAAATGGAGGGCGTGGCTGCACCGCCTGTTGTTCCAGCCCCAGCCGTACGAATGGGTCGACCAGAGGGGACCGGCGCCGCCCAACAAACACGAGGAGCGCTACTACTACCACACGAAGCAGAAGAAGCTCATGAAGATGGAGGCCGCCGACGCCTTCGGACTGCGAAGGCCCGTCCTCGTCGGCCTGTGCTCACTTGCCGTCCTCGTGGCTTGGGCGGCCTGGCGCCTGGGTCTCGGCCTGCTGTATTGGTGCCGGTATTATCTGCAATGACCGCGCGAAAAGTCTAGCTATATATTCTGCGGCGGGCGACTTAAGGCGATGCGTTTACAAAAATTCTATGTCGGGTGCTTAACGGGATGGTCTGATGAGATCGACTTCGGAGATTCTTTTGTTGTACCTGTATCTAACCACCTACATACTAAGCACCTACGACTGATTAGAGCGATGTTCTATTTCGAGGAGGGGGTACCTTTCGAGGCAGCCCCGGAAAGTCGGGGTGGACGAACTACATAGCCATCTAACTGGCGCAAGTATATTTTGTCAATTCTCTGGTTGATGATATTCAGAACGTTCAGATTATCATTGAGTCGCACTGTAGGACGCCGGGTTGCTGGGGCGCTAGAACGCGTGCAGGATCCCTGCCGAAAATCCCTGAGCTAGACTATTCTACGGTAGGTACCGAGGCAGTGGAAGAGGCCTCTCTCTAGCGCTACTACTTAGGCGTGAGATAACGAATCATGCAAAAGAGGATTGTTGCTAGATTTGTGTCGTAATTATACGCTATTGACGCCATGATACATCTACTCGACGTTAGGCCCGAGCCGTAGGGCTAATAATAAGCCTCTCGGGTTTGACTGTGGGGACTCCCCGACACCCCGACCCAGAGGCCCGGCGGTGGGCAAGCCACAACCCCATATCGATAGAACTCCGTCTCACACGCCCGCGCCACCCTCAAGCTAATATGTATACCCATGACGGATAAGAGTCATGATGGTCGTGTCACGTATCCATTTGTAGTACTTGTTGGAACTAAAGTTTTCTTTTTGTCCCCTTTCCTTTTACGTGGTTTGCAATTCTTTGATGTTTCGTCTTTCTCATCGTCTTTCTGTATCGCCCTCTATGTCCTACATATAAAGCTCATCATCCATCCAAAGCTTTATTTATGCGGACCCCTGAATCAACATTATGACCCAACATGACGACTTAGCCACGACTTACCGGCAGCTGTACCGCTCGAGATTTCGGGACAATGTGCAGTCTGGAGCCTCGAAGCCCTTTCTCGTGCCGTTTCATCTTCTTGGCGTGTGGATCGTACCAACTCTATATCTGACCATCCCGCACAAGAACAGGCCCTGGCTCTATAGGGCACGATGGCTAGTCCTTACCCTTCTTGTTGTTTTCCATTTTAAGATGATCACGGAGGTTTCTAGTCCTAATTTTGCTTCTGCTTATGGGGTATGAAAAATGTTCCGTATTGGCTCTTGAGCCCACTAGTCTGCAGGGCTCGCTAGCTAACTTGTACAGTATGTTGCGTCGGTATCCCTAGACTCCTTTCCTGCTGTCTTAACACCACCAGCTAGATGGTGGATTGTATGATCCTGAGTTCCTGCGCAAGACGTTAATGTATAACTAGCACCGGTTTGATAGCAGCATGGAGCACGATATGGAACTTTACGCTCCTTGTATGGACCAAGCCTCAGTGGGATGCCAAACGAGTGAATATCAGGAAAAAGCAGTCGTCGAACGGGGGACCTCCTAGAGACTTAGCCTCCCACGAGAGGTTGCATCTGAATAGCCGCTGGCTTGATTCCAACATGAACGGGAAGGATAGAGGCTTGAGCACGAGCTATAGCTCCCCTGGACAAAATGATGGCGGTTCTGGGCGTCACGCCGGAAGGCAAGCAGATCTACACATTTCGCAGGATGCGAAGTTGGACGGACGCATGATGAATAGTATGCCTACCTTGGAGCACAGGGAAAAGCAGCCACATGCGAAGCTGTCCGAAAAGTCTGGAGGCACGAGCGGCGAGGCTTATACCCAAACCCACACGCGGACGATGGGTGCTGCCAATAAGGGCGAGGATGAGGAATTTGAATATTACTGGCAAGAATATCCGGCTGACGGCTCCTTCCTGGCCCGTTTGGACTGGGCCTTCGATATTTGCAGCACCTTTCGGATGACAGGTAAGCAGTCTCCCTACCTTGGTAGCTGTGACAACCCTAGTCGCCCTCTATAGGATAGCAAGGTACTTAGACATGCCCTTTCATTATCGCGAGAATCTTTCAAGGACTCGGCCAGAGATATTGGAGATATTTGATATACCTAGAGCCTTTAACTATGATCGGGAAGGGCTAACAGACAACTACCAGGATGGAATTGGGCGATACGTTGTCTACCACCCTATGAAGTCCCTCCCCGCACTGCCGACGGTCACCAGCTTCCACTGAGCTCCCTTCCCAACCGCTCCGAGGAAGGCTACACGCGGAGCCCGTCGCGCAGGCACTTCTTCCTCAAGCGGTTGTTTGTTAACGTCATACCGAGCTACATCCTCGTCGACCTATGCGCGGTCCTCATGATGCAGGACCCCTATTTCATCGTGGGTCCCACCGACGACCTGCCCCTCCCGCCCCATCTGGCGGCAATGCACCCGGCGCTCCTCTCCCTGCGACGCACGTCGCTCTCCCTGCTGGGCGTCCTGTCCGCGCTGCACCTCGTGTTCAACTCGGGCGCGCTGTGCCTGTGCCTCCTCTTCCCGCCGGTTCTCGGGTTCCGCGCCCACCCGTGGCACCTGCCGACCGTCTCTGGTTCCTTCGCGCAGGTGCTCGACCGCGGCCTCGCCGGCTTCTGGGGCGCGTGGTGGCACCAGACGTTCCGGTTCGGGTTCGAGGCGCCGGCGCGGTGGCTCCGCCTCGGGCCGCGGGGCGCCATCGCCGTCGCCTTCCTGCAGTCCGGCCTCCTCCACGCCGCCGGCAGCTACAGCACCGTCCCGGACTCCCGCTGGTGGGAGCCCCCGCTATTCTTCCTGCTCGCCGGCCTCGGCGTCCAGCTGCAGCGCTGGCTGGTGTCGAGGGTATTGCCCCTCCTTCTGGGGCTGGCGCCACGGGGGCTCGTCGCCCGCGGCGCGCCGCCGCGCTGGGCCTGCAGGCTCGGCAACTTGGCCTTCGTACTGGCCTGGCTGCAGGCCACGAGCTGGCCGCTGCTCGACGACTTCGGCCGCTGCGGCCTGTGGCTCTTCGAGCCGGTGCCCGTCTCGCTGTTCCGCGCCCTGGGCTACGGGCCCCCGGGCGATAGGCGAGTGTGGCGGTACGATAGCGGTTTTCTGGCCCGGTGGTATTCGGGGAAGCACTGGTGGGATAGCGGGATAGGATTATAGATTTTATATGTGTAGAAGGGACATTAGGCATTAGGCATTAGACATTAGAGTTTGCATCTGTATTATCAGCTTGGTATCATTAGACTAGGCAGAGCAGAAGACCATAAATATTAGAAGAGAGAATTGTTAGGTTTCCAGTCCCCCCCCCTAATAGCAATAGCATGAACCATGCTACATCTAGCCATCCTCGCGTAGCCCCGAGCCTCTACGACCGAATGAAGTCGAGGTGGCGCACGCGGCCATCATGAATACCCTTCAGGAGGGCCAGCTTTCTGATCTCTCCTCTCAGCCAGCCTATCACCCCGCCGTATCGCGATTGTTTCTGCAACAGTACCCTGCAGAAAGCATTATATGCAAGCCTAGCCCGTTAGTCGCGACCCGAGTCCACGGCGGTATGGATAGGGGGAGGACACATACCACGACACTTCGCATTTCCGGATATCGCAGCTGTAGCCCGGATATCTGAGCTTGCGGGTCTTGCTGACCAGGAGCAGGTACGCCACGTCGGCGAGTTTCGAGATTGTCCCTTTTATTTTACGATTTGCAGGTTAGCATGGTCGAGCTAGCAAAAACCGACGAACTACGGGGGATGGCGGCTCACGTGTGACGAGGCTTGCAGGGGGCTGCTTCTGCCGTGGCAGACAGCGCGCGTATGCCCATGTCTTGGTTGCCGTCTCTACGAAGGCGTCGTAGACATTCCTTAGCATGGTCGTCGCCGAGTTAAGCGTCGTGTCGAAGAACATCAGATGGCTCTGAATCTTGAACGCGTCTGCGAGGATCAAGGATTAGTGGCCAGCTTGTGATACGCGTAGTTATCGCGTTCGCTGTTGCGCGCTTGCTCGTTCTTTTACTTACTGAGAACTTTGCGCTGGAAGCTCTGACCAGGCGTGCGGGAGAACTCAACGGTGAGCGAGTCGTATATACCTGCTAGCAATAACGAAAGTGTTAGAGAGTTTCGGTCCCAGCTAGGAATGCCAATGGCAACGTACTTGAGCCCTTCTCTTGGTCCCGTGCCCGGGTGATTCCCAGGGTCTCGCAGTCAATCTTGGTTCCGCAGTATGGGAAACTTTGGCCCGGGGCTAGACTCGGAACGGGTTGTTGGTTGAGCGTCAACTCGAAGTTCACGAGGGTCTTTCGAGGGTTGACGACGACGCCGTATTCCGGCACCCCTCGGTGCATCGTCTCCACGAAGCGGACCGCCTTGCGCTTGTCCGTGGTGATGAGGAGAAAATCGTCGATAAGCCGCATCAGCAGGCAGTCCTCAGAATCGAGGAATGGCAGGACTTGGGCCTCGAGATCGGCGTAGAAATAGTTGCAGAGCGTTGAGGAGAGAACTGATCCCTGGGGTATGCCCTCCTTCTGCCTGTAGAATTTCTTGCCGATCTTGACGAGGTTCTGCTGGATGTGGGATGCAACTAGTTGAAGCAACTCGCTGGCCTCGTAGTCCCTCTTCGAGAAACTGTCGACAAACACAGTGTTGCGCCTGTTTGCGGCTCGGCCGGATTCAAGGAGGCCGGTTAAAGTCAACGCGTCCTGTCTTCTAGTTGCAGCCAATGCCCACCTTTTCGTAAGCTTAAGCTTGGGCCCGGGCTCGCTGTTTGGACGGCTCCATACGTTGGGTGCAACTTGCAGATACTTAGATATTCGATATTGTCGTGCCTGAGGTATCGAGTCGAGCAGGCTAACGATCGCTGCTTGAGGGATGGTATCGAAAGCCGACTGAACGTCTAGCTTGGCGAAATAAAGCTTCTGTGGGTGCGACGCTATCCTGTCTTTGAAGGGTTTGATGCGCCTGTAGATGTCTCCAACTGAGAACATAGCGGAGCGGAGAATCTCAGAGTGCATAGACTAATCTTATTAGACTTGCTTTAAGGGGGGCAAGAGAGTAACTTACGGCTTCAAGCTGTAGGACGGCTTGTGCGGGTGCTAGGAGCTTGTTGATGGCGAGTCCCAGTTCTTTCTTGTTGCCTCGGGGAAAGGTCCGTCTTCCTAGGTTCATAATCGGTCTCATGGTCGTTCCCTTCGGAAGCAGCCGCACTTGACTGAACCCGAGGGCACGAGAGTCCAGAATACGACAAGCATCATCCGTATTGACCTCTTCGAACATTTTCAGCTTCAGGGAGTTCATTTGGGGCTCTGCCACGTAACGCCAGACATCATGCCGGAAGAAGAAAAGTCGACACTTCTGATGGTTCGACTCGGTGACATAGAAGTTGCTGCGAATAAGCGGTATCAAGAGAGAATCAAAAATGAAGTATAGAAACTCGTAGAAGAGTTCTACTCGCTTTTGCATATCCGTTTGGGATGTCTTGTTTGACATCAGCCATGGCGGTGCAAGCCAGTCGATGTCTGCGATCTGGAAATTGGTCAATTATATTATCCTTCTTGCGAGAATGTTGTGGGCCGTACCTTCACCCCTTGCATGACCTCATGAAGTGACATGCCTTCGAAGCGCCTTAACAAGATAAATTGATGGACCTTTTTAAGCACCAACTCCTTGTTCTGTTGGCCAGTAGAGCCGGCTCCAAAGAACTCGTTTGGCAAGATCCGGCTCAGGGCCGCTTGACAGAAAGCAGATACTTTTACAGGAGGGGTGGCGAGATCAGTAAGGGGTTGATCCGGGTCTCGTGATAATGCATTGGACGATTTACGAGGCGCTACTGTGTTTGCCTGGTGTCCACCTGTCTTCCGTGGCGCTTTTTGGGGAACTCTTTCCTTCGTAACTGTATCCCTTCGTCGGCCACCTGGCGCGCCGACCTTTAATGTCAGTACAGTACTCTGATCGTACGATAGTCTATAGGCAGCAGACTCACTGGACAGATGTGGTGCAGTAATTCAGAGTAAGAGCAACGTTGGTGTAAAATTTGGAACTTTTTTACTAACAGCGCCGCTTTGCCCCTCAGTCTTTTGGGAAGATGGATTCGGAAGCCGGGGTCATGAGGTTGACCAAACTTTGCCGTGATTTCATCCTCACGGAGAGTGTAATCTTTTAACCGTTGCGATGTCTCCTTGAAGTCGACTCTAGACGTGAATACGTTGTGCAGGCCAAATTGGCGGGGAAACATATACATCATCACTCTCATCGTGTTGAACCGGTTCCGGTTTACTGTTATATTCTCGTACACGGTTGAGCAGGCCTCGTCTTCGTTGCTATGCCGGTACGGGGACCGGTTCAAGACGTCTAACGTTTCTCAGCAACGGTAGTAAAATTGGGACATAGAGTTCACATACGGATGTGTCTGAGACCAAAATGCACTAAACCGCGAGCATTGAGCGCCGCTCTGGCATATAGCATTCTGTTTCGGACGAAAACGATATCTGAAGGAGATTTGACGGAGGATTCTGATGTGGAACCTTGAGTCTTGCCCGCGTTCAAAAGTTCAGTCTCAGACAGTGGCTTTCCTAGAGTTATGTTTATATTAGATCATTGTCGACAACAGAGGGCTGCTTCGCTTACCACTGATCTGACAGTAATTGTTGGTGCCGGCATTGACGGGAACGAAGATTGCGCAGTCAAGCAGGAGATCCATCATGATACGTTCTCCAGGCTGCCCAAGAAGCAGTAGGAGTTGCGGCCATGGCACCCTTTTCAACATGTCGACATGCGGGTTTGGATGAAGTGCAAAAAGTCCCGGGATATTGCGCTCGCCGTTTCGTGCTTGCCTTGGCGGCCCGGAACACCGATTTCTGCGGAATCCATCACAAAGCAAATGCTTCGGCCACATGCCCGAGGCTTTTGTCTTAGAGAAGAGCAGCCAGATGGCGAAATCCACGATCTGTGTCACATCAGTCATCACCATATATGGTATAACAGAGGCTGCTGCGTGTGCTTGTCGCATCGAGCACCTAAGGTCCGGCACCTACTTCTGACTGCGAAAACTTAGAGCCGGCGATGCCATCGGAGAGAGTGACATATGACTCGTCGCCTTTTTGAGAGAACGTTGTCCACTGCTCCCAGCGATCGTCTGTCGAACCACAGGACGGCTTTTCCGGGATACCAACAAGCGTAGTATCAAGCAGGGCCCCAACGGATTGCTCCACGTCGGACAACGCTGAGTTTTGACTCTCGCCAACTTTGCCTATTGCAGCAACCTTTCTCCTCCGTATTCTGGACGAGGGAGGCAGCCTTGAAAGGATGTAATCGCGCAGATTGCGGACCTGAGGATAGAACTGTTCCAGCATAGCGTGCTGTATTCCGGTGACGGCGGATAGCTTGGGTTCACTGGAGTGCGTCTTCACTCTCTTGCCTTGCAACCCATCACTAGATGAACGGCTCGGGGAATCCGTTCGCTTCCGCTTTCTTGAGCGGGCCATAGCATGCTTTCCTGACTTAACCGGCGTCAGATAGGCTCGTAGTAGGTCCACACTTGTGTGCTCTCAACCCAACGGGAGGAGACCGGAAGCAAGGTCTCAGATAAAATGGTGACTCCGAGTCGATGGGCTACGCTAGCGGATTATATGGAAGTAGTCTCAATTTACAGGGGCAATGCGTATGCATGGACCGCAACATTTGATATACGCCGCGTCGTATTTTACAAGGTTTTAGAGATTGGTTCCGTTGCGGGGGTGGGGGTGGGGGACGGCGACGAAGACGCGTACACGGCGATTCTCGGACGCGTTTGTGTAATATGCATCGGCCGAAAGTGGAGTACTGTACCGGAAGGTTGATAAGTTATCTTGCGTTATACACGAAGGTAACTGATAAGATAAACCGATAACGATTACCCTACAGAAAAGTCCAACTGCCTGCCATGGTCCGTGTCTTCCAGACTCTCGACCGCTCGTTCTGCCAGTCTCTACCGCCAAAAAGTCCTGAGAATTTGCTGCCTCCCGCGACAGAAGTTGATGATCGCATTGCTCGATCTCTAGGTCCCCCACTATTTCCAGGAAAAGACAGAGCCTTCTCTAGAAGCACTTCTTAACCTTGGCAACCCCATTCTTTAACAGAGGACGCTCAAATAGCCGAATAAGACGAAATGCTATAGGCTATCTAGGTGTGTCCATCTAGGTATCCTCGCTCTCCGTCCGGCTCTTACCAGGCGACACATTGTTGTTGGGCTCAGGGCGAACGGCTGTCAACTCCTCCCTGTGTCACCAGGAGAGTAGAGAACAATTATAGCGACTATATCGTTATAAACGTACCTACGTGCGCAACCCAGGCAACCATGAATATCTCTCAACCGGTGTCGTCCTCGATCGACTGTGTCGATTTTGATTTCCTCACCCCGGCTGAGATCAAGGCCATCTCGGTCAAGAGAATTGAGAATCCCACCACTTTCGACAGCCTACTAAACCCCATACCGGGTGGTCTATATGACCCGGCCCTAGGCGCCTGGGGAGATTCACTGTAAGCCAGCCAATATTATAGTTCGACCAGTAACCCTCCATTGACATGATGCTAGGTGTACAACATGCAACCTAGGTCCTTCAAGTTGCCCTGGCCATGTCGGCCATATTGACCTGCCAGTTCCTGTCTATCATCCTGTGTTTATGGATCAGATCTTGCGCTTGCTCCGAGCTCAGTGTCTATACTGCTACCGATTTCGCATGCGACGGGCAGATCTGGAACTTGTCGCTTGTAAACTGCGCCTGCTCCAGTTTGGCCTCATTGATGCCGCAAATTATCTCGACGACATCTCGCCCGACACTACAAACATAGAGGTCGAGGATGAGGTCCTCTCAGATGGCGAAGAAGCTTCCGCTTTTGACAAATTCATCCGCATGAGGAAGGCTTACACCGAGAGAGCTCTGAAGAATCACAAAATAAGCACCGCCGAGATCAGGAAAGGCAAGCATGAAGGCGCTTCCGAAGCCAGGAGAGAGGTGCTCAAGGACTTCCTGAGAGACATGACAAAGGGCAGAAGCTGTGCTTCTTGTAATGGTATTTCACCAAGCTACCGAAAAGACCGCTTCGTTAAGATTTTCGAAAAGCCTCTCAGCAGTAAGGACCAGGCCAAGATGGCTCAGCGCAACCTCCGTCTAAAAGACGCACTGGCTATCCAAAGGAAAGCAAAGGCCCAGCCTGTTAAGAAACCCGACTATGACTCGGACGAGGGAATTGCTGACATTGACCCACCGTCGAGTGAGGGCGAAGTTGAGCCAGAGGATAACGAGGAGGATGAGGGCGATGGCGAAGAACTTGACGAGAATGGGGACGTAGTCATGGCCGATGCGACAACCAAGACCCCCAAGACCAAGAAAACCGACATGACAAAGGCAGCCCAGCGGTATATCACGACATTCGAAGTTCAGGCGCGGCTCCGTCTACTGTTCGAAAAGGAGCAAGAGCTCATGTCTTTAATATATAATTCAAGACCGCTTGGCAAGAAGCTCCCTGCAGACAACTTCTTTCTGCAGACCATCCTTGTTCCGCCGAACAAGTACCGCCCAGAGGCCCGCCAGGGTGATGGGGCGATTGCAGAAGCTCAGCAGAACTCTCTCTACAAGCAGATTCTCGTTGCCTGTACGAGGATATCCCAGCTTCATAAAGAAATCTCGGCTGCGAATGATCCCGAAGCTGCATCAAGCGTTCGGAGGCGGGACATGTCGGAGATGCATGAGGCATGCGTTCAACTGCAGGAGTGTGTCAACTCGTTGATAGACCGAGACAGGAATCCGATTCGTGGGGCTGCCGGCAAGAGAAATGAGGACGGCATCAAGCAGAAACTCGAGAAGAAGGAAGGTCTTTTCCGAAAGAACATGATGGGGAAACGTGTCAACTATGCCGCGCGGAGTGTCATCTCTCCGGATCCCAACATTGAGACCAGCGAGATTGGCGTTCCTCCCGTCTTTGCTATGAAACTGACGTACCCAGAACCGGTGACGAGCCATAATTTCAGAGAAATGCAGCAGGCTGTTATCAATGGTGTCAATAAATGGCCTGGAGCTGCAGCTATCGAAAACGAAAACGGACAGATTATCAACCTGAAGAATAAGTCGGCCGAAGACAGGGTCGCTTTAGCTAATCAACTCCTCGCGCCGTCGAGTCATATGCATAGTGGTATCAAGGGGAAGAAGGTCCACCGCCATCTAGGGAACGGGGATGTCGTCCTGATGAACCGGCAGCCCACGCTCCACAAACCATCCATCATGGGCCATCGAGCCAGAGTGCTTCCTGGAGAGAAGACTATCCGCATGCACTACGCAAACTGCAACACGTACAATGCCGATTTCGACGGCGACGAGATGAACATGCACTTCCCGCAGAATGAAGTCGCGCGTGCGGAGGCTATGAACATAGCAGACACTGACCATCAATACCTCTCGGCAACCGCTGGGAAGCCCCTACGAGGTCTGATTCAAGACCATCTTTCCGTCTCTGTCGCTCTGTGTAACAAGGACACCTTCTTCGACAAAGCTGCTTATCAGCAGCTCGTCTATAGCGCACTTCGGCCAGAAAGTGGACACATCACGACCGAGAGACTCGAGCTTGTGGCCCCTGCCGTAATTAAACCTGCTAAAAGATGGACTGGAAAACAAGTAGTCACCACCATACTAAAGAATATCAAGCCGCCCGGTTGCGGTGACCTCTGGCTCACGGGCGGAACATCTATCAAAGACAAGCCCTGGGGGAAGTTCACAGAAGAAGGTACTGTTTTCTTCCATGACGGAGAGTTCATTTCGGGCATCTTGGACAAGGCTCAACTAGGTCCCTCGGCTGGTGGCTTCATTCACTCGATACACGAGATCTGGGGACCCGAGGTGGCCGCTAAACTCCTCAGTTGCATGGGTCGCATGCTGACCAGATTTCTCAACATGCGGGCCTTTACGTGCGGCATGGACGATCTGCGGCTCACTCCTCAGGGTGAGAGCAATCGTAGGGAGAAGTTGCGAGAAGCGGACCGTATCGGTTTGAAGGCTGCTGCTCAACACGTGAGCTTGGATAACATCCCCGACATTGACAGCACAAATCCGACGCTCCTCGAGCGCCTGGAGGAGGTCATGCGGGATGATAGTAAACAGGCCGATCTGGACAGCGTTATGAACGCGGCGAGTGCGGCACTATCCGGCGAAGTCACATTGGCCTGTCTTCCTGTAGGGCTCGAAAAGCAGTTCCCGAAAAACCAAATGCAGTCGATGACAATATCCGGTGCCAAAGGAAGTCCCGTCAACGCAAACCTGATTTCTTGTAACCTTGGCCAACAGGTTCTGGAAGGTCGTAGAGTCCCTCTGATGGTCAGTGGCAAGTCGTTACCTTGCTTCCGTCCTTTTGAGACCAACATCCGGGCTGGTGGATACATTGTGAATCGTTTCTTGACGGGCATCCGGCCCCAGGAATACTATTTCCATCACATGGCAGGTCGAGAAGGTCTCATCGACACGGCCGTCAAGACTTCAAGATCCGGCTACCTCCAGAGATGTCTCATCAAAGGCATGGAAGGGCTTAAGGTGGCCTATGACACGTCTGTCAGAGATGCGGATGGCTCGATGATACAGTTCCTCTACGGTGAAGATGGGCTCGACATCACAAGACAGAAGTACTTGAACGACTTTGGCTTCGTCTTACAAAACCAGGCCTCGCAGGTACATCAACTCGGCATCGGCGAGAGAGGGTGGGACCAGGACGTATATCAGTCCAAGGACTATGCCCAGAAGTATCTGAAGAAGGCCCTTAAACAAGCGAACGCGGACGACCCGCGTGCCATTGATCCCATCCATACCGAACTCAACCCTAATCGCAACGCTTTTGCTACCTCGGAGAAATTCTATGAGAAGGTCTCGAGTTATATTAAAACCAACAAAGACGGTCTCATCAAAGAGAAGGGCGACAAATCCTCGACCACGAAATCGGGTGGCGTGCTCGTGCCTCGCAAGTACGCTGAGAAGATCTTCCATTCCAAGTACCTAAACTCGCTTGTGGAGCCCGGCGAGGCCGTAGGCATCGTGGCCGGTCAATCAGTCGGCGAGCCTTCCACTCAGATGACCTTGAATACTTTCCATTTGGCCGGCCACTCTGCCAAGAACGTCACTCTAGGTATCCCTCGACTACGCGAAATCCTTATGACAGCTAGCGATCATATCTCCACTCCGTCTATGACGCTAATCCTTAACGAAGAGTTGTCTGAAGCGGAAGGCGAGACGTTTGCAAAAGCCATCAGCATACTTCCCCTTTCACACGTGATTAATCGAGTGTCTGTCAAGGAGCGTGTGGGCAAGGGCGTTGGATACAGACTTGCCAAGATGTTCGACGTCCGCTTGGAGTTCTTCCCGTCCGAGGAATATTGCAAGACATACGCCATCAATATCTCAGACGTGTTGAACAAGGTGGAGACCGACCTGTTGCCAAAGCTGCAGACGATAATTAGGAAGGAAATCAAGGCAAAATCAGAACGGGATAGCACCGCAGCACCCGAGGTCGGCGAGAAAGTTGGGGTTGTAGAGATGGCCGCAGCCAATGTCAACGACGTGATGCAAAACGACGATGACGACGACGACGACGAGGCTGATGATGATGCAACAGGCGCCAAGAAGCGTGCAAATCGAGCACAAGCCGTCTCCTATGGCGCGAACGATGACGAGGACGACGAGATCCAGAAGAGGTTAGAACGCGAGACGGAGGTCGAGGATGATGACATGGAGCCTGAAGACGAAGGGTTTGGTGGCAGCCCCCCACCTTCGGGCGACGAGGACGGCGATGGAAGCCCAAGCCAGAAGACGCAAGATAAGAGCGTCAACCGTAGCCGTGAGAGCCGTGTTCAAGAGAGGACGCCGGTCGTTGCTCGATTCGAATGTGATGAGTCCAGAGGCGAATGGGTCGACTTCACGCTGGAGTATGACTCCAACGTACCCAAGATCTTAATGCTGAGCCTAGTCCAGGAAGCCGCCCGGAAGACCCTGATACAGCAGATTCCAGGCATCCGCTCCTGCACATTCGTGGCGAAGGAGACGGTTCGCGATCTTCGCACGGGCGAGGAAGTAAAGAGAAACGTTGTGCATACCAATGGCGTGAACCTCCAAGCCATGCAGAAGTATGGCGACTTCATCAACCCAAACAGCATCCAAACCAACGACATAGCTGCGGTCCTCCGGATGTACGGTGTTGAAGCAGCCCGAAAGAGTATTATCGTGGAACTTAGCAACGTCTTCGGTGGTCACGGCATTAGCGTAGATAACCGCCATCTGAACCTCATTGGTGATTTCATGACGAGGAACGGCGGCTTCACGCCATTCAATCGCATTGGTTTGAAGGGCAATGTCAGCCCGTTCACCAAGATGAGTTTCGAGACCACTCTCGCTTTCCTGAAAGATGCCGTCCTCGACGGCGATTGGGACGACCTCACGACACCCAGCAGCCGGATAGTCATGGGCAGGCTGGGTAAGGTCGGCACGGGAGCCTTCGATGTCCTGACCAAGGTCCACGCAAAGAACGGGAAGAACCATCTAAGCTAAAAGGATACCGCATCTTTGGCTAAGCCGCTGTATCTCTGGGAGTCTAGAGGAGTCTTGTATGTCATGCATCGCACTTACTTGTATTTACATATATCCCGTATATATTTGATAAGAAGTCCTACATATGAAGTGCCCGGTTGTTTGTGCGTGTAGGTTTTGGTGTGATAACGAATGGAACTGCTCAAGTCAAGCCAGCCAAGTGAAGTGCCCGCCACCGAGGAATCACTGCTACATGCAGCTGCCCCTTCCTGATTGTCGGTTCTTGTGTAGATAAAACTAAGATCAAAACTAGCTGTCGCCAGATGAGCCGACCTAGGCTCATCTCCATTGCCTCCCTATAGATGACGCGGGTTCCTGTCTCTAGATGGCTAGTGAGGAGGACTGTTCCGTCCTACGGCCGGACCTGCCCTGGAGTTCATTATGAAATTTGACGGTCTAATTCTCCGGTCTTCGTCACTACTCCAGATAACCAGGTGTTATTACCAGACCGACCCGTGCCTGTCCGCCACGAATATAGAAATTTGGAGGGCGGCAGCCTTCGCTGCCTGCCTACACTACGTCTGTGCCCAAGATTTGTTGTCATTGTAAGTTCACCCGCGTGGGACATAGATGACTGCTCAGACAACATTAACGTGTATCTTCTTCTAGTTATCGTCTCGAGATCTTTTGAGCTAAGCTGTGCGTGTTGCAGCTGGTAGCCAGCCACGTAGACACTACTGCTATCCGGTCAACAACAAGATGATTTTAAGTGTTAGCTAGCTCTAAGCTGACAGATCTCAACAGTACGATACATGTTATCAAAACGAAATCCGTCGTGTCCTTTGTTTCAGCGGCCGGCCGCAGACGCTGTATGCTTGTTCATCAGCGGCGCACATCTAACAACTCTAGTCTATCTTCCTTAGACCGAATACCTCCTCCCACACGATCTCCCATCCATGGGGATGACGGGCGCCATCACGGCAAGCCGTCGTAAAATCCACATCCCCAAAAATCATGCGTCTCCAGGCCGGGGCCCTAATCGCGATACACGTAAACGAGAGAGCAGATCAGATCCCGCGATTTTGGCTTTCCGAGCGCAGACAGACCCTCCCTCCTCACAGACGATGCCCGCCCGGTACCCTATCTCTCCATCGACGTCCAGCCGTTATCGCCGCCACCCAATAACCCCCACGCCAACCTCGAGGCAAAGAAAGCGAACATCTATTCAACGGCCCGAACTATCCAGCAGGCAGCACGGAGAAATTTCAGGCTACCTACGAGACGAAGACTAGCGGGGTATTGCGGGCTTGTCGAGAGGGATGGATAGATAAAGCAGGCCCAGGAACGCTGGGCAAAGCAACGCGGCGAAGAGACCAAACTGTAGGGCTGGCTCACAGGGCTTGCCGCCGGCAGAGACGGATATCACTTGGGACGGCGTTGGGGGGGGGGGGGGGCGGGGGGGGGGGGGGGGGGGGGGGGGGGGGGGGGGGTTTGGATCCCCCCCCCCCCCCTTTGCATCATCATAGAAGTCACCGCTAGGGCCGTCTCTCATCCAGCTTCGAATTAGATACATAGGTCACAAGATAAGTTTTGTGGTCACTAGTGCAAGTTATTCCCCCAGAATGAGACTAGGAGATATCAGCAGCACAATGAGTCATTGTGATTCCGATGCGGCGAAGGCGTGGCGAGGCAGCAATATTCCATGACATCAAGCAGCACGTAGCTATTCACAAGAGACTCAAAATTTGGTGCCAGAGTCGGTCAGGAAAGGCTGCACGCGCTCCCCGGCACAGCGCGATGGCTTAGGATAGGCAAATACGGAGGCACTTCACTACAAGCACAAGGAGAGCGAGACGATGAACCAGGAGCATATCAAGTGTTCATGATCAAATCCATGTTCAGTATCGCAGCGCAGACAGGCGACTGCATATAACTGATGTACAACCATCCCTGTTTGGGTAAAAATCAACGCACTCGTAACGCCATGATTATCCCTTCCCTGTATCCCGAATTCATCATGTCATCGCGGGAGTATCATAATTCCACCGCGAACACTCCGGAACTTAAACCCCAGTGCGGAATCTAGTTGCGCTCACCACGAAGGCGGCGGGCAAGCTGAATGTCCTTCTGTAATGGTTGTTAGCAACGGTTACATGTTGACGTAGCTGTAGAAGTATACTGACCGACTGGATGGTGACACGCTTGGCGTGGATGGCGCACAGGTTGGTGTCCTCGAACAAGGAGACGAGGTAAGACTCGACGGACTCCTGGAGAGCACCGATGGCGGAAGACTGGAAGCGAAGATCGGACTTGAAGTCCTGGGCAATCTCACGAACCTGCGTGCATGTCGCGTTAGCTTGATGTGGGCATGGGTGTGTTGTCAAAGTGCAGGTGGGGAAACCGCGTGTCACATCCGGTCGCAAAGACCACCGCGAACGTGGCAAAGATAAGGCAGCGGTGAGGCGGGAATGAAATGAGCAGGAACGGCTCACCAATCGCTGGAAGGGGAGCTTGCGGATCAGAAGCTCAGTCGACTTCTGGTATCGTCGAATCTCACGGAGAGCGACGGTACCGGGCTTGTATCGGTGAGGCTTCTTGACACCACCGGTGCTGGGGGCGGACTTGCGGGCGGCCTTCGAAGCGAGCTGCTTACGAGGAGCCTTGCCACCAGTGGACTTGCGGGCGGTCTGCTTGGTACGGGCCATTGTGATTGATGTGGAAGTGTTGTTTTTCGATGGAAAATCGATGAAATGTGTTGTGGTTGATGAAAAGACTCGAAGTCTTGATGGCTGTTGTTGTGTGGATGAGTTGTTTAGTGGTGATGATGATGAAAAAGGAAGAGTTTGGGGAGAGTGGGGGATTGATTAAATATGTGAGAAAGTGGGAACGCGTTTGGCTGGCTGATTGTGCAGGTGCAAAGAATAAAAATGGGGCAACAACCTTTTTCGGTTATGGTGGCTGATTCGGATTGTGCAGAGACAGTTGCGGGATCAATTTCTAAAATGGTTGTGTTGATTTCTTTGGGAGGAGACAGGGGTGCGATTTGCGGTCAAAAAGTGGAAGCGTTTTAGCTGGGAGTTTTGGAGCGCAAATGGACCTGCTAATTTCTAATTGGTTGCATGCAGCCATTTACCGCCTTGGCCCCTAAATTCTTAGTCTAACTTTATCTTGTCGACCTCGCCTCCTGTTCTGCGCTGTATGTGGCATCCCGGATCCTTCTGAATTAGGAAAAGTCTTTGATCCCGCTTCTCACTATCCTAGTACGCTCAGAACACCGTTCCTCTGCGGGCGAATTATCTGATTGGCTGACCGGCAGGATAATGTGTGCATACCTACGATATCTGTTAAGACAAAGCCAGCTGCTACATGCCAGTTGTGATCACATTCCCCGACGTAGTGAATAGTCTGTTTAGTTCTACGTAACAAATAGGTGACAGAATGAACGCTACCAGAAGTAAAGACAGGAGCAGACAGAGCATCTGCGTGACACATAGTCGATGATAATAGTCTAAGCTGTCTGTCAGGCCGCCAGTGTCCTGGTAAGTTTGAGCGCAAGCATATCTACGTAATACTGGGGTGGAATCTATGCAGGCCATCTATTGCATTGTATTTCGTTTGGCCCGAATAATATAGTTACTATGCTATCCGGTTACCTAAGGTGAACTAGCTATATAGCTAAGTAAATATGAAGGGTGGCTTTCTTTGATATCGAAGGGGATGACAGCTTCGCCTGCTTAAGCCTAGATAAGTGCCAGGGTTCTACGGACCGTCTTTTATCGAGCAACCGTAACACGTAGGTAAGTATCCCAGTATAGAGGGAATGAACGCGCTCATCTGGGCAGACCCCAGATGATGATTGATTTAGCTCGGGTACGTACCTTAGATTTTGGTACTGGATGCTCGATGGTTGACGGCTATTCCCCCCCACTGACAACATGCATGCAGGAACCAGCCAATCCCGTCGCTGTTAATTTTCCCATTAAAACCCCCCCATGCACGCGTTGTAAGGCGACTGATCTGATTTCGCGCCCGCAGCTCGACCCCCTCCATATTTAAATCTCGACAACTTCCCCACGCTTCCAACATTTCCCTCTCAAAACATCCGAATCCTACCACATACCCATCCTCAGCCTCATCTGCAGAATCCACAAACAACCAAATCCCTCTACATCTTCACTACTTAATAACCCACATACAATATGACTGGACGTAAGTTTGATAGCTCTTGATAAAACAGCCCATCACTCCTCACCGGTTACTGACGCGTCTACCTCTACAGGCGGCAAGGGCGGCAAGGGTCTCGGCAAGGGCGGCGCCAAGCGCCACCGAAAGATTCTTCGTGACAATATCCAGGGTATCACCAAGCCCGCTATCCGACGTCTCGCCCGTCGTGGTGGTGTCAAGCGTATCTCTGCCAGTAAGTCTCCGTCAATCGCGGCGCCTAGTGCGCCCCGCTATGCTTGTCTGCATCGCATCCATGATCTTTAACACTGTCTTTAGTGATCTACGAGGAGACTCGAGGTGTCTTGAAGTCCTTCCTCGAGGGTGTCATCCGTGACGCCGTCACATACACTGAGCACGCCAAGCGTAAGACCGTCACATCTCTGGACGTCGTCTACGCCCTGAAGAGGCAAGGCCGCACCCTGTACGGTTTCGGTGGTTAAGCGTTTGGTGTTGGAAGGGGTTCACGTCTGTTATGAAGTCTTTTCTCGCGGTTTGCCACAGGCCATCTTGAAAGTTGTGGCTGGGCATGATGATCATGGGCTCGGGTTTTGATTTTTAGGTGTTCAACTGTACCATAGGGGGAATTGGGTTCAACTAAAGGATTTGTCTAATGAGGCATAATCGGCCAATCAATGGCGCTTGAGAACAGGCTGCTCCTTTCGTTTCGTGATTGCTTAGCGCTTGTCCCATTCTTTTCGTGTTGACCACGCGTCCTAGTCTCACGCCTTTTCCAATGACGAGTCCTATTATGATCACTTTTCCAAGTGCTCGTTTATGTTATGACTTGGCACCATCTTTGCATAAGTCCTCAATCCTACAGAGCTTGTCATGGACCACATCCTGCGACGTCGGCTATGCTCAAGCACTCGAAGGTGCAGAGACCCGAGTGGGCTTCAGTCCCAGTCGTAGTATATTCCCTTTTGCGTTGGGATACATACCAGCGGAATTCTAGACGTTACCTCCAGCCGATTCTATGATCACTGCTTACAACTGCTAGGTGCCCTTAGCTCCTGTTAATATGTCTCTATTGCTTGCTTCGCCTATCCCGCGACTGTTCCAAGCTGATCATATCCTTATATGAACTTGCCCACGTATTCCTGCTCGCAGTTCTTCAAAAGAGCATGGTTACCATACGGCTCATCGTCGTTCTGTGTAGATATGCCCGTATAACCTCCTTCACGTCATAACGCTCCTGGCACCTAATCCGTCGAGTGTAGCAAGTGTGATCGAACGTTCATGAGAGCTTCATATTGTTTCCCCAAGTCGTATGAAGCTATGTTCTTTGGTTTTGTGGTTATGGCTTCTGGATATGCCATCTTTTATGGACTATATGCACTTAAACATACCAAGTATAGATGCTAGTCATACAGCCTCAGCATAAATAAAGTGTTACTGCTCCAGCAATTTTCATGCCCACCCAGTCCCTCAATGGTCTCTTTCATTGCAGACTGTTAAGTCGACGACAAAGCCTACAAACCAGCCATCCCATGTATAGTTGCTTGTCCGGCGAAATATAGTTTTATCAGCTGAGCGAAATAGGACCCCGTAACCAAAACTGGACGTTAGTGATCTATATACTTAAATCTAGAACCTGATACTTCTTACACACTCACAGATGACAGTTGCACTATTGGTCTTGTATCTGGAGCACGTTTTTTCATACCAAGGACCAGCACCGCCAGGCGTTATTATACCAGCGCTGAATTACCCTTGTATATGTGTGTCGGCTTAAACTTGCAATGCAGGCACGCCTCCTTTTTGCTCACAGTTATGGTTTCACGACCTAGAAAAGTCACAATGCTTCATCTGCTACAGTCATGGCTAATACCAGTGGTCAAGTGACTAATAAATACTACATATAGTCAAGGTCAAATGACAGAGATGTCCCTCCGCTGGGATAATTAGGCAGGGCCTTGATGACTGCTTGTGCTGCCACGGGATACGACTCACAGGAAACAACAGTCCTGTGAATGAAGACGGCTCGAAATCCGGATAAGTCACACTTAATGTGTGTACCAGGTGCCAGGGGAGAATAATGTGCACAAAACATGACCATCTCTAAAGGCATGCTCTATACCATCTGGAAATTGGGTTACCACGAATGCCATACGCTAACATCTGTGTGTACTAGACAGGTTGGCCCGTCACACCGCGGCCACCTACGTGGAGTGCGCCCATGACTTGGGCATAGTTCCTGATACGTCTGCGTGTGTACGAATAGGGCCCTGATCCAACATCAAGTAAGCTTGTTGGCGGCTTCTATCACGCGGCGATGTATATTCTTCTCCTAAGGGACGGCTTGGTAAACTTACTAGGCCACAAAAAGTGCTCAGTGAAACATCTAATACCTGTAATATGCAGTCTATTGTATGGTTAACAGTGTCACGAAGGTGAAGTCGTTGGTCTCCTCGAACTTCCCGACAACGCCGTCACCACTCCCTTCGAAATGCCATGGCATGCAAACAAAAGACCGCAGGACGTCTCTATGGTATTAAGCGGACGCGTCTTCCTAGGTGTTGTGGAACAGGTGCACTGTTACTAGACCTATTGTTATCAGCGTATCTCCGATTGTAGCCTATTTGGCGGAAGTACGGGATTTAGGCAACCTCTGATACAAAATGTGAGTCACGACGGTGCCATTGGCTCGACCTTCCATATGTGTAGTTTAGTGCACTGAGAAGTAACCTATGTCCCGACCTCAGGGTCGAGTTGTGCTTCCCTGCATGGCCAAGAACGCAGGCATAGCAATGCTCGTCGTAACCTGCGGCGACAAAAATAAGCTACCTCCGCGGCCTCCAGTATGGACTTGCCTATAGCGGAGGATGACGACCAGGACGAACCTCAGATGTCGAGCGACCGGCTCGGAGCGCTCGGAGTCTTGGCTGGCACAGGGCTGCAACGTCGCATCCCAAGTCTCCCTCTCTATCGGGGTGGGACTGTAGGGATCTTGCGGTGACCAGGTACGTGTATACAATGCCGAAGGAGTAGTAATGATGGGCTAAGCGAAGGGCCGCAGACACCACTACCGTTTTCAAGCCCTCTGTGTCTCAGAGCCTGTCGCAGGCTGACTATTGCTGCACAACATGGAAGGTGCAAAGATATCGCGACGCAGTAGAGGGGCGTCAGCTTTGCACTACAAGATAAAAAAGGCTACCAGTGTCTTCCCCCGGTGGCATTCCAAGTCTCGTAGGAGAGACGGCTTATGCAGATGGTAAGCTAGGCCGGCTGCCCGT
This sequence comes from Monosporascus sp. 5C6A, assembly GCA_004155035.1. Taxonomy (NCBI): domain Eukaryota; kingdom Fungi; phylum Ascomycota; class Sordariomycetes; order Xylariales; genus Monosporascus; species Monosporascus sp. 5C6A. The sequence continues at coordinate 152,230 of QJOB01000091.1, read as the reverse complement.
ATGCCAGCTGACCAAGGTGCCGGGAAAAGGGGGATATCTATGCGAGCGAGGAAATTAAGGCAGGCCAAGAATTATCATCATGTACCACGGCTCTGCTCTTCTATCAACCTAGAATAGCCATGCCAAGGAGATGCTTTTTGTTCTAGTGAATGTCTATTAATTCCAGGGAATCATGGTACGCGAAGAGCGAGATACCCAACTCAGCCATAAGCTTGACGGTTTGCCGATCTCGTCACGGTTATACCTGCTTATAGGGCAGTTATGATGCAGTGCGATGGGAGACAGATACAACCTTTTCGATATCACTACAGTACGGTCCATCGCTGACACATTCACGCACACCCTTGAGGATATTACAACATCTGCCACGTCGGGACGGGCCTTGTAAACGCCAGCAAAGACCGACAGGACCATTATCCTCTCGTAAAGCTACGGTGCTCGAAGGTTGAACATCGCTTATCCCAGCTCATGTGTTGTACTTCCATAGAACCAAAAATACCATGACTCAGCCGGTGCATTTGGTACAGGCGGCACACCCTTTCGACCATGGCGTAGCAAGATCTACTCGTACGGCCCACAGTATTGCGTTCCTTGATTCCTAGCCCATGGACCCGGGCAGTCCTTGCTGCGGGAGGAGTACAAGCGGATTGGCATAATGGGCAGTTCAGCCTTAGGCATATGACCATTGCTCAGCGACTCAATCCCTCCTAGCGTATCGATGAAAAATCTAGCGGCCGATCCAGCCGAAAATGAGGCTGAAGAAAGCCAACTCCCAAGCCGGGTATTGAGCGCCCCCCCAGTGTCTACAGATATCAAGGCGGTGCCATACGCCTGCGCTGTCCACGTGGAATATGCATAGAAGAGCAGCCTGTCGGGGGATCTCTGATGCCGGCACTTACATAAAGAGGATGCAGAGATGCTGAAAGTCATTCGGCGTAGTACCGGCTGAGCAGTAGCGAAGATTAGGTAATCAATCAGGCAGCGAAATCGTTTGTGATCGGCTAAGTCATACCGGCGCCTTACGCCTCATGGACCGGGGCGTACAGGGGGTGGAAAGGTTGCTGGAAGGGGATGGAGAAGCGACGCATGAGATGCGGCCGTAGGGGTGAATGCAATTTCGAGGGATGAGGATGGGAATCTTACGTTCCGCGCTTGCAATTTTGGGAATGGCCAGGTCGGCTAGACTAACTTAGACCCTCCTGGGCCGGCCGGGTGGAGAACGTGGCTGAGCTGGGCTACCCACTGTAAAGTAGCGAACCATAAGCTTCTGACTCTGACAGCTCGCTCGACGTTTAAGGCCGGGGCAATCGGCGTGACACGTCGCGTTAATTAGGTACCCTCACGCGGGCTGCCTCGGAGCGGGTTTTTGTTGCTCATTACTGTAGGACGTCGTGCGTCGATACTTACTACCAAAGGCCGCCTGTACATAATGATTAATAAGAAAATGCGACTTTAAACAAACAGGCATATGGACACAACAAGACCGCTTTATTACGATGTAATGCACAAATGCATGATTATAAATGTCGGCTGCAAAATATTCTTTGTAATAAGTTGATAAGCATGTAGCGTAAACGGGTTGCTTCGGATACCGACGACCGGCCTGACCGAAAAAAAATGTCAGGCAAGTCGGGATGGGCCCACAGCATCGGGACCGACCCAAAATTTATCATGGTGCCTTGAGGCTTATTACCCAAGGTTCGTTCCACTATGCTACGTAGCAAAAATCCAGATCTCCGGGATATGGCAACATGCACATGCAGCGAAGAGGCAGCCTCACATCGCATTTGCTAGCCCAGCTCCCTCCGGTTGCTGTTCAAGCCACTCCCGGCAAAGACCGACATTTCCGATGCATGCCTACGGCACGGGGTGAAGCCAAAGGAAGGTTTATTCCCGACGAGGGTTTCTCACGCAGCTCAACAGAGGAGGCTCATCATGATTAGTCTCATCCGTGTCATGTCCAAGCCGTGCAGGCTCGATGTGAGCTGAGCAAATAATTTCGAATGAGGGCGGAGTTACGGAGATACCAATGCGATTGGTGAATACTTTTTTTAAAGGTCCGCTGACTCATCTTCAGCCCTATCATTTCTCAGCAGCGCCTGGGACTCAGCGGGTCAGCTATTTAGCAGGTGAATCACTGAGAACAGCCGCGGCTGAGCAGGGCCGGGGGCTTGCTACCCACAAGCGCGTCTGACGAGCATACATGGAAAACCGAACCGGCCTTGAAGGCATGACCGCATTCGGAATATAAGATTTATGCCACGTGCTTGAGGCGCCTTGCATCGGCTCGATTATTCCGTCTGGCTCAAGCATGTTGACTAAGCCTAGCCCTACTTGTGCTATTTCCGGGGTAAATTTGATGACACGAATATGACCTTGTGAGCAGTGTATGCTGGGTGAAGATTCTTCTGGTCAGGCAATCGATGTCAGGCGGCCTGGATCGGAATTGTGGGGTGACAGTGAGGCGATATGGAATGTCAGCACACAATCTTCAGATCAGGAGCTAACGTAATTGCCTAGGCACCGCCGTACTGGCAAAGTGCCGACGAATACCGGACGGCAGAAAAATCGGATGGTTCCTGACATCCGAAACCCATGTGGCTGGGTTCCTAGTAGTTTTCACTGCACCCAATCGTGCACATGCCGTGCCTTTTAACAGATCTAGATTGAAAAAAGTGGACGTAGGGTGAGTCAGTACGTCCAAACGAGAGTGTTATTACGGCTACATACATACAGTATGCCGGCTGGTGAGGGTTATCTAATAGTCCCAGCTGATGACTTGATTGCTCATTGGGGAAATGCACACAGGGTCCAGGTCGCCATCGGGAATACTTAACTCCTGGGACAAGAAAAGACGGGTATGGAGAATGGCAAGCTCCGAATACCGAGGGGCCGAAACCGCCAGTGCATATGTGCATAGCCAAGAAAGTTCAAACTTCTGGTTAGCCAGAGAGGTCGAGATGTTGAGATTGATGGAGCATTACATAACGATGGGTGGCTAGAACACGCTCTGGGCCGTGGCTTGTCTTCCCCATCAGCGTCTTTATCGTGGCAGTGCAGTGCACGAAGGGAGACTCTAGCCGGTCTGGGCCCCCGGGTCCATCATTATTCGCCCATGCGTCGATCGGTCGGGGGCGCCCAGGGCGGGGATGCATCGGACTCGTTCGGGTTTACTAGTACGGTTCGAATACGGGGGACTCCAGTTGGGGAAGACAGGAGCGACAGACAGAGTTTTCTCGGTGATACTATACGACTTAGTAATAGGCACCTCTATTAGTAAGATATTCTCGGTGATTGTACTAAGTGTGTAAATAATTCGATGATGCTAATTCGATAGCGCATAGGTTTTAACGACATATACAAGCGGACATTTGGACACCTGGGCGATTCAGATATCGAAAAATTCGATACGTACTTATCGGCCTACAACCTAGGCTTTGTATGTAGCTAATGTAGAGTAACACCCTCTGTGTGGGTTGGTGTCACCCTGTCTGTGCAAAAAGTAGGGTTGCATGTGGGCGACGGACTGCACTGTGACCTAGCCCGAATGCGATACACGAATGGTAAAAAGGTTATTTGACGGCCGCGCCGTTGCAGAAGCCGACAGGAATTACGTCACTTTTGACCCTTCAGCGGCCCAGCGCGACAGGGTTGTATGCAAGCTGGTCTCGATCCACCCGGCCGATCACATCGTACCCAGAAATCAATTGCACATCGATCACCGAACAAGGCACTGTTGCACCGATACACAAGCATATACGTCGAGACCCTCAAAATCATTACAGTACTGAACGCATTGGGATGAATAGGTACGTGCATTGCGCCATTTGCTAGCGGAGACGTGTATCGCCAAGGTCCAATAGATCTACTGCCCGGTTGACATGTTCGGGCGTTGGGATGGTACGTAGCTCTACATAGTAGTACGTTGAACATGTGGGAAGCATCCTGAGAATGCGCATCCACCTCAGTTTAGGCATGTGTGCCCCCAGTAGTATCTCCACATGGAAATGAACGATGAAGCAGGCATCCGGTAGTCCCGTACTAGGTAGCTTTCCCCTTCCTTCGTATACGTCCATGTAGCTGACGTACGTAGAGCCGCATTAGGGTACAGTACCTACTTTCTGTTCGGCTCCCTGCTGAGAATACGGGATATCCCAAATCCCTACCAAGCTGCAATAAACATGGCGATGCTTACCAGCGTCGTCGACAACTAAAAAGAAGGGGAGAAGCAAGAAGATCATCGTTCTTTACCATTATTAATCGTAGCCGGAGTGGACAGAACCGAAACAAAGCATGAGCCGGGTGTAGCTGGGTGTATTGTTATCAAATGGAGCGCTCAGCTCCGACCACATGACCTCACAGTATTTAATACCATTTGCCTGATAACGTCTGAACGAGCTCCCGGAAAGAAATAAAGAGAGCAGAAGAGAAAAGATGCCTTTTTGATAAACCGATTACCCAAGTAAGTGTCAAAGGCTGCAATACAAAAAGCATCGAAGGATCTTCGGCCGGTCAACTCCGGTTCGACGCGCTTCCATAAACCTTTAGACAAGTAGTAAGTACACATTTATCTACCTCCATAACCCTAACCGCCTACATGCATCCGCTATAAAATATTAGCGTCGGGACATGTATTAAGTACTTGAAATTTAGGTACAGGGACACCCGTTCTCGACAGACGTAACTCTTAATGTTCCTATAAAACTTCGAAACCTTGCCACCAACACTCTCTCTCTTCCTTCCAATCCCCACATAAACCATACGTACCACTTCAAAGCAACGAACAATTTCTATTCCAATCCAATACATCATACACAATGATGCTTGGATACAACAACTACTCATCAAGAACGCATCACCTTCACAACCACTTTAGTCCAACTCGGAATCGTCAACAGCTCGACGACAACAATAGCAACGTCACACACGACTATAGCGGCAGTTCGAGTTTTTATCCCACGACACCGACGTCACAACAAAACTTCGACGACAGCACTTTACGAGCAGCAGCCGCTTCGGCAATAGGGATCAACAGCCAGAGTCTGAACCAGGTGCCGGATCTGATGCCTTCGGAATCTTGGATGGTTCACAGTCAGCACACCCCGACAGCTGCGCAGCGCTTCGGCCATCAGCGCGAGTCTTCGCTGTCTTCTCTTGGATCTAACGGACCGGCGTCTCCTTACAACCATAACCTTTCCAATCCCCAAATCGCCGTCACCGACTCGGGTAGCGATGGGTATCACGAGCTGAATTCGGGCGACGGTGCCTACTCGTACCGGCCTAGCAAGTCCGTGGCTGACAATTTCTATACGAGCGCGTTGGCGAATTACAACAACAGGAGTCATCATCGGAATAGTGCGAACAATGGGCACACCGCCATGTTAGATATGGGTTTCCATGATGGCCTGCCAAACCTGTCGCCGTCGTCACCAGCGCAGCAGAAGTTGCGGAGCGAGAGGGGCTTAGCACCAGCGGCTGATCTGTCAGCCAGCGGCGGCTCGTCCACGGCATCGCATCCAGTTTCAGTGGCGAGTTCCACTGCAGATGGTGACTCACCCCACACACCATCGCTGCAGGAGCCTGAAGACCATGCTAGGAGACGAAAAAATGGTGAGATTTCTACCTTCTCGATCCAACGTTACCTCGGCGACGTTGTGGATGATGACCTTTGCTCACTCCCGTTCGCGGATGATACAGGTCTTCTCAACCCCCCTCCCAAACTGGACCGTACCTTGACGGATATCTATACCGACGAACTATACAACCCTAATTTCACTCTCACCTCGGCATCTCCTCCTCAGACGGTAGTCATGTCCCCCACCAACGATATATTCGCGCAGAGGCTCCAGGCGGCCAACAGTCATCACTTAAGTGCGGCTCAGTCGCCCGAATCTGGTATTTCGCGGGAGAGGTCGCCGTTTCGGCAAGGTTCGCCGTACGCGTCGACCGTCAACGACTTCTCCCAGATCGGGATGAACCAGGTTCGGCTCGGATCGGCACAGCAGATGCGTGAGAAGAGAAAGGCCGAGCAGGGCTCCAGGGAGATTCAGCAGCAGTTAGCGCGCAATGCGGCAAGACAGCAGGGAACGCCCAATACTATTTCTCCAAAGGACGCTCTTCTGGATTTCAACGACACAGACGATGCGTCTAACTTCCCGCTGTTCCCTCCGCAGGAGGCCAGCGCCTTCAACAATCTAAACTCGATGAATGACAACCACAACAACGGCGCGGCACCTCAGCAGTCAAACCAGCCGTTCCGTTCCATAGGTTCGGCGACGCCAGTCCAGAGTGCTTTCGACTTCTCAATGCCAGCAAACATTCAGATGCCGCAGCAGTATCCGTTCATCCCAAGGCCGCAGCAGGAGCACCATCAACAACCGGCCACGCCGTCGAACTCGAACTTTTCCAGAGTGGGCTCGGCCGAGGCTAGCACTCCGGACTACGGCGACGGGTCTGTGCAGAAGCCGTCGGGAGCCAAGGCCGACGGGGGCACGTATACCTGTACCTATCACGGATGTACCTTACGGTTCGAGACGCCGGCGCTCTTGCAGAAGCACAAGCGCGAAGGCCATCGACAAGCGAACGCGCTCAACGCAGTGAGGGATAGCCCTGTGGGAGGCATGACTAGCAGTCTACTCAACAGTCAGGCGGGCCCTCACAAATGCGAAAGGATTAACCCGAGCACTGGCAAGCCGTGTAATACGATATTCTCCAGGCCTTACGATCTAACACGGCACGAGGACACGATTCACAACGCCCGCAAGCAAAAGGTGCGCTGCGACCTCTGTACGGAAGAGAAGACGTTCAGCCGGGCAGACGCACTCACCAGACACTACCGCGTCTGCCATCCCGACGTAGAGTTCCCCGGAAAACACCGGAGACGGGGTGGTGGGATTTCCTGAAGCAGTTCGATAGCATGCCATGGTCTACATACTGACATACCTGGCTACGTCGCATAACCCTGTGGTGGTGAGCAACGACTGTGCAAGGATGAATCAATGGCATCTCGACACGAATGATGGCATTGCGCATGCCAAGGCCTTTCGCTGTACTCCGGGGCGCGGGCTGGCGGCAGGCGTGCATCATGGATGATTGGGGTTCCAGTGTGCTCTGACACGTTCTTGAGAGAAGGGAGGGAGTCCTGTCTTAGTGGGGGCACTGCACGTGGTTGATGCATGCAAGCGCCCAAGAAGAAAGAATCACCCCAAAAACCGCTTTTCTCAGGGTCCAATATCGGTATGCAGGGTCCTGTGGGCTTAGCCTTCTTCCAGCAGGGATCGACTCTCACCCCGCTTTCGCTCATCACTTCGGGTGGATCCAATTGGCAGCGACTCAGGGTTCGGTGTTTATGACGTCACAAACCCTCACAGGTTGCAATATCGCCTGCATCGCGGAAAATCCGAACGTTTGTCGATATCAACGAACCACATACCCCCGCCGCTCCACCTACATCATTAGCCAACTCTGCTGGTAATGGTTTGCATCATTGTCCATTACCCCACACTAATCTCGACGACACACGGGGTCTCCCTCTCCGGGGGCTGCTTCCAAGCTGCCGGATCAACCCAGGTCTGACGCTATTATCCATGACCATCCACTTGCCTTTAGATCTAGGCTTCTGCATTATTCTATGCACTTGTGCCTGGAATTCTGGCCTATAATTCGCTTTCATCATCGTCCATATTATTCCTATCACTAGCGTCATCGTTATCGTCATCATCGTCATCGGTGCCGTCACTCCACCCACCCCTTCCTCTGGTCTCAGCTTGACGTCGGCATATCTGGCATAGAGCCGTTTTTGGGCTCCTTACCGGGCGGGGTGTGAAGTAGCAGCTTGATGGCGGCATTCGCAGACCTTGTTTCTCCCCGAATTGCTTTGGTTTCAAATTATTTTCCTCGATGTCTCAGTGCGACTTTCCGAGCACAGTTCAACTGGAACCCAGCAGATTGTGGGGTCTAATTATTCTCTAATGTCTTTCCTGTATCACCACGTTTCTTCGTGTGTTCAGCTATATCAGTGTATATTCCTTCCACTTCTCCTTTTCTTCTTTCTCGCAGACTGTACGATATCAGCGCTGCGTGGTGGGGTTCTCCTTTACGGGAAATGATAACATTTACGACTTGTATTGATGATTGTACGAAGACGAAAAGGGTTGGGTATAAAAAGTCTTGGCTGTATTCGTAATAAGCCAAACCTGGAAGGTCTTTCAGCGGTATAGATTGTACGATGAACAATGGGCGGGCATGGCAAAAGGACAGTCGGGAGTCATTCTGAATATAGATTACAACCGTCACCTGCAAAGGTGTACAATAATACCTTATCTCAAACTGCCAAGATCCACGACTCAAGTTCCATCCATCTTCAAATGCGTAAGAGGGCCTCATTGATGATGTTCGGTTGATACACCCAGGTTGTCATCAAAAAAATTGACACACTAAAAAGCCACACCACAACACCCCTTTGAATTCAATTAAATCTAGAAAATTAATACAATTAATTAAAATTGAGCTATATATATTATTTAGTTACCTGTTAAATTGCTTTTTAAATGAACTACATTACGAAGGCGCGAAGGCCTAGAAATAACCAATTCGTCTATAGTTTCCTGCTGGGTATGTCTAAGTGGTGTGCCAATTTTTTTAATAACAACCTGACACCTCACCTAGCTACCTTGCAAGAGATACGTGGTGGTTTGCGACCTGAGCTGTCTGCCGTCGACCATATCGCCACGTAGCATGCAACAACATTGGGCAAGATTCACCGGTTTCCAGCGAGTACGTGTCGTTAACGAAGCCAGTCAGGGTAAATCCAACCCGACAACGCCACCCGGAGTAAAAATGAAAAAAGGCTGTGGGTCGAGAAAGCCGTGCTCGTCTCGTAACTAATCCCTGATGGGACTGGTTCTTCGGTTTTGTACAATCCAGGTCGAGAGTTCTCCCCTCCTTCCCCGATTCGCGTCTGGCGATGCCCAAAAAGGGTATCTATTACCCGCTGTCCACCTGGCCGAGGAGAGAGTAGAGGCTGCCCGGGGACAAACCACTACCGTCTTGATCCAGAGAAACAGCAGCCGTGGGTTGCGGGAAAGAGAATCCCCCTCTAACGGTCTGCTTCCCCATCCCATCCCGTGCCATCCGCTACTGGTAACTGGCGTCGCCGGCCCGCCGCTCTTTTTGTACGTACGGCAGGTGGCTAGGGTAGGTGAGCCTCCTGAAGAGGAGGCCACGTACCGGGATCGGGCCTTTGGACTTAGCATGGGCGATTCATCGTACGTGTGGCGTGAAGGACGTGAAAGGAAAAGGAGGTGGGAAACTGGCCGTGACCTCGTGACGACGAGGATGGGATTGCAACTGGTCTACGGAGAGTGGTAACAGCATAGCGTTGGTCGGTATCTACCGTAATCGCCACATGTTGTCTCTATTTCACACACCAAATGGCAGGCCTAGCGGCATCGTAGACAGAAGGAACACCTTTAGTCACGGCTTTGTGGTAATAATTTGATCATGGCGTTCGAAGAGTGTTCGGCTCGTATGGACGGATTACCGCTCACCTCTCGTTGTAACTAAAGGACACGAGACTGCAAGTCTGCTAGGATATGCTCTAGCTATCCTAATAGCCCAGGCCAGATTTAGACCGTCCAAGAGAACAAATAGATGTCGCCGTTACTGTACGTACTATGCTTAAACGCGAACCGTGTACGACACAGGCATCGCTCTACGTGGTAGCGAATTTGTGTGGGCGTGTTATTTACACACCCTAATGGATCAATTGGATCCGTGCGCACCCTATCAATCGACCCTCCTCCGTAATAGCCCTATATCTTCAACAATTTATTTCTTTATTGAAATACGTCTAAATGAAAAATTACATATATCATTTTGTAGCCCTGTTTCAGGGCTTCAAAACCGTATATACCATCCTCCAGCGCGACGAGCGGCTCTCAATCTTTTTGGAAGTGACTTAATAAGCTTTATTACAAGGTTGGTGTAGGTACCTGCCCTTTTTCGGAGCTGACGGTATGCATCGCGAGGGTAGCGACGGCCCAGCTGATAGAGATATAAGGCTAGGCGACCTCGAATAGCCCGCTGACGATGTCCCCGTGGTAAGTCATGGACCGTTCTGTAAGTTATAAAGCGTTGAATTTGTTCTCCGACGCGCTGACGTTTTATTCCCACCGCTTCGGCCACCCGGGTTTGGGTTGTACCCGCAGCCACGGCCCCAATCATAAAGGCCCGGGCTTCCGGACTGAATTCCTCGTGAGGCCGACGATCAGCGACAAAAACGCGAGCGACCTTATCCAATTCCATATTGTGGTTGCTAAGTTATTGGATTTTGAAGTTGGAAGGGGTTGATATCGGTCGGAGTTGGGAGGGGTGTCCAAGCGCACGGATCCAATTGATCCATTACTGTACTCGCCTAGGACGGCGGCCCGCACGTCAGAAAACAGGGGGACAATCCCTGTCCACAGCTGGAACTGGATGAAAAGAATATCAGCAACATGACCGAGCGGGAGATGAGAGAACATATTTACGTACCTGATAGTAGCCCTGCGACGCCAGCACCTCAAGTCCCGGCAAGGTAACCCAGCCGAAGTCTTTAGCCCAACCCATCAGGGGCGTATGGCGCGGCTTGTACGCCATCTCCAACAGGATGCGTGGCGCATCCGGTTGCCCTGGTTGCCGTAACACCGAGATCAGCAGTTCCCGCATCGAGGATTCGAGGGGTTGGTCCGCGGGCACCGTGCTTATGATGGTGTTAGGTAAATGTCGGACGAGACTGGCATCCGCTACCGGCTCGATCTTGTAGTCATCGGGAAAGGACGAGGAGAGCTCGCTTGCCTTCTGCGCGTTCCGTGCCACTACGTATATGGGGCTGTAGCCAAGCGAATGGAGCGCGTAGATGGCTGCTCTTGCAGTACCGCCGGAGCCGACCACTAAAGCGCTGCTAGGGGTCGACGAGGACAGTGGCACAGCGGCACCTGCCGAGCGCAGGGAGTAGACCATGCCCCTCCAGTCGGTATTGTCACCCAGCAGGTGAGTCTCTGCCTCATTCGTAATCGGGATGATAGTGTTTACGGCACCGATGACCTTGGCGGAGTCCGAAATCTCATCCAGAAGCTCCATTACATCAAGCTTCAGGGGAATTGTAACGGAGGCGCCTCCGAAATCAGGTGCCCGGATCAGGTCCTTGACATCGTCGGCGACATCAGTTTCGAACAATGAGTATTGATGGGGCAGGCCCGTCTGACCAAAGAGGGTGTTGTGAAGAGCCGGCGAGCGTGACGCCGAAACCGGCTTACCGAACAGATAGAACTGCTTCTTATCCAGTCCTCCAATCAAAGCTTGGGCGGTACGTATCTCCGCAGCTGACAACTGGCCTGGCGCTGCTTTGAATGGCAGGCCAGGATGAGAGACCGGAGTCAGGAAGCCATTGAGCACTCGAGATAATTTTCCAAGCGAGCCCATGTTCAAGGCGATGATGGGCTTGTCATGCGCGGCTAGCATGCGGTCCCTAAACCCGGCAAGGGCAAAGTTGTCTTCCATCTTGTGAGCGACACCGACAAGCTTGATGATGTTCCCGTATTGCAGAGCTCGGTTGTACCACGCCTGCCAACTCCCGTTCTTCCATGACAGTTCGCCTTCCGGGTCGTGGTGAGACGCGATCACACGGGTGGCCCCCCCTCGCGACTGTAACACCGAATCTAACGTTTCATCTGAAAGAGTCATTTCGAGATCTATATACTCAACACCCGAGCGCATAGCGGTTTGGTATAGTGGGAGTACCTCCTCCTCCCGGTCGTAACGGAAACGACCGCCCTGGGACTGCGAGCGCAACGTGAAGATGATGGGCAGCTTTGCTGCAGAGCGCAGCTGTGCAATCTGCTTTCCCACCGACTCTGGTGAAAGGTCGTCGAGTAGATCAACACGCAGTTCCACTGCATCCGAGCCGACTACAACGCGAGGGATGACCTCGAGCGCCGAAGATACGCTAGGCACCGTCAACGAGACAAAGAAGGATAGTCTCTTCCTCTTAATATCCTCAAGATGTGTGCTGTGTCCACACATGACGGAAGCAAAACGCGCAAAATCTGCGGGGGGGTCGCGGAGACCTCCCGACTGATCGAGGTGAGGGCTGTGGTACTCGAAATTGCTACATTCCTGGAAGAAAGGCCTGCGCCGTTCGTAGACATCTCGGATCTGCTCAGAATAAGCAGGGCGGGTCTTATCTCGCATGAGGTACTCGACCATCTGCTCAATATCGCGCTTCACCAGCAAGACGACACCACCATTTTGGTGATGGGATATCAACAACTCCCGTGCTTCCGGGGTTTCGACAATACCACCGCCACAGGAGAAGACGTGGCCGTGGGCCTGATTCTTCATGACGTCCCTGAGAAGTTCGAGCTCATCGTTCCTGAATCCTTCCCAGCCGCGGCCGCTCTCGTTAATGATTTGTGGTATCGACATACCAGCTCGCCGTTCCAGTTCGTGGTCGAGATCAATGAAGGAGCGGCCGAGAATGCTGGCTAGCCAACCACCAGTCGTCGTCTTGCCCGCACCACGCATGCCGATGATGAATACAGATGGCGCAGCTTTCGGCTTCTCTGTGGGACCTTGATGCGTGGCTTGGGCGTCGACGCCCGAGAGGGTCACCTTGAAAGATTGTGCTAGTACATCCCACCAGCCTGGCCAGGTTTTTGCCGTGCATTCCCGCTCCAAGATGACGACGGGGTTTGGTGACAGGACCGACAGAACACTGAAACTCATGGCAACCCGGTGATCGTCATAGCAAAAGACACCGCTGTCGACCTCGGAAAGTTCCTTGTAATTCTTACCAGAAACTATGATGCCATCTTCGAGCTCGCGGCATTGTACGCCGAACTTCGCGAGTTGCTCCCGCATGGCGGCGATGCGATTGCACTCCTTCACGCGCTGGTTTGCAATGCCCGTGATGCGCGTCTCACCCTCCGCGACGGCCGCAAGGACTGATGCAGTCAGGAAGGCATCGGTCATAGGTTCCATGTCAACCTCTATACCTTTCAATCCGCCAGGGCTTGGTCCGGTAACCGTGGTGGACGAGTCTGTCTGTTCCACTTTACAACCCATGGGCCGTAGCACGTCAACGGCGAACCGGGCGTCACCCTGTAGTGAACTGGCTCCGATGTTGGGGATCGTGCATGTCGTTCCTGTGATGGCAGCAACAGCAAGTGGGTAGGTCGCAGAGCTTGCGTCGCTCTCGACGACGTATTCAGCAGGGTTGGTGTATGTGCCTTGGGGAATGTGATAAGTATGTGGCTCGTCCGCTGATTTCGTCACGATTATACCGAACGTCTTCATCATAGATATAGTCATGTCAATGTAGAGTTGGGAGATGGGTTTCCCGCCGACAAGGCGAAGCGTTACCGGGTTCTTGGCATATGGCGCACACATCAGAAGAGACGACACATACTGCGACGAGATGGCGGCATCCAGCTCGATGAGACCTCCGTCAAGGCCGCCAGCGGCGTCTACCCGGAGCGGCAGACTCCGTTCCTGGCCGAGATACTTGATATTGATGCCATTTGCGCGTAGGGCATCCACCAGAGGCCCAATGGGCCGGGTCTTCATTCTTGCGTTGCCGGTTAACACGGTAGATGTGGAAGACGAAACAGGAGAACAGAGTGCGACAACACTCGTCAAGAAGCGGGAGGCAGTCCCGGCATTGCCGAGATAGAGATCCTGCTCGCCTGACTGAAGCTTACCGCCTTTGCCAGTGACCACCAACACTTCTCCGGCGTCTTCCCAGGCATAAGTGGCACCCCTGAGCTGGGCGATTGCCGTGAGCATGTATTCGGTGTCATCAGAGTGCAGCAAGTTCTTGACTCGGCATGTCCCTTGGCCGAGGGCGGCCAGAACCAAGGCTCGGTTAGAAATGCTTTTAGATCCAGGCGGGGTCACCTTCACGTCCAAGCCAGATGCTACCCCTGGGTTGACGCGTATCGCCGGAGAAAGGACAATCCTGATCGCGCTGTCGTCGACAACACTAGCCTTAAGTTCACGTGTCTGACCGATGGCAGATAACAAAACAATCTTCTTCTTCTTTCCCTCGTTCTTCTTGTCGACGGCCATCTTGTCGAGCAAGACGTCTACTGGGCATGTTTTACCGGCTGTCAACCTGATGATGCGCTTGTCATGAAGGGATGTGGGTAGGTCGTAGCTCGCAATACACTTGACCAAGCGAGCGACTGTACCGGGTCGAAGGACACCGAGAAACCGGGCTAACTCGGCCTCTTTGACCATACCGATGGCGACAGCTTCGCCATGCAGAACCTGGGGCGTGAGAATGGCCTCTATAGCGTGACCTATAGAGTGACCGAAGTTCAACAGGTTTCGTAAACCACCCTCTTTCTCGTCCTTGGATACGACGCCGGCCTTGATGCGGGCAGAACCAAGTACGATCCGTTTCAGGATAGAACGGACGGGCCGGAGTCTCTCGCCGGGGTCCGCGGTCTTGGATCGAATAGTATCGAGAAGCAGGGATGCATTCTCTTCCAGTGCAGTGAATTCAGCCTCGTCCCATATGGCGGCCGTCTTGATGACCTCGGCCATGCCGTTGATAAATTCACGAACGGGCAGGGTCTCCAAAAAGGCGAGGTCTATGTATATGCGACGGGGTTGCCAGAAGGCACCGATGAGGTTCTTGCCTTTCGGGGTATCGATAGCCGTCTTGCCGCCGATGGAAGAGTCGACCATGGATAGTAGCGTGGTTGGCACCTGAACAAAGCGGACGCCGCGCATGAAGGTAGCCGCCACATAACCGATCATGTCGCCGATAACCCCCCCACCAAGGGCGATTATGACGGTATCTCGTGTGCACTGTTGCGCCAGCATCCAGTCCTCGATGTCGGCCTTGGTCTCGCGGCTCTTGGACGTCTCGCCCGGCGGGATAGTGTAGGTGAGTAGCCGGGCCTGAAGGTTGCTGCGCCGAACGGCCTCGGCGAATTGGGTTTCGAAGGGCGGTACATAGCGGTCATGAAGGTTGGTATCGGTGATGAGCACATAGGTGGACGACTGAAGATTCTTAACGAGATCACCGGGGACGAAGTTGCACCAGATTCCGTGTTCGACAACGATGGAGTCCGAACCAAGAATGGAGAGGCGTGTCGGGCCGGAACTTGAACTCGGACGGCCGTTTGCCTCCGCTGAGTCGGACTGGGGAGCAGCAGCAGCCGCTGCCGCCGCTGTCGCTGTTCTTGACATGGCCGCTCCTGTCTATCTCATATATCTACTTGAGAACCGCTGGTGTAAGTTGTCTCTCCTTCTCCTGTCGTATGGCTGGGCGAGAGCTAACGACGTTGACGGTGCTGGTGTTTGAGGAACAACTCAACCTCTGTTCAAGAAGAGAAGAGGATATAGCGGAACACGCGGCAGGAATATGTAGGAGCAGGGGTCAGAGAAGCATGCCCGGGGGAAGCACCAAATCCAAGTTAAGGTTGACCGGTTATCCCGGAAGAGGGCTCATATGAAGCCTATACCGCAGTGATCAGACTTCCTGTAGGGTTGCTGCGGGCAGCATCACAACATCAAAGTGCCGTTGATGACACCCAAAGACCAAAGTCACTGTTTTGAATTTTTTGAGTGGCTTAATTGGCCAATGAGGCGCGGGTTTCGGGAGGGAAAGACTCAAGGGTCTGGAGGGTCCTCCGATTACGGATTACTTAACCACCCTAATGCTACGCTACATACGAAGTAGAAGTGACAGACAATGTTAAGCTGCAAGCGCCTTTTACTGTACAAGGTATTCCCAGCCCGATTCGGCCAGCCGGTAAGGCGAGAGGTCAACAGGATGCGAGGTGGGAAAAAGGAATGAATATCTTGACAATGAAGCGGTAAGGAGGTTGAATTTCAAAGATATTAATACGGCAAAGGTATATTCAGACTTATAGCCAATATATGTCGCGTTGCAAGAATACTTACTTCTTGATAGTAACGTTAAATACCTACTTTTGTACTTCGTACGGCTGGGTCGAATTTGGTAAGTCCGCCCAATTGGCTAACTATTTAGAGATTGGCACCGCACACTAAGTATTGCATAAATCGCCGCAACCGCTCCAGCATAGGGAAGTCTCCCATATTAAAAAGTTCGGCGAACCTTAAATTTCCATGTGGTGAAGTTACAAGCTGGGGCAGCCGCTGAGATCAACCCCGAACACCCTAACGTTAAGCTGACTGCCTAGCTTTTAGCTGCCTGCATATCAGTACGCCATTGTAATGCTTAGTTAAATGCTTAATCAATCATGCATCGTGCCCGTATGTCATCGTCTACGACTATCCCGACCTCGTGCAGTCTTATAAGAATACTTCCCGTATTTGTCCTCTGAGCAAGACCTTCTACGTATGCGTAAGTTCCGCGCAGGCATTCAAGTAGGAGTTGCGCTGTCTAGCGAATCGTCATGATTCCAAAGTCCATCTCCACTAAAGTTACCGGCAGATGTCCGAGGGCAGGGGGGTTAATAATCACTCTTGTCCCTTCAGGCGGATTGTTTTGCCTAACTTACCTATAGTATAGCTACGTAACCTTGGTTGCGATGCGAAATGTGGGTTCGCCAGTGAGCCGGGTCAGTTAGAGTAAGGGAATGTTGGGTCATGTCCAAGAGCAGGGGGTCGGCTTATTCCTTCAATGCCTAGTATTAGCAATACCATCGCTCTCTATAACTCTCGTCCGATCCCCACCCCGTCTGAGTACTCGTTTCAGATGTTATTGTTTCTTTTGCATCGTGGAAGGCCATGTTCTGCTGGACATGACCAGTTTTCACCGCGAGCTTAGCCTACCTTTCCTAAGTCCCTTGACGATTGGTGGTCCGAATACAGACAGATTCGTCTCCTGGGTATCGCGTCACCTGGTTTAACAGGCAGTCGCCGGTAGTAACTAGTACAGATCAAAGGTCTACAGGATGTTTAGAGGCATGGAAGACGCCAATTGCGAGAAGGCGCTTGAGACCGAGCAAGAACCGCATTATGAACCCATTCAACACGGCGCTCGAGGCGATGCACAGGAACCAACACGGACCAGTTCTAGAGTATCGGCGCGCCGACCTTCTCTATCAACCATCTCATCCGTGACTCGTGTAAGATCACAGAACGGTCATGGCTGTGCTGATTTAGAAGAGAGTGGTGAGCTCGAAGATGTGCCCTCGCAGGACCGTCCCGAGCTCGAAAAGGACTCTTTCGAAGTGTCATGGGATGGCGACGACGACCCGATGTGCCCTCGGAGCTTGCCGCTCTTCCGGAAGTGGGCCATGGTGGTCATCATCGGCATGGGTAGCTTCTGTGTGTAAGTCTTCCCACTGATAAGGCCCGTCCTCTGCCTCGTTGGCTTGAGCGGGTGACTCCCTTACCTGCACTGACAACGGTGTCAGTACTGCCGCCAGTTCCATCTACACGGCTACTTACGCGCAAATGAACCCTGAATTCGGCATATCTGGTATCGTAGGGACTCTCGGCTTGTCGACTTTCGTGCTTGGCAGTAGGTTCCTTTTCTCCCATGCAAAATTCTGAGCAGTCCGATACTCACGACCGTTACAGTTTCGCTTGGACCATTGTTGATGAGTCCATTAAGCGAATTCTACGGTCGGCGACCTATCTACCTCGTCTCTTGGGGGATGTATGTCGTCTGGTTGATACCCTGTGCTGTTGCCCGGAATGCGGAGACCATGATTGTTGTAGGTAACTCCTGGCAGTCTGGCCACCGGGAATGGGATCCCACGCCGCTTCGCAAAATCGCTGCTAACCACAAAAGCCGTAGGCCCGATTTCTCGACGGCTTTGCAGGAAGTGCCTTTCTCAGCGTTGCGGGGGGCACCGTCAGTGATGTTTTCAGGCGAGATCAGATCCAAGCTCCAATGGCTATCATATCTCTGAGCCCGTTCATAGGCAAGTCTGGCGTGTTTCGATTGCCCAGATCGAGCTAACCACCACTAGGTCCGAGTATGGGACCCCTATTAGGCGGGTTTATTAATTACCATACGAATTGGAGATGGACATATTATGTAAGTCCGCCCGTTCCGCAGTTTATGTCAGAATAGGGATGCCCCAAGCCGAGCAGAGCGGTACAGTGTATTTGGGCCGACTCTCGGTTATATGCTATGATCATTATTGTCGTGTGTTTCTTCTAGAAGGATACTGCTGATATTCTGCTGGCGCAGACCATGCTGATATGGTCGTTCGTATTATACGTCCTGATCATATTCTTCGCACCAGAGACGTATCGTATGTTCCCACCAGGCCCCTAACTGCGCATCCCGGGTGCTGACAACCTCGCAGATCCGATTAAGCTCCGCGAGAAGGCAAGGGCTCTAAGGAAGGACACCGGCGATGATCGATGGAAAGCCCCTATGGAGAAATCGACGGAGTCCATCCCAAGAAAGGTCGGACTCTCCCTTCTTCGGCCTTTCCAGCTCTTGATCTTCGAGCCGATGTGCCTGCTCCTCTGCGTGTTTTCAGCCATTCTCCTGGGCGTCCTCTACCTCTTTTTCGGGGCCTTTGGTGTCATTTTCGGAGACAATTACGGGTTCAACCTGTGGCAGACTGGACTATCCTTTCTCGGCATCTTTGTTGGCATGATAATATGCTCTGCCACAGACCCTCTATGGCGACTGGTCCATGCTCGATTGATACAACGAAACAATGGGGTACCGGAACCGGAATTCCGCCTACCACCTGCGATTGCAGGTGCTCTACTCGTACCCATCGGGCTCTTCTGGTTTGCCTGGACCGCATATCCCCATGTCCATTGGATTATGCCCATTATCGGATCCGGTATATTCGGCGCCGGCGTAAGTGTAGCTCCCGTTCGATCTGAATTCGTCGCTGGCCTTAGCCAATTGTTTTCCGCCATTATCCGTAGATGTTGCCTGCTGTTGGCTGTTCGGAAAACCAAGCTCTCTTGCGTCCCCTCCATAGAGTCGCTAACACCGGTGCGGACAGACCCTTCTCGTCTTTACTGGAATATTTACATTTCTTGGTAAGTTGCTATGAGACGGCACGAGAATAGCCTTTGTTGCTATCTAGTCAAGAACTAACGCTGGAAATGCACAGTCGACGCATACCCACTTTACGCCGCATCAGCCCTGGCAGCGAACAGTTTCGTACGGTGCGCATTTGCAGGCAAGTCGAGCATTCCATATACCGGTAGTAAGACTCGTGGGCTAACTAGATCACACAGCCGCCTTCCCGCTGTTCGGGCTGCAGATGTATAACAGACTTGGTTACCAGTGGGCATCAAGCTTGCTGGCTTTCCTAGCAGTCGCGATGCTCCCGTTCCCGTATCTGTTTTTTCGACATGGGAAGCGATTACGGAAGCATAGTAGATTTGCGGTTCGACAGACCCGCTGAGAGCAGGTTTAGTCGACGGAAGACAACAAGCCGGCGGTAATACCTGGTGGTGCCAAACCAGTGCCTGCCTTGAACCCCTATCTAGGCCGAAGGAGCTCTTTCTTCCCGGGAGCAGAGGAGGCAAAATTAGAGCCATTTTGATGGCTGTGATGGGCCCGCAAGGACACCATGTGAAGGGTGTGCTGGCGTTGCTTTTTTCCCCGCAGAACCAGTTTTGCGCATAAACGATGCCTACGTGGCATAGAAGGCTCCAAGACTGGAGCTTTTGGAACTCGAAAATGGAGTTTTTCATGTCATACGCGACCTAGCTGTCTTATATGACTTTTAGCCATTAAAATTAAGAGCGATCGTTGTTAGTTATCGCCCCTTGTCATAAATTAATTGATTGAGTGGTTGTTGAGATATTGTTATTTGAATTGAGGGGTTGTAGTGGCGATGGCTTCAAAACCGGGTGGCCCGTGGATGGTGTTGGGGGGGGGAGGGTTTGCCTTATTCCCAGGGAATCGCACTTTGAGTCCTCTGGCGAAGCTCTCGTGGAGAAGGCGGTGAGACTAAGCGAAAATCGATATTGCATCGCGAGCCACACTCTTGGTGGGCAGGACGTCATACTTCGCAAAGGCGGGGATGATCAGTGTATAAGCCTCAGTCACATCTCGGGCTAGCCCGCCGCTGACGACCTCGTCCGCGATCATCCTGAAAACGGAATTCTCCCAGTGCCTGTAAGTAAAGCCTGAGCCGGGCTCCGTGCCCCTGGCGCTCATAGGAAGCTCAATCGTCTTACCTCGGACACTTTCTGTTTCGGAGGCAATGGCTAGCATGAACAATGAGAAGAGCTCCTGCGCGCACTGCATTGCTAGGCTGATGTCGGCTCGTGTGGGTATAAACAGTTCTTCGGTTCCGTCTTGAGATCCGTCATTTTTTCCCTCAGTAGAGGCCGCGTCCACCTCAGTACCGTGCGGTCTTCTGTCCTCTCTAGTGGCATCTGGGAGCTGTCGATGGCTGTACAACGTCAATATTGATTTACAGCAATGTCCGCATCTGACTTCTACTTACTTAGAGAGCGAAGATAAGAACATCCCAAAGAACCACACGGACCGCCTAGTGTTGACCGTTCTTATCGTATCATGGAGACCGTCCGGGCGCGGCGTTCTGTAGACTCTCTCTCCGATCCAAGCCCTCAAGAGATCCGCGAGATGGCCACTGCTTGGTTTCTCTTGTGTCGCTACAATACGTCCAAATACGCCGGTGTCTGCGACATAGCCGCTGCGACTTTGAATGAGCGGACCAGCTTTATCGAGAACGGCCAAGGCACTCCGGCGCCTCGACAGGGTGTACATCGAGAGTGATATAGCGCCGAGGATTGAATCGCGACTAGAAACCCTCCAGTCGGTGGGATGTCTCTGGTGGCCGTCCACACCGGGTCTTTCAAGAGTGAAGCAGACTTCGTTCTGCAACTTGCGAGCGTAGTGGTACTCGTCGACCCGGCCAACCGATATGTTAAAACACCATGAAATCGCTGCCGCCTCATGCATCCGGAGAGCATTCGCCTTCCAGGTAAAGGTATCTTTACTGCTCACAATGTTCATCACTCTTTCAATGACTGAGCAGAATGCATTGGACACCTCAACAGTTTCGCTGTTTTCTTCAACAAACCACTTAGCACGCGCATACTTCAATAGATAAACATCCTCATTTGTATTCTCGCCCAAACAGAGCGAAACTCTCAATGGTACAGCTGGTCTGATAGGAGGGCACAGCTGCTGAATGGCCCACATGTCGTGATTTGAAATGCCAAGATACTGTGCCAGGCTTCTGGGGTTTGTGGAACTTCCGGATTCGGGAAGATTCGTCGACTCGGCGAGTTCTTGTACAGCAGTGGTGGAATCTTGCACAGCATTGCCGAAGAAGGAGTCGTACCCAACAATGAGCTCCCAACATATATCTTCGGCCAGCCTCTGTGGACCGGCCCAGACTGGGCTCCGTAGGTTTGGAGACCACCAATCGCCATGGTGTGCAATAGAGAGCCCATGAAGATCCAGGCTCTGGCTTTGTTCAGTTTCCCTCTGCCTGGATTCATTCGCGTTTCCGCCGGAGTGCGTTTGCTTGGCTAGATGAAGTGTAAGCCAGGCTAATTCATGTCCTTCCGGTAAGTTTCGGACGTCTGGGCTCGAAGCAAGCCCTCTTCTTGACCAAGCACGAATTGCAGTCATAATCAACGTGACTCCTAGCTGGATGATTGTTGCAGACCAGTGTAAAGCTCGGAGCCCAACAAACTGTACGATGAAGCCGGCTACCGTTACGAGAGAGGCAACGGCTGCAAAAGAACTAATGCGAAAGTCAGCTCTTTGCCACCTGAACCAAGTTGGCGCTTCAACCCTACCTATACTTCTCGTCGTTAAGCTGTGATATTCGTAATCTCTGGTCGTCTTCAGAGTTGAAGATTGCGCAGGAGGGGAAATACTGGTCGCCCAGTACACACGCTTTCTGGATCCGCAGCAGCTGGACCTGCGCGACAGGCTTATTTTCCATATCTCTTCTTCTTACGAACTCATGTTCGGTAGTCACTCCTTCGATGACGTGCCCGCATGCAGCTGTACCTCCAATGACGAGCAGTGTACCGACAAGGAAGCATGGATATCCATAACCTACCGTAGGTATCTCAGGTTGATAAGCCCACATCCAATGGAAGGTGGTAAGTCCTGGAATTACGAGTGCGATAAGCTGCAAAGAGGCCCCAACTACTGCCCAGGACCACATCTCCTGTGGTGAAGCGCAAGAATTCTTCACGTTCAGTGCGAGATTCGGAGCAGCATGACTGAGGGTCGCTAGGAGCGCATAGAACTTTGGGGCATCGCGTTTGAGCATGGGATCATTAGTAAAACCAATTCCACGTTTCGGGATCTCATCGGGCTGCAATGCTGGGACCATGACGCCACCCACGACCGCTGACTTCAGGTCGAAGAGTTCACCGTCATCTCGGATAATGAGGTTTTTCATCTTTGAGTGGTTCCCCATGACACGAACCACCTCTCGGCCACTCCATAACTCGCACACATTGGAAGATGTTGATGACAGCAGTTCTTGCTCAGCTGTCGATTGACTTTCGCGAGCCCTATCCGTCGTTAATCAGCATGTCTCAGGCCTTGGAAATACCGAGCGCAGACCGTCCGATTATTGCTTTTAGCTTCTTAACCCGGCCGACGCGGATGGCACTGACGATGGTGGTAATAATACCAAGAGGGCCCATAGCCAACAGCACGTTGTCAGCCCACCCCAAGCTCATGCTGAGAAACTGCTTGGTAACCTGCTCTCCAAAGAGAGTGAGGAGTGGGGCAAGGTCGCTGAAAAGGTTGTTGGAGAATTCATCGCCAGCGAAGTGGTCGGTGCCCGGCAAATCCCCAGTAATAGGAGCCATAGAAGCAAATTCAACAGAGCACTATACTCTACACTTTCAAGGGTAAATGATACGATTTCACCTTTGCCATTCTCTGGCCCACATTCATAGAAGGATCGTAATTGTGGCGCTGTCAGACCCAGCTGAGCGGCCTGTTAGCTGCGCAGTGGCTTAGCTAGTTTTGATACTAGAGAGTGGGATGCGTTGTTCGAGTCCCGGTATCTCTTCCTCTCAGATATAGCTGTTTTAGGTGTATTTAAGGAGGCTTCGCAACCTCTCTTTCTAGACAGGACCTCTTAGAAGGTCAACCTGATAATATCTCCTCCATTTAACCTCCGATGCTTCAGTGTGTGATGTCAGGGTCTCATAGGTGCCACCAACCCCTTGGAAGTCAAGGCGGTCGGGCATGGTAGAACCGAGAACGGAATAGTGTATTGGGATGAGCCAGCATACACTCCGTGCCCTATGTATGTGCGATATTGCAGCCGAGAGCGTGGAACAAGCGGAATGATATCTGCCCACAAGATTACAGAGTCTTTACATACACATATACGCGCGCCGCCGCGTGTGCGTGCGCGCGTTTCATAAGCATTAACCGAACGAACAAGAAAAACCTAGACATACGAAGCTTAACGTAAACATAAATATGCCACTCGTTGGCCTCAAAAGTTTTAGTATCCGACCAAGGAACAACCCAATGACTTGACTGGATCCGAGTCACAGCCCTCGAAAATGTTCTCGCCCTGCCTGAAGGCCTGGCTCATCAAACGGGCCGTGCCAGAGTTGCGGTTCGGTGCGGCGCGACGCGTCCTCGTTAACGCCCTCCCACAACGGCTCCGATATCCAAGGGGGCATGGCTGCATCACCTGGAATTGTTGAGCGAAGAGGCGCGGCATTCTCCGTGTGCTAATAAGCAACCATTAGCCGTTAATCTTCAAGAAAGTTGTCGATCGGGAGCTTATCAGCCGTCAGCATTATCAATACCCCTGCACGGCACATTTTGCGGGGCCGGAGCAAGGCGTAACGCCCAAGGCTCCGCAAAAAGCGCCGTACAGACCGGAAGCGCCGCGAGTATATTCGTAAGATGCCCGGCTGTCGTAGGAAGTCTGACCTCATTGACCGTGATTTCCTTGTTCGCCGTCATATATTTATAACAGTCACATTGCCCGCTGGTGTTTCCCTTTCTCACCTATCCCACTGACAAGATGGCCATCACCTGCCTGCCGAATTATCCTTTCTTCCTATTCGGAATCCTCGAGCCTGGCCTCTTGTAAGTCGGACGTCCATTTCTCCAAGCCCGCAGGCTAACAAAAACATCGTAGGTTCTGGGGCTATGTAGCCGGATGGCTCGACCCGTTCAAGTTCTATAGGGATCAGGTTCCCCAGAATCCCATACAAGACTGGGAGCCGCAGGGCCAGATACTCACCCTGATGACGGTGAACCTCTTCGGGGTCATGATCATGTCCGGGCTGATCTGTTGCTGGTCGACGTACCCCGACATCGTGCGCAAGTATACCGTCATGATGATCATAACAGATATCGGCCACACCTACTCGGTCTACAGAGGTGTTGGCACCGACTATTTCTGGGATCCCTCGCAGTGGAATGCTCACAATTGGCTGAATATTGGGATGTGTATGTTCTTGTTGGCCCACCGTGTGGCCCTCCTGTTCGGTGGACTGGGGAAGCTTGAAGATAATACGGCCGTTGCCAAGAAGACTGCCTGAGCTGGAGATTTCTACCTCGCACAGTACTGTACGGACGCTGTTTCTACTCATACAATGAGGGCAGCTTGGCAGGGACAAGGGGCGTGGTATGAGAGTCGATGAGCCTTAAATGGAAACCCGGGAAGTGGTAATGCTGCTGATGTGTAATTATACACATTGCATCCTGTTTCCAAGTACCATATAAATGCACATATAATAGGGACCGGAGCAGGAGTTGTCGAAAAAAGCATTACTAGCCGCCGGTCTGCCGGTTCGCCGGGGCCCATAATACATGTCAAGACCCATAAATACGACGGTTTAACCTTGTCCCCCCTTATAACGGCTTCTTTCCGCGGGCTCGGCCGCCACACCATAAATGTCTTAAATTCTCCGTGCCTTTAATACGAATTCAGAGTCGGCTGAACATTCGGGTCATTGGGTGTCCTAGTTACAGGTATGTAGGCCAGTTTCGCTTCGACACCCGTTTTGAAAGAATAAGCTGGAATGGGACCGAAAGAGAGTGGCGTCGTAGCGCGCATCATCTTACCAATTCAGCCACAGACAGCACAGCCTCATCTTGCCTGATCTCAGATATGTAGGATCAGTTGCCACTCCGTCCGACATATAATTACTGTATATTTCGTCCTATCCAAGGGATTTCCAGTTTTAATAATTGCTCTCAGCCTATGGTGATACAGTTTGTCGCGATCATGAAGGTCACGAACTCTGGGACTCACTAAGGTTACGTTCCCTTGATTCCTGAGCCCCTGACAGCCTGCTTCCGTTCTCCTGGTACTTCAGGTGGCCTCTTCTTGCCACCGTCAACAGGCAACCAGAGCTCTGGGGCCTTTGTCCGCGCGAGTTACTACAGCAAAACCATCATGACTTCTACCCCACTCGACTCGCCAGAAACCGCTCGGGCGAGGCGGTCCATGCCTCGGAGACAAGGAAGGGGCCAAACCGGCGTCTGGAATTCGGCAGCCCAAGCAGAAGCGGGGAGCGGTTTGGGCGGCAGCGAGGCGCAAGATTTCGAGTCACAGCAAACAGCCTCCGAAGGAGAAGTAGCCGAGGATGACGAAGTAGCCGAGGATGACGAAGTAGCCGAGGATGACGAAGTAGCCGGGAACTCAGAGTTGGTGCACGAAGATGATATATGTCCCATCTGCCAGCTTCTTCTCTACAACCCCGTGACCACAACCTGCAACCACACGCTCTGCAGATTCTGCATGGCCACGTGGGCATCGGTATCACTCACAGAACCGATGACTATAGTTGACGTTGACGAGGAGCCTGTCGCTTTCGATCCGGTCTCCGAGCTCCAAGCCCGGTGCCCTATGTGCAGGACCTTGGCATCAGCTAGTCTCAATGCTTCTAGAGCCGAGGAACTGAAGGAGAAATATCCCAGAGCCTGGGCAGAAAGGGAAGCAGATGGAGAGAGGGACCTGGCGGATGGAGAAGGTATCCAAACAGTGACAGTGTACATCGGTAATCGCCACGAGTGGGTCGCGCCGGGGCCGGACGATCTGGCACAGAATCAGCACAGGTGGACTTTCTTTGTCAAACCGAGCAGAACAGACATCATTGAGGAGGTCCATATCTTTCTACATCCGACCTTCCGACCGAGCCGCGTCGTCCGCCAACGTCCGCCGTATCAGATCACTCGGCTGGGTTGGGGCGTTTTCGTGCTCACGGCGTCCGTGATTCTTAAAGCTGGGTACTCGTGGGTATCTGATGACGCGCTCGACTCACCCGATGGTGCCCCTAAGGGCATGTTGCCCCTGGAGTGGATGCTTGATTTCGAGGGATTCGGTGGCCGTGGGTCCATGGGTAGATGTCGGCTCAAGGTGAAGAACGACCGTGATTGGCAAGACGTGAGCGAAGAAGAGGCAGAGGATAATCGCGAGTGGACCCGCATGACAAGGCAATATGAAAGAGACGGGCGTTACGAACCTCGACGTTGAGGCTTTAAGGGCATATACTCCTTTACGGTATAATTTCCGCACAATTTTGGTAGCGGCGTGCTTTGCTCGTGCCACTTATGTCCCTGCTCTACCCCTGAACGTCACTGATTATGAATGCCTGAGAGGACTCCACGGCCGCCTTATGGGGTACAGGCCCGACCCTGGGCCCGAGGTGTATAAGCCACTGTTTTCTAGCTATAACACTCGGAGAATAGCTTTATGTGATATAAACTACTAGTGTCCCGTACTCCCCAGCCCGTCTCTTGTAAGAAATGGCCAAGCTTGGCCCCTCCCGGGCACATCACATTTCAGGGAATCTGGTTGCTAGGATTATCCGGTGGCTACGTCTATCTGATCGGTGAAGTCGAGGTTAGAACGTAAGAGAATATTTCGATGATGAAAGAGAAACCCTTCGACCGCCTGGGATAACACTATTGGGACAATACAGCTTCCGCTGGGTCTGTCTAGCACCTGGTCCATCGTGAGTCTGCAGTTATTCTTATGAAGCCTCAACCGATCCTGATATTCGTGGCGTGTGCTATTTTGATGCTTGTGAATTAGGGAGCGGGCATGGTAGATTAGTCGACCATATCCATCTATCCCCGTTCAGGGGCATCTGAAGCTATCTGGTAAACTTCGAAGCCAACGACTATCCTTAAGCCATATTTATAAACACCATATATGATTTAAAACACACGAGGGTTTTAGAAGACTTGATCGATCCGAGACGAGTGATTATTATATGAGAGGATAAGTGCATCTGCCCATTGCTACCAAGCCGTAAAGCGATTTGTTACAATATGAAGACATCCTTATGCTGAATCTATTAGCTTCGTATATGTAGCTGTGGTATATTAGATACCTCCTGCTCTCACTCGCTATTTTCTTTATGCTAGTCGCATTATCGGGGGAAGTCCAAAAGTCTTCATAGGGAGCTTCAATCATTTTTCAGGATGTGGAAGTTAGGAAAGAAATCGACACTTATTGAGCCCATATCATCTATATTCCCTCGTCGAGCTCCTTTTGTACAGTGGCTAAGCTAACACTCCTGAGAAAGACATGTTGTTTCCTTAAACTTTATGGCAACGCCGGCGATGCAAAATCCACCTATCGCTGTGACTAGGCGGTTGAGCTGCAGATGGTGATTCGAACCGTCATCGACGATTTTCATGTTGGCCGACCGAACCATTTAGTTTCACCATCCAATAAAATACCGCTTCGGGACTTCATGTCCCATATCGGAAGGCGTGTACTTATCATAAATCAAGCCAAACCTACAAATTAGCCCATGTGGGAGTGCTTATGGGTTGATATAGGTTGATATAGGTGGAAATCTGAAGGACGCGCCTCAGGCATAGCGTTAGTTGTTATTCGGAGAGATCGCCGTGGATTATGGTCGCAAACACAGAAGCGAGTCGATTACAAGCCCGTCAGGAGGGCACGTTGTTGAATGATTGGTCGACAGACGATCTTGATCTCTGCAAGCCAGTGCGATCTTGGTGTAATATATAATACTCCGGATCCCTGTCTGACAGGTCTAATTCTACCTATGGGGACGATTGATCAGGCTCCGGAAGCATAATGAAACGTTCCGTTGGTTCCAAACAGCGGGACGCATGCAAGCAGTTGAGGGGTTACCACGCGGCAGTCACTTCCTGGGCGATACCATCCGTGGAAGGACAGGGGAACCATCTTGGAGGATGCAAGGTTCTGCTTGTCCATGAACTATTAATGAGTTCCAATAAGCGAATCTAGGGCTGAAGCGCTGGCCATGCTGGTCTCTAGCAGTCTGTCAACGACCTAGCAAGTAGACACTGCCAATCTCAAAGGCAGAGAGGCCTAATCAACTCGTAGCTTCTCGGATGTAAGAAACCAGCAACGTGGGTGCTATATCCTCCTCCGTTAGTCTGGCGGTCAAGTTTAGAACGTTTTTCGAAGGCATTACCATTTTCATTGGTGAACTGAGGTTTAAATGAAGCAGCTGGGATGTTTTAGCGTGCTCATCTAAGCGACAGATACGTACCTACATATCATTGATACCCGATCGAACCTGAATTCGCAAACGGTTCCGATTTTCCGAGTTTAACCAAGAGATTACCGCCAGACGATAAGGTATACTCATCGAGCAGACTACGTACCTGGGTAGATAGTATCTACCGGCCCAGTTAGCACACGACGATATAAGAGTGTAGTTAGGGGGTTCGGTGGTTATCTACAGTACCTGCCTATCTGCGAGAGTCCAGCTCCTGTATCGGGCTGCAACCTTGGAAGTTGACAGGTCGTAATTCGGGGGAAAGAAAGCGTGGATGTGACGTTATCCACCCCACCAGAATCCGGGAATGTACATGCGAAGTACGGACTTGGTTAACTGGAGCTACTTTGCAACTCCCAAGATGTATCTAGTGTACATACTGATAACGCCCGTCGTCACGGAGTTTGCGAGGTCTCGGCTATGGGTTCTTCATAGGGCGGTTAGGCAAGGCAACGCTAGGTAATGTACATACTTATGTACGTTACCTACCTAGGCACGTAGGGGCTGCGGTTCTTTGCCCTTTGTCCCGGTTGTTGGGCCCTTGTGTGCTGTGGTGGGGTTGAGTAATTGATTGGGCTGTCGAATATATGGGCCCGCGGCTGCAACGTACATAATTGATTACTATACCTACGGATACTGTACACCAACTTACAGTTCCATACCTCTTCTAAAACGCATCTTCCATTGATTGCAATTGCCGATTGTTTATTCGACATTTTGGCGTGCCGACCTACCTACCCACCCACCTACCTACTTTGTACCGCACATATATGCGTTTTTTGTGGTTATTACAACAACTTACAAGCTATAGGTACCTAAGTAGCATTTGAAGGTCTGACTGTTTCCATACCTAGGTAACCTCAAGTTTGTCTCCAATCCGTTACTGATCATTACCTGCCTTAAGATCGAGACTCTTCTTACTTACCTCATCTTACCAACCCTACCAGAGAAGGACAAACCAGATCGACTACAATTGGCCTCCCCGCTCATACCCACGCCCACGTCCACGCCCACACCCACACCCAAGCCCACGCCCACGCCACGCCTACGGCCCCTTCCGCTACGGCTCGCTTTCATTCCCTGCGAATCATTCCTTCATCCCTCCTATATTGTCATGGTATTCGCCCGATGCTCACCTCATGTCCGACCAGTCTGATGAAGTTGGGAATGCCGCACCCGCTGCTGCTATTGCGGCTCCTGTACTGGTGAGCTCTGCTGCCGCCCTGCCAGCCCCAGCTCTGCCCACCTGTCAGGACCCTGTGGACGTGGGTGACGCTGGGAGTTTGACGAGTGCTGTTGCTGCCACTGGGAATGTCACTGATAGCCCATCCTCCGAAGCTGGCCCTGTGACTGGTTCACCTTCCCCGTCCCCGTGCCCGTGCCCGTCCCAATCCTCGTCCCAATCCTCGTCCCAGTTCCAGGCCCAGTCCCAGGCTCAAACGCAGACGGAGACGCAGACACAGACCCAATCCCCGTCCTCAGATCTCCGTGGACCGACAGACGCCCATGTCTCGCCGCCTTTGGTAGAGCCTGATACATCTACAGGTACTGACCCTGACTTGCATGTACCTTCCCTATCTGCCGTCCCACCGCCAACAGTCACTACTGGTACCGGCAACAGTCACCAGCACCTCCATGACCATGCGGATCCGGGCAATAAGAAGTCCCGGCCGCCTCTGGTCGCCCATAGATCCGCCGGTGCGTCTCTGCTGACACAAGCTCTCGCCTCTGCTCGAGGTATTCCTCTGTCTCAGCAAGATCAACGTCGTACCGAGCAGAAGTTCACGCAGCCCAATGACCCGCTGCAGTCTAATCGCGTCAGAAATACGACGAATGGAGCGCGTCTCCCGCATACGATAACTATACGGCATGATGACGTCCCTACAGAGATCGACGACGGCTCTCTGAAGCCGACGAGTTCGTCTTTACCCATTGAAGTGGCCAAGCCGGAACCCTTGCTGTCGCAATCTCCAGAAACT
Source organism: Monosporascus sp. 5C6A (assembly GCA_004155035.1). Taxonomy (NCBI): domain Eukaryota; kingdom Fungi; phylum Ascomycota; class Sordariomycetes; order Xylariales; genus Monosporascus; species Monosporascus sp. 5C6A. The sequence goes on along the minus strand of QJOB01000091.1, from coordinate 121,787 downwards.
CGCCCTGCGGCAGATATCATCACTGCTCCACCCACGGTTCCAACCATGTCATCTGGAAGTTCGGTGCTCGTGCGCCGTCAAGACTTTCCCGCTATCTTGATGGGTAGAGGACGATCGCTGGAGCGTACAGCGAAGGAGATGAAGTCCTCGCAGTCAGATAGCTCCGAATTCCCACCTGGAAATACGGGGGATGTTTCCCCGTCGCACCCCTCTGCTGGCCAAGGAGGCATCTCACGCATCGCTGATAAGCGCGAACTGCCGTCTGACCACGAAGCCCAGTGCAGGCCGCGACAAACCGACCGGACGATGTCAATGGGTCCCGAAAAGGCGTGGTCTATTGATACTGGCGATATCGCCGGCAGCCTAGACGGGCAGGGACAAGTGGAGAAGTCTATCACTGAGGTCTTGGCAGGTATGGAACCCACCCGCAGTCGGAAAGCAAGCCATAGTCTCCGGTTCTTCAAAGAAGCCCTCCCGAACGAGAAAGGCAGGCGTAAAGATGCACGTGCAGGTAGCCATCAAGGAGAGAAGTTGCCGCCTACGGAGGAAGTACCCTCGGATACCCCGCGTCAGACTTGGCACGATGACGAACGTCCTCGACATCTGTCGGCTTCGCCTTCACCGAAGAAAGAGCTGTCTTCGCACTCTCACGTGACGAACGGACAGTCTTTGCCTCCGAAGGTTTCTGATGCTGGATCTGCTGCTAACCGCATTTTGGGACCGGACTATTTTAGCCTCTCGAAGCAGCGGGGGGAGAAGACTGGCATAGAAAAAATTCCAGACAAGTCGGTGTCGGATAAGGGGCGACGTGACGTGCTATCCGATGCTTTATCGTCAATTGATGGAAAGCTGCACCTTCGCAGAGAGTCAGGTGAGAGCATTGAAACTGGAGAGAACGCCGAGACAGGCGAGGATTCTTCAGAAGAAAAAATTTCCTCTGCTGTATTTCTTCCTCACCAGGGCCTGGAAGAGCCCCCGGATATCGTGGAGAATCTACCCCTGAGTCACAGTGGTCCTCAAGCTGCGCATCGGCGGTCCACTAAAGAGGATTTTCATCCTTGGTTAGTCAAAGCAGATGAGCAAGAAGCCGAATCTGGAGAGGAGAAGAAACGAGAAGGTATCCCCAGCCGTAAAGTTGATTCTGCTCAGAAGGCCAGAGGCTTCGCGCCGGAGTTCGGTGATGAGTGTGCCATAGAGGAGGATATCGAATCCTCGCGGAGGACCAGGGATTCCCCTCGGAAATCCTCCCGTCCAACCCCCCAATACTACGATGATTTTGTCCATGACCACCAAATTGAGACTAAGAAACCTCTGGAGGCAATTGAACTCATTCCATATAAGCACCAGGTAGGAGGTCATACGACCCTGTGGAGGTTTTCCAAGAGAGCTGTCTGCAAGCAACTGAATAATCGAGAGAACGAGTTCTATGAGAATATTGAAAGATATCATCGTGATCTTCTACCTTTCCTACCAAGGTGTGTAGACAGCAGTTATACCTGTCCCCAGTATCGTATCCCTGCGTGGTCTCAGCCCTAGGACCATCATGGACACCGAACGTGTATTAACTGTCTACAGGTACATTGGCGTTCTCAACGTAACATTCCAGAAACAGCCGCGACGACGGTCGACAGCCAAGAAGGATGAGTTCCCCGAGCTGGAGAAAAGGCAAAACGGCCAAGAAGTCCAGTCTAACGGTCATGACATCAACGAGAAGCATGTTGGCCAAAGTTCCCAGAGACCTGATATCGATGGACAGAATCACCGCCGGATAGTCAGTCAGTCCATGCAATCAGGGCATATCCAACGACCGACGGTCACTTTCGTTGACAACCGACATATTCTGCCTCGGAGTCTGCTACTACCGGTGGAAGCCTCTTCTGGCGCTTCCAGGCGCCTAAGGAGTTTATCCGGGGCTGGAGGCGGGGCGTACGGAGTGAAGCACGACGCACAGAGAGCAGAGAACGGTGGAGTTCCCGCGCAGCGGCCCAAGTTGGAGGAGGGGCATGCGAACAGTTGGGGCGCCACAACTGTCAACAAGCGGCTCCGAAACGAAGTTTTCAACGACGCCTTTCTGAAGCAACCCATTGCCGTGCAAAAGCATCAGAGACCGGCGTCTTCATCACGGTCGATCTTTCATCGCCCGGCACAACTAGAGCCCCGACCGGCCAGTTCTCATGCCGCCGTAATGCGCGGTAAGCCAACGGAAAAGCCTGCTGGAGTAGAGAGAAGAACGAGTGGCGAGGATGCCACGAGGCAAATCCTACAGACCCAGAGCGACCTCGGACTAGTGAATGCTGTCGCGAATACGGAGTTTCCCGGCCAGGTTAAGGATGTTACTGGCAGCAGCGCACCGGAACCTGAAACCCTCGCATGTCGCTTCTCTCCGCGACAAAGGCGGAAGCGACGGTACTCTAGTAGTGGTCTTCGTCGAAAGCCTCACGATGTCGTCACGAGTTTCGACGGGAATCAAGTGCACCAATCGCGTGGTAGCTTGCAGTATTTCGAGGGTGCTGACGATGCGGGCTACGGCACGGAGCGCGAGTGCTCTAAAACAACACCGGGCCAACACGAGAGCGGTGAACGTCAAGATTCCGAGGGACAAGAACACAGGATGGCACTTTCTCTCCCGCAATCCGGCTTTTCCTCCATGGAGACCTCAGGATTGCCGAGCCCGACGACCGAGGTGAAAAACATACCGCGACCTGTCAACCCCAAGGAAGCCCGGGCCCAGCAGGGCTCCAGAGTCGAATACTTCCTCCTACTAGAAGATTTAACCTCGGGAATGAAACGACCTTGCATTATGGACTTGAAGATGGGCACCCGGCAATATGGCGTTGAGGCCACTGCCAAGAAACGAGAATCACAACGACGCAAGTGTGCCGCGACCACATCGCGAGACTTGGGTGTCAGGGTCTGTGGTCTGCAGGCTTGGGATGCGAAGGCTCAGGCGTACATTTTCAAAGACAAATACTGGGGCCGGGATCTGAAAGCCGGCGAGGAGTTTCAGCGGGCGCTAACGATGTTCCTCTATGACGGCGTGGATTACGGCAGCGTCTTACGGCACATCCCGACCATCCTCCAGAAGCTAAGTCAACTTGAGGAGACGGTCCGGCGTCTTCGGGGTTACCGATTCTACGCGGCCAGCCTCCTTATGTTTTACGATGGCGACACGTCGGAAGACGAATACGACGCGGCAGTGGATGATTCCACGACCGACTTCCCCACGGATACGGAGGATACGCCGGAGATCAGACGGCGGCAGCGGACAAAGAGGGAGATCGATTTTAAGATGGCAGACTTTGCCAACAGCGTGACACCGGGCGAACTGGGGGCGGACAAGCCGTGCCCGCCAAAGCACCCAAATGAACCAGACAGCGGATTCCTCCGGGGTCTCCGTACACTCAGAAAATATTTTCTTCGGATACAAATGGATGTGCGCAACGAGTTAGGACTCGGGGCGCAGCATAGACATATGCGGGGCCGGAACCAGGCCGAAGTGGAAGACGAAGATGACGGGGATGACGGAGATCTGTCAGTTAGCGACTAATGGCACAAAGCCCGCTTGCTTGGCCTCCAGACGGCACATCTGGGCTCTATGCTATGAAGGGCTATGAAGAGGGATGGCGCTGCTGCTATCAAAAAGAGAGGGGCGCAAGTTCTCGATGACTTTTTGTTATTCGTTCGCGGTTTGGGATGGATACCGGGCGTACCAGATAGGAGGCGTATTTCGGGTCCCTTTCGTGAGATGAGTTTCAAACGTGGCTTATGAACTTTGGGCTTTCTGGTCGCTAGGTTTGCTCCATGGCAGGGATTCGCATTTCGTCAACATATCATACCCACCGTTGTGTATCTTATTCTATTTTTTATTTACTTTCACAGGTCTTGGGCGCTAAGAGCTCGGCTACCGCCATCTGCCCCCTCCCCTCCCCCCCGAAAGTTCCCAGCGGTGGAGGCACTGGATCTGGGCTGGTTTGTGTACGGTGTATTGTTTGACAACCTTTTTCCTATGGAGAGACCGGGTTATGGAATTGGGAGTTTACTTGGCTTAGGTAGTCCGGACGGCTACGAAAATATGAGAATGGGAATGAGATTGAAGTTGAGAAACTATAGATGAGATCGAAATTCGGGATTACTCGAGACAGTAGTTGACCAGGTCATATATATATTCGGCTGGGACGGGGAGTGGCCGATCCAGAATATACTGTACGCCGGGGGGAAAGGGGGGGTTGCCAGACTGAAGGCCCGCGTGGGGTGTGGGGGCCAACGCCCCACCACAGCACCTGAGACTTTGTAGGGCTGACGGGGACAGGTTGCAGATTGGGGGGCTTTCCGTTTTCTACTACAGTATACATGATCAAGAATGATACTATTCGTCTCTCTCGCAACGCAAGTTCCAACAACTAATAACTGTTTGTAGCCTGGTCAAGTCGCCCTACCAGATCCGTCACCCCTTCTCTCCCATCTCGGCGCCCCTGGGGGAGAGACATGGCAACTTACGGACAGCATGGCAAAAGCAGCTAACAACAGGAAGACAATCATCTTCCTCCACCCAGACCTTGGCATCGGAGGTGCCGAGAGGTTAGTTGTCGATGCTGCCGTCGGCCTCCAGAACCGGGGCAACAGGGTCGTAATATTTACTAGCCATTGCGACCCCAAGCATTGCTTCGACGAGGCGAGAAATGGTATGGCCTCTCATATTACTTTCTTCTCCTGGGGCACATTGGATCGACGGGGGCACGCTCTAAAATTCGCGAATGTGCAGGAACCCTCGATGTACGCGTCCGCGGCAACACCCTGATCCCACCCTCGATCCTCGGCCGCTTCAGCATCCTGTGCGCCATCCTGCGCCAGCTGCACCTGATCCTGCAGGTGTACGCCACGTCCGAACTGCGTTCGCTCGGCCCCGACGCCTATTTCGTCGACCAGCTGAGCGCCGGCCTGCCACTCCTGCGCCTCCTCGACCCCTCCTCCCGCATCTTCTTCTACTGCCACTTCCCGGACCTGCTGCTCGCCCGCGGCCGGGCGCGCTGGTGGAAGCGCACCTACCGCCTGCCCTTCGACGCCCTCGAGCAGTGGAGCATGGCCTTCGCCGACACCATCGCCGTCAATTCCAACTTCACCCGCGGCGTCGTGGCGAGCACCTGGCCTAGCCTTGCCAAGAGGAAGGAGCTGAAGACGGTCTACCCGTGCGTCGCTACCGGCGAGGCAAACGAGAACGAACAAGCGGGGAGCACATTGGACGGGGGGGAAGGAGAAGGCAGACCCCTATGGAACGGCAAGCGCTTCCTCCTCAGCATCAACCGCTTCGAACGCAAGAAGGACGTCGCCCTCGCCATCCGCGCCTTCGCGGGCCTGGCGCTGCCGCAGCGCAGGGGCGTGCGGCTCGTGCTCGCTGGCGGCTACGACCCCCGCGTCGTCGAGAACGTGGCGTACCACCGGGAGCTCGTCGCGCTAGCCGCCTCCCTGGGGCTCTCCCACCGCACCGCCGGGACCATCGTCACAGCGCTCCAGACGCCCGACGACGTCGAGGTCCTGTTCCTGCTCAGCGTGCCCGGCGCCCTCAAGGAACTGCTGCTCAGGAACGCCGCGCTCCTCGTCTATACCCCGCGCAACGAGCACTTCGGCATCGTGCCCCTCGAGGCCATGCTCCGCGGCGTGCCCGTCCTCGCCGCCGACAGCGGCGGCCCCGTCGAGACGGTCCGCGATGGCGTCACCGGCTGGCTGAGGAGCCCCGATAGGCCGGAGCTGTGGACCGAGGTCATGGACCTGGTGCTCAACCGCTTGCCCGAGGGCGAGTTGGTGCGCATGAGCGAGGCCGGCGTCAGAAGGGTCAGGGAGGGCTTCGGCGAGACGCACATGGCGGAGCGGCTCGATGGGATCTTTGACGAGATGCTGGCGAGCGAGGCGGAGCAGGCGTCGTCCAAGTTGGGCGTGGTGCTGTCGATCGCGAGTGCGCTCGTGGGCGTCTTCGTCGCCGTGTTCGTGGCGTTGTGGTACGGATTGGGAAAGGGTAACGAGCGCGTCGTCTGGGCTGAAGAGTGAAATGATGCCGGCCGTTAGGACTCGGACGAAGGTCCGGGACTAGACAGGCCGCGGCGAAAAAGCGCCCCAGCCAGATAAGGCAGGGGTGGAGGGCGCATCGAAAGCATTAACTGCAAAAAGTCAACGGAATATATAGATAGATACCCCTGCCCCCATTCAACATCATAGAGCTAAAAATGGAGTTTTTGCTATGTAACTGTCGTATCGGTTTTTAACGTGCAAGAGGGTGATTACCACGACGCAGGACAGCTGCAGTCTCATGCCGCGTGACGAGCCTGGATGCCCTCCTCGATGATACTTCTACGCAAAAGATAGAGGGCACCGTCAAAGATATGGCTGTTATAAAGGATAAGTGTATATTGGCCACCAAGGCCAACCTGAAAGACCTGGCTACAGCCATCAGCCTGGAAGGCGAGGTTGCATTAATCCCGAACTACGCTGATTACATGAAGTCTGTTATTAAGCGGCTCGGCATCCTGAAAGCGGAAACACAAAGCTGCGAGATTTAACTTTTGGCAAGAGATCACCAAATCAACGGAACTGGGAGCCGCTGTCAACGGAATGCAAAGGGTCCAGGACCAGCTGAAGCTCAGGATGGCAGCGGTAAGCTAACAAATCGACTCGTTCATGCTTAGGACCTTTTTGGAACAGTATCCAGCACCCATTTAGCATTCCCGGACGTCTTATTCAATCGAAAATGTTGTCTAATCCAGAGCATCCGTTTAGTCAACATATTTAAACCATTCAAGCTCGAAGCGTGTGCTCAACACCCCCAGCGGACCTGGATTGAGTGCTGAAGAGGAGGACAGTGACAATACGGCGGAGAAGTCTTCAGGCTGAGAAAGGAATCAAGGCAGCAATTGTCGACGACTTCATGGGAGTAGGAACAAGAGCTGGTCCGCCTATCCCATCATACTAGGCAAGTATGCTCTAAGTAGTGCAAAGTCCTTTTACGCGTCCTCGATAATACCCCCTTATATACATCCCTATTCCTCTACTTCTTGCATGTCCGATGCATCACTCTTATTATTCACTTTCTGAATATTATGCATGTCCGATGCATTACTTTTATTATTCACTTTCTGAATAATAAGTAGATATAATGGCATCATCTTTAGTCGCCATCCTGTCACCAACTTCTTATAGGGAGCGGATCAAATACTCGTTGATATGCATTCGCGACGTGGCCCTGCCAGTCTGCCTTGGGAAACCGACCTATCAACCTGGACTAGGTAAAAAAAAGGAGCGGAAACCAAGGCAATATCAACCTCTACTCAGGCCACCACCTTCAGGGGCCTACCACCCAGCAGGACCAGAAGGTCACCCTGTTGCGCAGGGCTTACCACTTAGACAGGGCTTCATAGACTGGCCTAGACAGCTAACTGCACAGCTAGACAATCTGAGGCTTCATCCCCGTAAAGTCCTCAATGTCATCCAAAACCCATTGTATGGGCGAAACAAATGTGATGTCCGTTCCATCAAACTTTGCGCCTAATGCAGTAGCATTAACTTCCTCTGCCGTATCCGGTGAGGTATCATCGCCAGGATGCTTCTTCCGTTTGCCGTCTTTGAACCGAGGCTCATGGGTACTACCTGTGACTAGGCCAACGATACGACCCCTGAAATCGAAAACGGAAGAGCCAGAGTCTCCACCGTCAGAGAACTTTTCGTAGCCTTCGGTGGGAACAGTTAGAATTTCCCAGGCCAACTGGTCGTCCAATCCACACCCGGGCGATCTGATGACTGCCTCGATCTTGTTCTTGACTCCAAATGTCAAGCCTGTCCTGGCCCCTCTCTTCCCCACCATAATTGAGCCCTCGCTATACTCTTCAGACGGCATGTCTGAAAGGAATATTTGGGCTTGTGTATACTCTGCAGGCAAGATGTCTGGAAGGGGTAGATGGCGTTTGGCCAACTCTTTCGATATCGGACTGAAACCATGAGATCTCATCTCAGCGAAACCTCTGTCGCCCAGGAAGACCTTGTTCTCTGGAGGATCCGTATGATTTTTCAAGTCCAGCTCGACTAATGCCCAATCCTTGAGGTAACCGGGCTTCCGAGCGGAGACCTGGAATGCTGGATGAAACGCAAGATGCCCAACTTTTCTCTCGTCTATTTGTGCCAATTGTGAGACACATTTGAGAACCTTATGGGTAAAATCAGCTCGGGCCCTGCAGAAGTCAAGTTCTTCTCTGTCCAAGTCAGTTGGCCGCATGTGCTGCCTCCTTTCATCATACTGAAGGTACGAGTCCCAAAGATTGAGTTGATGTTCACGGCGCTCAATAGGGGACTTGGATTGGGCCAACTTTTCCTCCAGCTTGAGCTGCCAGTCCTCGAAATCAATCTGGGTCCCTTGGATATGATACTGTGGTCGATCGACCCCCGAGAACTTGTAGCTATCGCCGGCCTGACGATCGCCGTGTACCACGTGGCGACAGGTTAGCCCGTATATGGGCGCGTGGTCGTCGAGTTTGAGATATAATCCCAGAGTGCCCTGTCCCTTGCGATCCTCCAAATAGCCAAGCGGATAGCCTAAAGATGAGAGCATCGGTACCATGGTTTCGTGGAGGATTTCCTGGATCTCGTCGTCGGGATCAAATAGCGCCTCAAGCTCTGTTGATATGGCGGCAGGATGGTATCTGCCTTCGAGGATCTCAACTTCTACGTCGTTGATCTGAAAATCCCGAAGTATGCTCCGACATTGGAGAGCGGCGGTGATGCCGCATTTCCAACTCAAAGTATCCTCCTCAACCGCGATTAGGAGTATAACAGGGCAGTTGTAGGGAAAACGCCTTCCCTTTAGACCGATACGGATAGGGAAAAAATAGGTCCAATGGCAATCCTCTAACGCGCGCGCAACCTGGACACAAAGGGCTTTCGACCATTTCCGGACAATATAGTGGTCGTTGATGGCGGCATACCACTTGCGGGTCTGGCATAGTTTTTGATCCCAACCTTCCTCATGCTGTGGCTTGGCCCAGGTGTCACAGCTTGTCCTAGCGACCAATTTCGGCTTCCCTGCAAGACCGTAGTAATATTCGTCTCTCTCTTCTGGACTCGGTTCGTAAGGTGTTAATGGCGATGTCGTTTCTTGTGCACTGCGACCCGGAATATCCAAGTCAGAGTCTTCAATTGGATCGCTGGACGACATCTTCGATGCTTTCGCTGGTCGCTCCGGTAAAGGATTCACCACAGTTAGCCAGTTTTCACCGCGAAACAGCAGGCGCAACCTGTATGATTACGGATTAGAGTCTCTGACATCATGACTGATTTATATGTCGATTCGCACGTCAGAAGCGCTGCAAACCTACATCAAAGTTTTCTCTGACTTCACCTTATCCACGCATAATTCACCATCTTCGGGCCCAAGCGGTTATGCTCTTACCCAAATCCATCCGAAAACATCTAGATCGGTCGATAATGCACCCAGCCCAAAGGGTCCTCACTTCCGTTCACGTTCATGACGTGAGGGTTTAACACCCAAACACTGGCATACACGTTCGGCTCCTGAGTGCAGTCCCTCCGTCACCTATGTATATCATGTAGCGTTTCTAACATTCGGAATGATTCTGAATCATTCCGGATCATTGTTAAATTGCGTATAATACGGAATTATTCGCAAACGAACCTTTAGGTGGCCCATGGGTTTCCCGGCGCTCTTAGCGACCGCATTCTCTTTGTAATACTACTTTTTTATCTCGCCCCGAACTAAGAATTTCATCAAATTACGTTTCCAAACCTAATATATAGGCCTTGAAAGCAGGTTGGTCCCCGAAAAGTCCGGAACGTTTAAGAGCGGTCCGGAATGATTCAGTGAATCATTCGAATGATACAAAAATGAATGATTCCTGCAGAAACGCTAATATCATGAAGTAAGTACCCATTCCCACACCCCCAAAATCGGATAACCTAAACTACTGGTCGCTATTCATCACCTTTGGAGTTAAACAATCACCGTATTCCGTTGTTATCCTAATTTGACATTTGCTAGAAACCAGCTACGACAATGGCGTGTGCCAGTTTCCCCAGTTAAGATATCGTATCGTTTCCGCCACATACTGACGAAGGCCAAAGTGCTTCAACTGCGGAAAGGAGGGCCATCTGGCCAAGCACTGTTGGGTAAGTTACCAATTTCCTTCAAATTCGGCCGTGTTTCCTACGGGGATGCTTAATAGGTATTTAAGTTTCGGTTTCGAGATTACGTTTGAGTCTTGATAATGTGCGAGAAAGCCAAACCACTTTTGCGACCCGCGAGTTACGTTGGAGCATCGCGTAGAGGATATGCAGAAGCATTGTCAGGCGTTGATCAGTTCCCCCATCTACCCTATGCTGCTTTGCTTCCCGGGCTTTACACTGACTCGACTTGAACAGGCTCCAACCAAGGTACGGAATGCCAGGCCGCTCGCTCAATTCTCACCGAGTTTCTACCCTTCCATTGTGATGATGCAATAGACGTTACGGGCTTTTCCTAAACTTAGAGCCCTCCTTGTATGAGCCATCCATGATTCAGCCGCGATCAACGGATACGTCTCCAGGCGCGATGTCGACGTCTAATGCTACGAAGCCATCAGTATTCTCGAGCTGGCAACTATGGACTTTTCAACCGAGTGTCGAGAGGTTTCCCACGGATATCAGACGAAGAAATGCCACCTAGGACGAATCGTGCATATTAGTTCTACAGTTAATGTGTTAAGCTGAAGCTGACTCGGTTGATAACAGGGAACCGCGCGCAAGGCTTCCGCCGCCGTAAGCCATGTTTACACTCTTCCGTTTTTCAGGCGAAGTCTCTATACTTACATTACTTTTCGATTGAAGGACCCTCCGAGACCAGCGAAGAAGCAGGTAAGTCCAGTATCGACAGAGCGTCTTGGTGTATAAAAGCATCGAGTTGTTCCCTAATTAGCCGCTAACGTCGCTTAGAAGAAGAATGAGTCGTCCGCCGCCGAGGAGGACAAGAAGCCCAAGAGGGCACCAGTAAGTTATTGGCATTCCCGACACTCAATGTGGTTACTATATATGGTCACATCTAATGTGTGCTCCGCAGGTGGGCACGGTCGAGGTATTAAGTGTTCCAGGCTCTACTCGCAACCTGGTCTTACTTGTTAATTGTTGATAGCGCGTCGACCAAGACATCGAGGTATGTTGTCCGTTCTCCTTATATAAACTTTGAATCACGCTTTTGCTCATCTCTTTATTTAGGAGACCATGGGCAAGATCTCCGTAAGTCCCATGTCACAAAACAGGATGTAAGCAAAAAGCTTAGACTTCTCGCAGACCAACGACCGGGAGCGGGAAGTACGTGTATATCAACATTATCAACTGAGTCAATGGCAGATATCTACTGCGGATATTTGGGGGGAAGCCTGAGCCTTGGTTGAGAAGAAGGAGGAGATGGAGAAGACCGACAAGACCATATTATTCAAGAGTTGATAATCGATTATTTCTGCTTAACCAATTTTAGTTCTCGAGTTAAGTTGGTTGTCGCGCCGTTAGACGACTACAACAGCGCCACTCATAACCAACTGCTCAGACTATCGCGAAGCAAAGGAGTTCCGTCTAACAAGCCCGGGCTAGACATGCTTAAGCCTATCAGAAATTGCCTCCAGACTCAACTAGCGCCATATAATTTCAGGTGACCAGTACACATGCGGATACTACTAGACTGCGGCAAGCAGAACCATTCTCATACTAACGTAGATAATAGTCTCCCTCGATCATAGCATCAGCTTCGTAAACCCTCTCTGGGTGGTACAAATTGCGCCATGGAGCGTCCATAAAACCGCAGAGCGCCAAAGAAGCGAAGCACAGTAATATGAGATGGGGTATCGAAAAAGGAAACAGCCTGCCACCGGTTCTCTTCATACCGTAACCATCCCAGCCCCTTTGCTTTTGCTTTGTTCCCCCTATTCGCCCATAACACCGCCGATGAATCAGTCTATCAATCCCAGACCCCGACCTCTTGTAACCCATCCATTTCCAACCCAGGGATTCGCTTGCCCTGATCTTCCGAGTTCCCCGGAGCTCTCTCTAGTTTGGCCTGCTCCATTGCCGTATCCACGTCCCACGCGTCGAGGAACTGGTCTAGGTTCCCCAAGACAGCCGCCACATCGTCGGTCTGACTTTGGCCTTGACTCTGCCATGGCGACTGGGCGACGCCCACAGCGGCCTCTCCCGTTGGTTCTGTGACCCTGTCATTGGTGAGGATTCTCTGCTGAATAGCGATGAGCGCATCCGCTTGCTGGAACGCTTCGGCCATTGCAGTAACCGCCGGGCTCATGGGCCTTTGCTGCGAAGAGCTCGGCAGCAGTCGCTGCCGGATTCGTGGCTTCGGTGGATCGCTGCTGTCAATGCGCCGCTTAATCGCGTCGAAGTGTTTGCGAAAGGTTTCGTTAACATCTTCATCTCCGGTTTCCACCCTGTTCTCGGGCGGCGGCGAAGCGTGGCGCACAGCAGTTCGCGGATTCTCTTCAGTACGATCATCATCATTGGGTAGCGGGGCAAATGAGACGCGACGGTTGCTGGACTTGGCACTGCTCCATGGATTCACGGGCGTCGCGTTGGTGAGGATCCCAGGGCGCTGAGTCGTGGACGGGCGATAAATTCTGGGGTGGTCGGATCGTCGCACTGGGGAGGGAGTGTTGAATTTAGCGAACGACTTGATCGAAACTTCCGGTTCAGGCGTGGGGGTACGTGCTCCGTGGGCCACCGGCTTGAAAGGCTCAGGTTCCACTGGCGGATCCCGGTTTTCCAGCTTTGGACTCTCATATTCTATTATCCGTGGATTTTCGCCATGCGAAATATCAGGTGCGTCACGGCCGGTATTTGTGTGATTAGGCGATGTCGCAATCTGTGTCTCCTGCCCACACCATAAACTCTGTTGCTCCTCGTATGTGGTCATCGTTCGCTCCGACCCAGACTCCATGACTATTTCGAGCCAATGACCTCGGACCCTGGTAATCGCTGGTGTTGTTACGTCTTCCGCCCAGGGACTTTGCTGCGAAGGACGGATAGCGGACTCTTGAAGATCTCCGCCTTGAGAGTGCAACGCAGATATATTAATTGAAGCAGGAGAGACTACTTCGTTGTCGTCCTCGGTTGGTTCTATTTTGATATTATCCTGAGCGCTCTGGGCATCAGCTGGAATCCATGAACTCTGTGGTTCACAGCTCTGCTCGAGATGCGTTGAGGCGGCCGGGATATCCTCCTCGCCGGGCTGAAGGATTTCTTTGACCTCCATGATTGCGACCTTGGATGCAACGTTAGAAGTCACTTTCGGAGGCGAAATTTCCTTGGTGTCGGTGATGCCCCATTCCATGTGGGAAAGCGACTGTATGATTTGCTCTGATGCAGCCTCAGGTCCAACTTCCAACATCCCATCCGTGGTAATGCTGCCCGACCTGCTGTTCGCACCGAGAGCCTTGCTAACAACTTTTGGCGCTGAGTTTTCGGAATTGAGTTCTTGAGATGGTTCAGTAGCCTTAGCCACTGAAAGCTCTTCCACGTCCATTGTATCCCCGACTAGAGTGACGTCCATTGGGTCTCCAACCAGGGTGGACCCTTCATCCACGGCTGGTTCCGGACCTTTTCGATGCTCTCCGATATGTTCAGTTCGATTATGAACGCCGTTCTCCTGGGATTGCCGAAGGTTTTCAAGGCGCACCTTTTTCGACAAGAGGCGCAGGCCTTCAGCGGCGGTCTCTTCAATTGATATTCGAGCTCTTTTTAAAGGCGCATACGCTGCTGGAGTGGTTTCAGGTTCGCCTTCTCGGTCTACTGTATTGTGATATGGAGAATCGGGCAATCTATGGTCTGCTTGGGTTTTTGCCAGGGATGGAACCGCTGTAACTGGGTCACTAGGGTCTTTAGGAGGTTCGGCTAAGGCAGTATTGGCCTTCTTCCCGGATTCCACTGTGGATAGATCTCTTCCGCCGCCGTTGTGACTGCTCCGGTCTTCAACACGACTTTGTTTAACCCATGGAGCATCGACCTTCATTTGTATGGTAGTGTCCGGTTTCACTGCCATTCCAGTCTGCGCAGGATGTCCTTCTTTATTTGAAGAGCTCGGTGCCTCCATATCTCCAGGACCGCGACGTTGCGATTCCGGGGTTGTATTATGTGGGATTTGAGAAGAGTCATCCGCCCGAATGACGGGATCCCTCTCGGAGCGCCCCTCTTGCTTGTGTGATCGAGCACGGTAATAGAAGCTTCGGTCAAGGAAACTTTCAAGAGTGACATCCCCATTCACTTCTTCTCCGTGCTCGATTTGCTCCTTAGATCCGACGGCGCTCTGACTCGTCTCTGGCTGAGCGCTAGACCCAACATGGTCTTGCTCCTGTCCGTGCACATCTGACGCCACTGGAGAGGTTGTGGGGCTGTCGTGCGTCGTGGCTCTCAACCTTGAGTGACTCGCTAGCGGCTTCCTCGACGTGGTAGATGTACGTGAAGAAGTTGAAGACGTGGTAGCCTCATCGACCGTGGATAGTTTATCAGCCTCATTCGTGCGGCGCTGCATTGGGGTATTGGACCTTTTCGTATTCGCAAGTTTTGCGGACCTCTGGCCAGCACTAGAGGACGGAGTTGTCAACTCGAAACTGCGGGTGGCGCATCCTTGAGGCGGCTGTTGCTTGTCGTTCTGAGTTTCGTCGGCGAAGGCTGATGCAGTCCTCCTCATGGACGGCTTAGGCGCAAGCAATGGGGTCGGAGTCGGGGCGGCTCTGGTGCTCTGAGAATCGTCCGCTCGGTTCCGCTTCGTCGGTTTCTTCCTCAACCAGTCTTCGGCGGCAGGTCTCTTCCTCGTTGCATCCCCACTCTCGACCGCGTCTAGAGCATGGCCAGGAGCCCAGAAATCGTCCTTTGCCAAGGGCTCGACGAATACGCCCCGAGCCCAGACTTGTATACGGTTGCGCTTTTCGGAATCCAGGTACTCGGGGAACACTTCTAATCCGCGGTTACTCTCGGGGCTGGGCAGGTGGCATCGGATGGAATCGCCTGTTGCAGGGGCACCGTCACTGGTCGTAGGCCGCAGCTTGAGATGTCTCAGGACGCTGGGTTTGACGGCAGGAATATCTTTAACTAATGGTAGCGACACTCTGTTCGCAGGCTGGATCTTATTGCGCTGGCTGCGCCACCAAGGGTTCTTCCATCCCGAAGCCTTGGTGAATGGGCCACGAAGGCTGGCCGACTGTAGACGGAGAGGCTGACCCCGCAGATATGCGCGGGCTTGCCTCTCATAGCAGAGGCGCTTAGCGACCTTGGCGGCAGGGTCAAATTCCTCGTCGGACCCGTAGCAAATGATATCGTCCGGATTGGCGGGAGTTGGAGCGGCACAATAGATGGGCTCATCGCCCAAACGATCCCGCCTCCAAGTGTCGATAACGTTGCCGATGCCGTCTCCGCCCATGGTGTTTGCTTTTTTGTCATACCAGGATATGCAGAACCATGGCTTGGCTTCCTGTTGCTTTGTTAGACCAAAGATTTTCGAAGCCTGCTTGGACGCCGATGCATGCTTGGGGCGGATACTCCAGAGTACGACAACACAGTGTACACGGGTAAGGCTGATTCAATGAAGTAATTGTCGGTTTGTTTTTGTGGTTGCTATGGAAAAGGAAAAGAACTACTGCCTTTTGCTCCACTTTTGCTGATCTTATGGATACGCCCAGACGTAGGTACGGAAGTTAAAGGAAGAGACGCGCTATGTCGCGTCTGAGTTGCAGCGGTTCGTGTAAAGTGGTTCCTCTTTTTTCTCGGCCCACAAGTTCTTCTGCCTGCCTCCCGCTTGTTGAATCTTGAATCTCGATAACTGCATGTGGGGTTCAGTGATCCAGAACGATACACAACATCCACCTGATCCGTGCTGTTACCCAGGTAACCGGAACGAAGCTCGAAGCTATGACCAGGGCGGCACCGGGTTTTGTTGCTGTTCCCCAATCGCGTCTTTGATGATACCCCAATTTTGCATGGTGACAATACACGGGATAATAACACACAGGATTGTATGTACCCCTACACACACACACGCGTAAAGTCGCCAATCTTATCTATCGTATTTAAGCCCTGCTTGATATAGACCTTGCAAGGCCGTCGTCGACTGCCCCACCTCCAATAAAGACCGCCGATAAACATCTGTAGCTAGCATCACCGAAAGAGAGCTTGGAGTTGCAACAACGTGAACAGCACCATCTGACCGCTATTCCGCAACGTTATACCGACTATCCATGTTGCTTGATTCATGTGGACAGCTATATGTATATTCGACCTGTATTCCTTTAATTTCCTTCGGTTGCATCAATACGCCACACGCAGTTCGCCAGTCGCGTCGCAATGGCTCACGCCTGGCTCGACTCGCTTTCCGAGGATTGGGTTTCCCAACCCGGATCCGATGCCTCTCAATTACAACTACCGGGCCTCTCCTCCTCACGCCCCGGCTCCAAGCACGCAGACTCGCGCGACAACCTGACTCGCATATCACGCTTCAATGATGCCGGAGGTAGAAAACCGCCCGCCCCCGAAAGAAGCACCGGCGCCCTTAGCGAACGAAGTTTAAACGACGTCAACATCCCCCCATCACAGCGCACCTCTTCAAGGCTCTCGCGAGAGGCTAAGGCTTCCCGCCGCGGCCGCCCCTTCAGTCGATCAGTCTCGGCCTCCAGTTCCGCATCCGTCCTTCGCAATACCATCCAGCAAAAGTCGCACAGCGCGTCCCCTTCGAAGAACTTGGAAGACATCCCGGAGTGGAAGAGGAGGCTAGTGTATGGATACCTATCGTATGGCGAGTCTAAGGACCTGTTCAGCTCCGCCGCTACCGGCTTAGAGAATATATTCAGGCCCCCTCTGTCGCCTAGTCCGGACAGAGCCATGCCCAACGAAGAGGGGGAAAGTGAGTGCGTGACAGGCAACGACACTACTCTTCCTTCCAGTCCACCCCCTTATCCGAGATTCATAGCACAACGACATCGACAGCAGCGGCAGGCTGGTATGCCAGAGCAGTCTGTCAATGCCTCGTCCCTTCGACAGCCCCTCGGCCACGCGCCCAAGCAGATGGATTTTCGACGGTCAAAAAAGGGCACAGGAGATTACAGCCGGTCGGATATTTCCTCGACCGAGAAGACCGCAGAGCCCAACAATACTGGGACGCACGAGCCCTCGAACAGCTCATTCACCTCTCTGAGCGCCAAGCAGCGCCTCGAGGCTGAGGCTGAGGCTTCGCGCAAGACTAGTGGCCAGAGTATCACAAGGAACGAGGGTCTCAGCCCGATCCTGGTTCCGCGACATGATTCCGAAGGCGGCAGTATCAGTTTCGGTGCCGCCGACTTACCAGCAGAAAAATTACGCAATATATTAGAGGATCTCCGGAGGAACCAACGAATTCTAGACTCAGGCCCGGAAGACCAACCGGTCCCGGGGGCTACAGTCACCGAAGGGAGTGAAAAGTACGAGGATACCGAAGACTATGCCGCCAAGGGAGGATTCCTCAGCCTCAGGAAGGGTGGCCGGTCTAGGGATGGATCTTTCCGACAACGACCTCTAAGTCCACCAGTCGCCATCAACACGGACACGTCTGAAATGCTCCCAGAATCCTCAATCCAGGCTAGCACACCAAAGCAGATGCCAACAATCAGGACGGAACGATTGGCGTCTGGAGAGGGCTATGCTGGCCCGGGATCTCCACAGAGCCCAGCCTTGCCCCGTGCACCTCATCCCAGTCCGGAAAAGCGACTACAACCACCGCCAAACAGCAGTGGAAGCCCTCTAAAGCTTTTCGGACCATACGATACGTTCACTAATCAGACACTGCTGAGACGCATAAGCCAATTCGAAGACCAGATGGCGGACAGTCCATCACGCTCAGTAGGAGACGACTCACTCTCGTTCCAAACACAGGAGTCGCCATCCATGCATGAAGTCAAGGGAGACTTCGTCACTGAGCTTAGTCCCGAAAAGGCACCGCGCCTCAGTCAAGAGCAACGAGAGATACCTGCTGCCGTTAGTACATTTGGAGCTGGCGAGCTTGACGGATACGAATTTAGCGACGATATCACTCTCAATTCCAACGAACGCTCTGGGCTTGAAGATAAAGAGAACGTAGCACCCGAGGAAGACCGAAAGTCTTCAGACCCTATCAAGTTTCACATAGACCGCCCTAATTCGTCGGATGGAGAGTCTCTCGTCGTCCGGAGACGGCGACAAAAGGTGGTCATGGTAAATTCACCTAGGCAACGCAGGCCAGTGTCGAAGAGCTCGTTCAACCTGAAGTCCTCGTCAACATTGGAATACGTCCGAGACCTCTATAAACTCCAACAAACCCCGAAAAGAGATGGATCTGAAGGAAAGAGGCCGCGAACCTCGCCATCCAAGGATCCGACCCCGAAGCGGAGGAGAACGCTTCATCGGTCTGACATTGCGTATGGTCTGGAAGATGGGCTAGTAAACACTGAAACCGTACAAAGCTCCCATCGCAGCATGCAATCGGCTATCGGGAAGAAGCTCGCCGACATCTACCAGGATGATATGCAGCAGCTTGCCATTGCAGATCAACCAGTATCGCGACGAGATTCTCGTCCTCGATCCCCAACACCCAACCAGAGGCCAGCAAAGCCACGGGAGCGGCAGCCGCTTGCCGATATTGGGTTGACTCTGGGCGAGGTATCAGAAGGCGCCACACAGCCACAGAAAGAATCGGAGATCCTCGTTCGGGATTTTGCTGTTGATGGATCGCGGAAAAGCTCAATGAGGACTCAGGACTTCTTCGATGCGGCAGAGGAGATCATGGCCATGATCCGAAGTAAAGCGAGACCGAAACCCAGTCTCGATAATATCGCAGAGTCTGAAGGTGAGAGCGCTGAGCGCCGCCAGTCAGCCGAGTATGATGAAACCGAGGACTCGTTTCAGGACTCGACAAAGGAACCGGTTTCTCGTCCGCCAAGCCGCGGAAGACCCCCCCTCTCCCGCATGCCTAACCGACAAGAGAACCCGGATATCGTCAATCGTCTGAAACAGTATGAGGAGGTCAGCGATTTGGGCGATATCACTTACTCTATGCAGTCCATGGGAGAATTACAAGAAGTCGCTCAAGGTGCTCATGATCGCGATGAACCTAGCCAGGAGTGTTCTGATGACGATGAGCGGCGTCGTAGTTCGGTTGGGGGACCAGAAGTCATCAGCGACCTTTCGAATGTCAGAATATCACGGAATCCAAGCCTTCGGGAAACTATGGACGGCGGCGTTGAATACCCGTCTAGCGTTTCTCGAGGTTCGGGGAACACGAGCGCGCGTTCGTTTCCTACCGGTACTTCCAGAGGCTCAGATTCCAGGCGTCTTATCGGCCCCGATGCCGTTACCGGGCTCATTGGTGACCAGGTGGGGAATATGGTGTTCGACAAGGACAAGAAGATTTGGGTTAAGGTGAAGACACCTAAGCCAATTGTAAAGGAGCGGAACATTCTTCCCTCGGAAGACAGCGAGGAAGATCCATTTGCTAGCATCCCAGATCTTTCCGTTGACACGCTTAGAGAGACGGCGAACCTTGGGCAGATTCCTGGACGAGGGCTTTACGACATTGAGGAATCCTCCCATGAAGACGGCTCGTTGAACCGGTCGTCTACGGGACCATCTACGACACGGGGGGCACATAAATCTAAGAGTATCTCCAACCATATAAAGGAGACCTTCGCGAGGGTTAAGCAGAACCTGCATGAGACGCTCGTTGAGGAAGACGAGGAAATTGAGCATGAAATTTCAATACATGAAGGACGAATACATGAATCGACTCCCTCACGGCGGAGAAATCTCACCATCACCTTCTCCTCTCCTATCGCCTCCATCATTCGAGACATGAAACGCCATGCAGGAGGCGAGACGACGGAGGAGGAGCCTAGTTTCCTGGAGGAATCTACTGGCGACATCACTGCTGAGTCCCTCAAGAGAGGACGTGATGGTAGATCTAGCAGGTCCGCAAGCGGTGGGCTGTCCAAGTCGAGGTCCCGAAGCCGGTCTCAAGGGCCTCCGAAGAATCTGTCAGCCAAAGCGCAAGCCTTCGTTCCGAGGCCAGTGTCGAGGATCGATGAGCGAGACGAAGACAGCGCCGAGGAGCAGGTGTCATCTGCAGAGCGCCAAGTAAGTGCTAGAGGAGAGTCCAGTATCGTCGGTCCGGAACCACAAGACAACCGCCGCGACAGCCTGAGCGTCGTTGTAACGCCTGCGCCTTCAAGGGTCGCCCCACCCTCCGGCACTCCCATGATCGCAAAGTATGTGGGGACGTTGTCGTTGAGTCCTCTCTCTGAGTTTACGATGAACCATGGGGATCAATCTTGCGCTCTCGAAGTCAGCTACGTTGTGGGGGATCGATATCTGGTAACGGGAGACGGTTCCAGGAAGGTCATGTCTAAGGCCGTTCGAAGTCTGGTCGAGAAGATTACCGAAGTGGAACCGTTTGAACCAGATTGGGACTCGATGCGGGAATTGGACATCAGCAATAAGCAATTGACGACACTACACAAGCTCGATGAGTTCTGCGCCAATGTTGTCACCCTCGACGCTTCGAACAACTCCATCAGCCATCTTGACGGTGTCCCTGGAAGCGTTCGGAATTTGCGCATGACGTGTAACCAGCTGTCTGAGTTGACAGCCTGGGGCCATCTCATGAACCTTCAATATGTCGATGTGTCGAACAACCAACTCAACAGTCTGTACCCGTTCAAAGAACTAGTCCATCT
This sequence comes from Monosporascus sp. 5C6A, assembly GCA_004155035.1. Taxonomy (NCBI): domain Eukaryota; kingdom Fungi; phylum Ascomycota; class Sordariomycetes; order Xylariales; genus Monosporascus; species Monosporascus sp. 5C6A. Next base: position 101,034 of record QJOB01000091.1, on the reverse strand, counting down.
CCGCAATCTCCGCGCCGACAACAACCAAATCGCCAGCCTTGACGGCATCAACCTGCACGATAGTCTGCAAGTGCTCCGCGTGCGAGGCAATCTCATCGAGAAGGTCGATTTCGACGGCACAAGGCTCCGCCGGCTTACAGAGCTCGACCTGGAGGGCAACCAAATCAGCTCGATCCAAAACGTCGACCAGCTGCCGTGCCTGGCCACTCTCAACCTCCAGCACAACTGGCTCACCTCATTCGATCCCACCCCCAACCAGCCCATGCCTTCTCTGAGATACCTGAAACTCTCAGATAACGACCTCGTGACGCTGGATCTCTCCGCCTATACCTCGCTCCGTCTGCTCCACGCCGATCGCAACCAGCTGGCCACCATTACCGGCTTCTCCCGCTGCCGTCGCCTCGATAGTCTTTCGCTACGCGAGCAGCGCGGCGAAGCGCCCCTCGATACGTCGTTCCTGGCGTCGGCTTACGAGGTGCGCAAGCTGTTCCTCTCGGGGAACAACCTGTCCTCCTTCGCCCTGCCCGTCGACTTCCTCAACCTGCAGTACCTCGAGCTCGCCAACTGCGGCCTGGAGACCCTGCCCCCGGACGTGGGCCAGCTGACGCCCAACCTGCGCGTGCTGAACCTCAACTTCAACGCGCTGACCCACCTTGCGCCGCTGCGGTACATCCCCCGCCTCAAGAAGCTCCTGGTCGCGGGCAACAGGCTCACCGACGCCGCACAGTTCACGGAGGTGCTGGCCGGGTTCCCGCACCTCGCCCGCCTGGACGCCAGGGACAACCCCGCCACGCTCGGCTTCTACCCGCCCCCGGTGGCGCTCGTTCCCGTGGTGGACGCCGACACCGACGATGAGAGGAACAGGGAGGCGGAGGACCCCTTCGCGCTCCCCGACGTCGCCGATGCCGACAGGGACAGGAAGTTCCTCAGCAGGCTGGACATGGGCACGCGCATGCGCAGGCGGCTTTACGAGATAGTCGTTCTGGAGCGCTGTCGCAGGCTTAGGATGCTGGACGGCCTGCTGGTGGATAGGGACGGCGTCCGGAAGAGGGACGCCGTGTGGGATGCCCTCGTGACGAGCGGAGTCGTCGCCTCCGTTTCTGTTGTCGCGGAGGGCGCCGGTGTCGTTGCCGGAGGGGATAGCGATGAGAAGAACGGAGACGCGAGAACAGAAGCAAGACAAATCCGGGAGGACGAGGGAGACCGCTGCCAGGATCCACTGGGCCTAAGCGAGGAAGATGAGCGCTAGGAGTGCGAGGATAGCTTTGGTTGATCGGCCGAGGTCTGCGTCTCTCTTTCCCCCGGGCATGGGCACCTTTCGGCAGGCGCCTATCCCATATATGCCCCGTTGCTTGACGGGTTGGCGTCCAGAGTCTCGGCCAGAGTTATAACCGCATGTTTGCATCTTTGGGTTCAACGGCGTTCAAAAAGGGGGTTCGACTAAGTGTGTAATGCATACATACATAGACTTGTAGGTCTAGGTACAGGAGTCCGTATGGTTTTGTTTGGTCTGGTCCAGCACGGTGTAGTAATGGTATACCTTACATGGTGGCGGCTTGACAGCACGGAAGTCGGTTGCGGACAGCATAGCATAGTCGTATATATGGTACAGTACCGGCATGGTATGGCTGGGTAATGAGATATGATCTCAAGATGATGGTATTGTGCGTCGAATCGAGTCCTTCGGCTTTGCTAGCTGTGAAATGGGCATGAGAGTGTAGGTGTATGTCAGCCGGGATGTGGGTGTTTTAACAGATGACCAAGTGTGAGTCCGTGGTACGCGACATTCGACACGGCGGAGATAGCTTCATTGGAATAATCTCAATGATGCCTATTGGGGTAGATTGGAAATGATATTCTCCGCTGCCGTCCAAGGTGGTGCTTCTTTAAACTGTCGGTCTTCCCATCTCTAATTGTTGCCATAACCACGAGATTGGATACCTTCCATACAGGTTTGACCTATCCTCTCCACCCTTGCTATATATAATACATGGTCTACTGGCATCGCTCCAAGAACTCACACCACGAAATGCCAAAAAGTCCATCATTACGTACAGTCATCCAGTTACTCTCCGCTCAGGCCTTCAGCATCTCCAGGAACTTGTTCCCGAGCGCATCGGCTGCCATGGGGTTCCCGCCAGTGACGACCTCGCGGTCGACGGTGATGGCGCCGGCCTTCTCGCCCAGCCCCTCGACCATCTCGGCGCCGCTCTCGCGCAGGCTGCTCTCGACCTTGTCGATCTCGCCGCGCAGCAGCGTCTCCATGACCTTCTCCTCGGCGTCGGACCAGCTCGTGAGCCTGTAGCCCTTGTAGGCGAAGTCCCTGTCGGGGCCGTGCTTGGTCGACAGGAAGGCGTAGGGCCCGTGGCAGATGGCGGCCGTGGGCTTCCGCGCGGCGTGGAAGTGCGCGAGGATGCGGCCCAGCTCCGGGTCGGCGCCGAGGTCGGCCAGCGGCGCGTGCCCGCCGGGGATGAAGACGCCCGCGAACCCCCGCAGCTCCTCGTCCGAGATGTCCCGGAACCGCCGCGGGCGGCCGAACCCGTTCTCCCGCCTCATGCGCTCGACCAGCTCGTTCTCCCGTCGACGCTCATAGAAGTTACCCGCAAAGGCCGTCAGCGTCTCGCTGTTGGGGTCCGGCTGCGGCTCCCTGCCCTCGGGCGACGCGAACGTCACCTCGTAGCCCTCGTCCAGGAGCTTCTGCAGCGGCTTGGCCAGCTCCATCAGGAAGAAGCCCGACGGCTGCTGGACGGTCTTGCCATCCGTGCCGGTGTTGTGGAGGGGGAAGGAGTTGGCGTCGGAGAGGATGATGAGGATCTTCTTTGATGACATGGTGTTTGTTATGAAGTATGGGGTGTTCTCTCTCTGTCTCGCTTTTGTGGTTTTATTTAAACTGCTCCGATGGGGTGCTCTTTTTGAGAATTCGCGGAACGAGACCGAGATATCCTTCCTGCCTTCGATTCTTTTATAAGGCGTAAGTCGCCTCAGATCGATCATCATACCTATTACAGTTACAATGGTGGGTATCTCGCCATTGCGTTTCCATGACGTCACCTATAAAGAAAAAGAATATCGTCTGTATGAGGTAGACCTGTGCAAAAACATGAACAACCGGCTCCTGCTAATATTTACTTACCTACTTACTAGGCACATATGGGTACATTGTCCCTCAAGGGGAGTCAGCTATTAATAAAGAGCACGGAATTAAACCACACCATCCCCACCATGCTACAGCCCCCCTGAGAGTAGCTACACCCGGCCACATTCTTCGCTTTGTCCTTTACATATATAATAGATATCCACTTTTAATACACACAGAATGCGTGATTTTCACATACCGTTATTAAAGTCTTCTGACAAGTTGAAATCGGCGAACCCCTTTTAAGCCCCAACCAGCAGCACAACCATCACGACGCCCACAGCTATCACGAGCTCATTATATCCCTTCTGCCATGTGCCCTGCGATCCCACGACACTCACGTGGCTTGAAGCCGCAGGAATGGATTGGTTAGCAGGTGGAGCTGTCGGTGAATACAGGGGGCTTGTCTTCTCTGCCCGCATCTCATCCATTCCTCCCGCCCTCGCCAATGGTGATCCTTCGGCTACACCGGCAGCAGTTCCTCCGCCTTCCGCTACCGTCTCAATGGATCCTGCATCCGCCACAGTAGTAGCCACTCCCGTGCTGTCTTCTGACATACTCATGTCACCAGTCGCCGGGGTATTAGTAGCAAGTCCCGGGGTGTCCCCCCAGGACCAACTAGAGCCCCTGGCACAATGAGCGGGGCCTTGTGCTCCCCCCCGGCACCACACGTGTTGCAGCTTGCCATGAAAGTCGTCATCCTGATCTCCGGCGCCGTCTCGCTCGCACAGCCACATACCTGATAGACGACGGTCGGGCAGAACGTCGTCTCCACCAGCACCGCGGGGTTCAGGGGGTCGGAGGTGGGATAGAGCAATGCAGCAGCCCATTCCTAGTATCTTGCTGGTTTAATGTGATCTGGGTCCGACACGAACGAGTAGTTAAACTTGGAATTGATATTTACGGCAATGACTCGCCAGAACTTAAAGTATCGCTAAGCGCAGGAATTGCATTGACACTCGTGTCTCGGAAGTTGTAGCCGAGTGCAGTGAGATAAAGGACCAACGGATTCCAACTGGAAGATATAGCCCAATTGGCCTGAGCCCGGAATAGAAAGAGTCGCACGAGATAATAGACAAGCTCGATGCAGGCGCGTTGAGAGCTGTAAACGAAACAGGTCTATTGACACCATCAGGTATGCCAACTGTCTAATCACTGATTATCTCACAGGTTCCAGGCGCCCATTCTCCTAGCCGGTAAACTCCACATGGCTTCTGCTCCCTAATTCCCACCCATCGAGACACCATTCTCTGACGGTGGTACCGTCTGCTTCAGCGGTGGGAGATGTCTCCTTGCTTCGTGGCGGGCCATCTGCTGCATCAGCGCATCCATGATGACTAGGGCCGCCATAGCCTCCACGATGGGGACGGCCCGCGGGACCACACAAGGGTCATGCCGCCCCTTAGCAGCCAGCACGCCCTCCGACTCTCCGTCGTAGGTGGCAGTGTTCTGTGCCTGGCTGATGGTGGCCGGCGGCTTGAAAGCTGTTCTAAAGTAGACGGGCGCTCCGTTGGAGATGCCACCCTGGACACCGCCGGAGTTATTAGTTTTGGTTGTCAGCTTCGGCCGGGGGATGCCGGCCCTAGCAGCGCCTGTATCTGCCGCTGGTGTATCTGTTGCTTTGATGAACGGGTCGTTGTGGATGGAGCCTGGTATTTCGCAGCCGCCGAAACCGGAGCCGAACTCAAAGCCCTTCGTGGCCGGAATACTCAGCATAGCATGTGCAAGTTCCGCCTCCAGCTTGTCGAAGCAAGGCTCTCCTAGACCGCTGGGAAGATTTCTGATGACGCACGTAACAGTCCCACCAATGCTGTCGTTACGCTCCTTGAAACCGGAGATGTAATCCGTCATCTTCTGTGTAACTTCCTCATCAGGGCACCGTACAGGCAGGAACTTGTCCACAGTCTCCCGATTGATTGTGTTCACCAGCTCAAGAAAAGCCGGGTTTTGGCTGGGCGTTGGATATTCAGGGGTGGGCGGGAACAGGTGCACAGAGCCCACAGACTGAACAAAAGCGGTGATTTCGATGCCGTATGCCAGCTTGAGATACTTCTCGGCGATTGCGCCGGCTGCCACTCTGCCAATTGTCTCTCTCGCCGAGCTTCGACCACCGCCGCTGCTCGCCTTGACGCCATACTTCTCCAGGTAGGTCCAGTCTGCGTGACTAGGCCTAGGGTAGAGATCCATCGTCTTGTCTCCATAATCCTTAGGTCTCTGGTCCTCGTTGAGGACAATGAGACCAATGGGCGTGCCCAGGGTCACGCCGAACTCGGTACCAGACTGGATCATGACTCTATCTTTCTCGTTGCGGGGGGTTGTAATATTGCTCTGACCGGGTCTTCGGCGGTTCATCTGAGGTTGTATATCGTCCTCGGTGAGCTCCATGCCCGGCGGACAGCCGTCGACGATGCATCCTACTGAGCGACAATGTGATTCGCCATAGCTGGGCATTATAGTTAGTACAGTTCCAATACTCCGAGGCACTCGGTTGAAGCAACATTATGATTTTAACCCGGTACATACGTGGTGACTCGAAATACCTTCCCAAAGGTCGACATCTTGCTCGTTATCAATACGATACGAGGCGACCTCCGGATACACCCAACTACTCTTGTTATACTAAAGCAGATGGTAAAAGGCGAGCTGCCTGATATATCAGGTTTGGAATTAGTTCTTATAATAGAAACGGGAAGGACGAGTCACGGATGCGACGGGATGTATGTAAGATCACGTATGGTTTTTTGGTGATGTGAGGCCGAATTGAATGCCAAATAATTATGGTGGGTGATAGAGCTGTCCGATGTAGGCCCCCGAGTCCCTGGACCCTTTGCCGGGTAACCTTCAAGAGACTTGGGCTGCTTCGGGACCCTGCAGGTGAGCGCTCCCCGACAATGGCATATCGTCACCCAAAACCAGATTAAGTAATGCTTACGTGCATATCAAATATCTGATATTAACTTATCCGCCGGAAGGCGACAAGGAGTTAGTCGCAACAAATTTTCTAGCTGTAGGTCTAAGTTTTGCCGGTCATGGCAAATTGAACCAATAAAACACATCAAATAACTCTTGTTTCCTCATTAAAGTAACTCCGTAACAGGTAGCTTCAGAAAATTGTTGCGACTAACTCCTTGTCGCCTTCCGGCGGATAGAGTGCTATTTGAATCATGAGGCTCTCAATCTTATGGTCAGCATTCTTTACAAGTGTATATCTTTCGGTAATGAATGCCCGCAACTAACTTTCGTAGAAAGACGGTGTTCATTTCTTATTATCCTATGTATTGATAAATAATTGTACCGGGAAGGGGGATGTTTCGGACGGCAGTGCGCAGAGCGTGCCCAGTATACTCACAACAGTCCTCATATTCACACTCATTCTCAACTTCACCAATTTGTTCAGCCAAGCAGCGTTTCTCGTTAGCTGCAGTCTCGGATCCCGCAAACAGAGTCCAAATATACATATCCCGGAGCATAGACCCTTATTTAAACCTCTCTATCGAGCATTACCTATTACAAAAATCCCCACCAGACTCTGTTGTGCTCTTCCTGTACACAAACCGACCATGTGTTGTCGTCGGCCGCAATCAGAATCCCTGGGTTGAGGTGAACCTAGGTCTGGTCCGGAAAGTTCCCGGACGGGCAGTAACCGAACTGGGTGACACCGATGAGGGAGGCGACATCGCACTCGAAGACGGCAACATCGTGGAGCTCGTTCGCCGCCGCTCCGGGGGCGGCACCGTGTTCCACGACCTCGGCAACGTGAACTATAGCGTGCTATGCCCACCCGCCGATTTCGACCGCAACAAGCATGCTGAGATGGTGGTGCGGGCGCTGCGCGGACTTGGGGCTACTACCGCGCGCGTTAACGAGCGGCATGACATCGTGATCGACGGTCCCGCCTCGAGCTCCTCCGCGATGGAGGAAGAAGATGAGAGCGCGGCGCGGTCCCAGACTTTCAAGGTCTCCGGCTCGGCATACAAGCTCACGCGCCAGCGCTCGCTGCACCACGGCACTTGCCTCCTAACGTCGCCGAACCTGGGTGCAGTGGGCCGCTTCCTGCGCTCACCGGCCGAGCCGTATATCAAGGCGCGGGGCGTCGCGAGCGTGCGTTCGCCGATTCGCAACGTGGGAATTCCACCTCTGTCCTTCCAGACGGCCGTCGTGGACGAGTTCCAAGCCATGTACGAGGAGCTTGGTGCCGACAACGTCTCCGCAGAGCTCGTCAGCTTGAGCGAGGCGCAGAAGGTGCCGGAGCTTATGAAGGGCTATGAGGAACTGAGGGTACGTAATCATAGCTTTCCTCTCACTCTTCTCTGCAGTCGTTCCTTGGCTCTGTAATCATACAATACCGGCGCCTACCACACTCTCGCTCACTCCGCGCTTTCTTCTCACTTCCACTTCCTTCCCCCCTCACTTCGCCTTACCCCTACATACAAAAGCCCCTACTAACTATCCCAAAAGTCCCAAGAATGGCTCTACATCCAAACGCCACAGTTCACGCTATCCACACACCCGACAGCGGACGACCCGCGGCCGAGACCCGCTTTATCGGCCTATCTTCCGCAGGACTTCCGCGTGGAGATGACGGTGCGGCATGGGCAAATCACAGCCGTGTCCGGGGGCTGTTTGCCGCAATCTCTCGTATCGAGCTACCTACACGAAGTCTCCGACTGGCGCTCTGAAGTAGATGACGAGCGCGTTGGGAGGTGGCTGAATGGACTCCTAGGCGTCGGAGATGGGAACAGCAATTATGACGACAAAAGTCAATGAAAAAGAGCATCTGATTGGGGATGTTGATGAGACATCGGTATAGTACGGCCTACTTGCGTCTCCTAGGATACGGGCATCTGCGTGTAGGATACATCTTGAAAAGCTAAGATACCCACTTCTCGGAAAACGACGGACCATGTTTTACTAGGAATTTAATTGATTAGGATGGTGTGTATGACACTCTGTTCCAAATTGCCGGGAAATTTCGCGCTGCTACTTCGCTCTCAGTGAACGGCTGGAGGATCCCCGCTAACTACGTTGCATCCGATATTCAGCAAGTGGAGTATAGGGGCACCACCTCTCATGCGCTGCTCGAATTTATCTTCGCTTACGTATTCTAGGATACAAGGGCCGGGGTATATAGTCAATGAATGAAAACACTAGAAACTATGTGACATCTGATAGTATTTAACGTGAAAACAAATAAAAGGTTATTTCGTAAATTCTCGTCACCTCCGACGAACCCAGCTGCGCAGTGGAGAATTTTCCAGAAAGGCTTGGCATCGACCCCCGACCAGCGGTCCCCTTTGCAGGAACACCCGCCATCAGGGAAACCGGGAGCCGGGTCATGCAGAGAAGAAGACCGTAGAATCGGGTTCGTGAAGGCATAAATTGCATTGGGCGCAAGAAGCCCTATGTCCTTGTGTTATCGGACTGTTGAAAAAGTTTATATAACAAATCGACCTGTTGTGTATCAAGTGAGATGAGATCTAGTGCGACGTTGTTCCAGCGACTCGTCGGCCAATACAAAAATACCCAGCTCGCAACATCATCCGTATACCGCGGTCAATTCTACCACCACTTAGGTTCAAAACATAATCTACATCCACATCAAACCCTAACCCAAATAGGGAGAGCCGCCATGTCATCATCCTCAACCCCGGCCTCCGCGTCCGAGGGCCCAATGTCTCAACAGCACCAGGAAGAACAGCAGCAGCAACAGCAACAGCAACAGCAACAACAACAGAACAACAGCGGCGCCCCCCTCCCGCTCCCGGCGCCGCCGAGAGCCGGCGAAGGAGATGGGACGCCGACGCACCAGCTCGCGCTCGACGGCACGGGCGTGAAGCTGGATCACCTCGGCCCGCTCGTGGTCAACGAGGATGGGACGCTGAGCCGCATCGCCAACTGGGACAAGATGGCGGACATCGAGCGCGAGAACACGCTGCGGATCCTGGGTCGCCGCAACAAGGCGCGGCTGGCGGCGCTGCGGGGGCAGCAGCAGGGCGCGGCGGCGGACGGTGGGCAGCAGTAGCCAAGGGAAAGCAGGAGTGGGAGTAGGAGTCGGGGGAGTATGGTAGGATGGGATGGGATAGGGAGAGAGGAGGAGGCGTGGTGGAAGGTGGGTTATTGACGGTTTAAAAGGGCGTGGGGTGGGCGGCAAGGACGGTTATGACGCGGAGGAGGGAAGGAAGACGGCAAGGTGACCAAGGGGGTTGCTCAGGGGAAGAAGCCATGCCGAGGATGAAAGAATGGCGAGTATGAAGAAGTGGCCGAGGACGGGAAATGAGCTTCCGATGCTTGCTTCAATACGAACAACAGGTTCTCATGCGTAGAATGAAAAACCGGGTAACCTTTCGCCCGGGAGGGGGGAAGATATCATGGCAGCAAGAACAGAAGTGGAGGAGAGAGCAATGTATATACATCGTGACTTATGAAGTCAATCTACACCGCTTGCTATGGTAATTGGCGACGATATACTCGGCCTCGAACATACGTGCGGGACTGCTCTGGATTCGAATTGTGAGTGTCCTGGGGCCCGTACCGCCTGAATTTTGGGAAGCTGTCGCAGACCTATCATTTCGGATACGAAATGGAGCCACTGGCACGGAGAAGTTGAAATGCCGTAACGCGGAAGAGTGGCGACGTGGTCTCGTAAATATTAACAGATAATACACCATCGCGAGTAGAAATTAGTCTTGATGACCCTTTGGTGGGTCAAATGATCGACCTCATCGTGTATTTGGCTCATCAAACGGCATAAAGCAATCAATCGCTACGTTAACAGGCAAATATGCATGATATATATCCGGTATGAAAACCCCTCTAGGCATCCGAGCCCACTGGTGCCCATCAATTGCCTCCTGATAGAACGCCAACTCTCACGTGGTATATGGACATGCTCCCGTCTAGTTCATCCAAATCAGCTCGCCTCAGTCGACTTCTCCTGAGATTTCGCTTCCGTTCCCAGCTTATCCTTCTCCTTCCGACTTTCCAACAGGGCCGTGACGATCTTGTCGTTGCCGCCGTTCTTTTCCATGACCAGCTCCCGTAGCCACTTGTTTTCGGTCTCGAGCGTTTGAATCCGGCTCTCGAGTGTGACGACCTTCTCGCCTAGCTCCTTTTGGCTCTTCTCCAGAGCCTGCTCCCGAGCCTTTTTCTTGATTCTGAACCGAGCGCTGGCGGCCGTGTTCCTCCTCCGCTTGTCTTCCTCGGCGGCTAACCGCGTCTGCTCCTCGAAGCTCATTTGCCGAGGAGGCGGGATTTCAGTAGGGGCCTTCCGCTTCTCGCCAGTCTTGGGGGCCGGCCCCCCATACGGCCTCTGTTGAGAGGCACTGCGAGGGAATGTAGGGGAGGGCTGGATAGGCTGCAAGCTCCCAATGCTGTCTGAGTATGGCTGGACGCTGCCGGGAACGTACGGGTTGAAATCAAACCCGTACTCGCCTGGAGCCATGAGGCCGTGTCAGAACGAAATCGCGTCAGAGATAACAGTAGAATGGCAATCAGACTATGGGCGTTTTGCTTCGAGGTCTCTTGGCAGGGCGCGACGACCAGTCTCATTCAAGCGGAACATTGTTTAGGGTTGTTGGCGGCATTTCGAGATGACCCGATGAACTTAATTGGGGGAGTTCATGCCTGCATCCCAACTTTGGTAGCACGTCAGATCACGAGAAATTGCACCATCCGCCCATATGCGCGATACAGGCGATCTGCATGTGCATTGGCTTCGCACTTGCTAGCCCGGTGCATCCCTGTTAAATCACCATCCCCTTTGAGTGAAGTCCAACGCAATACCAGGCGCTGCCAATCAAATCCCCCCCCAATCGATACGATCGATGCAGAGTGGGGTACATGCGACGACGGAGATTCTGACCAAAATATGCAATAATTTGGCTGGTCGCCGCACGTCTCGATGCATCTGAGCCAGGGCTGCTCTTGGCAGCGTATTGGGAAGTCCCTGAAGATGTTCCCAGGGGCGGGGCTGCGGCCTCGCGTCTCAGGGAGAGCCTGGGATTGCGATGCCGGAGGGGACCGGTAAAGGACACGACCACTCATCGAGGTCAAAAGGAAATCAAGAGGCGTGAAGGAAGCGAGGTCAAGAATAAGAAAGTCAAGAGATGTACAAAACGATATCAAACAAAGGTGAAATGATGCCGAGTATGTTGAAGACAGCTATGAGTGACTAATTGAGACTTTTGAGGCTACTAACCTATGTTATTGAAATCGAAAGCGGCCAACTCTCCTCCAGCCAACGGGTCGGAACCCGGGGTGTCTGGAGAGGGAGCGGACGGTGTGGCAGTCGTAGCCGGTTGTCCGTCTAAATCCAAGTTGGCAGATGATTGCGGGTTCCTGGCGGCGGCAGCGGCGGCGGTGGTGGTGCTGTTGTTGTGTGTATCCCAGTCGACGAAGTTGGTGTTGGTGAACATAGCAAGCTCCTCCTCGAGGGTGGTGCTGCTCTCCTCGGGCGAGACATCCTGAGGGATCTCGTTGAGGGTTGAGATGTATTGAGACATGTTGACGCCGTGACCACGGCGGCCGTAATTGGTCATTTTTCCTATTCCCTATTCCCACCGAGTCGCTGTCCTCCTAATAATGACAGCGCCTGCAATCAGCATGCGGAGTCGCGCGATCCTCGCTGTATGTGGCTTCTCTCAAATGCTTCCCGGGAGATGGCGATTACGATGATGGTAATGTTGTCAGGTATTGAAAGGGACACAAAGTGTTAATAGTGGCAGAGAAAATCTGGAATCCGAGACCGATCCGAGTGATTTCTAAGCTGGTGGAGCGGTGGGTTGGTTACGGAATTTGGTTACCTTAGGTATAGGCAAAAAGACGGGTAGTGGAAGTACTAACAATTGACGAATAATTGCCGGCTGGCTGTGGGCGCCAATAGGTGGATAACGGGCTGGGTTTAAGACAAAAAAGACCGACAAACTTTATTATTACCTGCCTTACCGTACGTAATAACAGGTACAAATCGATTGACTTTAGTGGTTCCCACAACGTACGCGGGGGGGAGATTCACGTGTAACGCCACCTGAAAGAAACCTAGAACTACAGTCGAAGTTGGAGAGAGACATGCTCATGGAGGGTGCCTATTGAACCCCGCGTTCCCCGATTTCAACCATTATACCTCGAGCTTGATGTACCCGTATAGCCAACCAAAGTTCCTCCCGCTGACCACTTCCCCCACGCTGAGTCCTCCACGGGTTAAACACTATTGTTAGTATTTGTACGATGTTGCTTATTGACGGAACATTCGAGCAAAGCATTCCCCCACTGGTTTATCCGGTCGGGTCTGTTATCAAGGAACCTTTCAGCCAACCGGATTGCTTACACGTGCTTTCGGTTTACCGTTTTCAGTCAGACGCAACCCGGCTAGCCCGAGTAAATATCACTCTACCATTAACGAAGCTTGAAGCTGACTTTTGTTCAAAGCAGATTAGAACCTAGAGAACATGCATCGCTTTCTATGGGTTTGGGAATCCGCAATTACCGGAAGATCATGACATCAATGATGCTGTGCCCACATCACATAGTCCCTTAAGTTACACCTGGTCGGACGAGAGGACATTCGGAAGGGCGTGAGCCTCTAACCTAACGTGACGTACTTTGCGTACTGTGCTTGCCCGAATACGGAAGCCCATCATCAGTCCGTGGTTGGATTATCAATCAACCTGAGGATTACCAAGCAGCCCCTCAACGCATAGCGCTAATGCCGGACTACTGTACTGCCGTAGACAAGCTTTATTTATCGACGAGAAGCGCTACTTGGAAGGGTCGGTGTAGCCTCCTTGGCTTATGGAGTATTCGTCGCTATGTTGTTGTTGAAACAGGATAGTAGGTAGAAGAAAAGACTTTGGAGTAATGGAAAGGGCATCTTGACGATTTAGTACCGGGTAGGCAGTAAACGAAGTACTGTACGGAGTATAGCAGTTTATCGGGGTCGACACAACTGCAATTGATACTCCCCGGGGGGGGGGGGGGGGGGGGGGGG
>QJOB01000091.1:15181-87903 GCA_004155035.1 Monosporascus sp. 5C6A | reverse complement strand
AATTTAAACGCCCCCCCCCCCCCCCCCGGGCGCGACGCGCTTAATACGTTTCCCCTTGCAAAAGCCGTTATCCATGTTCAGGGTACAATTGCATTTCGTAGAAGCATACTTCGTACTTACATCATATATGATGTAACAGCGCAAACGATGGCCCGTCTATCGCTGCCGACCGCAGCGCGTCTATCTTCCTCCATACGCGTCGATCCCACGAACAACGCCGTGCTCAAAGCCCTGAACCGCCTCTCGCGGCCCACCCTCATATCGCTCGCCCTCGACTGGCTCGACGAGAAGAATCTGCCCCTCTGCCCGCCGCTCCTGCGCAGAAGAAGACGAGCCGCGTCCGAAGGCGAAGAAAGAGGAGGTGATGATCATGATCATGATGATGATGACGACGACGACGACGAGTACGAGGGCGACTTCTACCCGCCGGCGCGCTCGCTCGCGGAGCTTCAGGACCTCTACGCCTCGCTGCATGCGGGCAAGGGCAGCAAGCGCGAGGTGCTCGACCGCATCGTCGAGGGCGACTGGCGGCACGGCCTGACACTGTACCAGCTCGCCATGGCTGACTTACAGCATCTGTACGAGCACCCGGGCTCCCTGAAGTGGACGGCGTACCGCGTGCAGCGCCTGCGGAACCCCCTGACCGAGGACGACGCTGAGAGCGGGAGGCAGAGGCACGACCGGGAGTCCCTCGCCGTCCCGCGCTTCCACCCCTCCACCTTCCTGCAGAACCTGCAAGCCGAGGTCCCGCCCGACGTCAAGGCGCACTACAACTTCGACCGACCGAAGGGGCTTCCGCTGCTGCTCTTGCGAGTCTTCGTCCTCGATTCGCCATACAGCACCAGCCTCGCGGTCTCCGATAGGAGTCGCACCGGCGCTAGCGGCGGACGCGTCACGAGCTTCGACGCCGCTCGCACCATCTATATAGCGTTTCCCGATGCATCACCGCATATCTACGTCTCCGCCGCACAAGCGTCTGGCAACACAGGGGCGGCGGGAGGAGGAACGAGCGGTAACGAGTCGCGCAGCCTTCGTGCGCTCGTCGTAGACGCCATCCCCAAGGCGCTTTCGCGTCCGCGCGAGCGCTACACCCTCGTGCCCACGGGCTTCTCGACCCGCAACCTATCCGCGCTGCTGCACACCAAGGGGGCCGGGCGGACGAACGGCGCCGGCGGCGGGTGGGGAATATACGCTTCTTCCCCCTCTACTACTGCATCCGCCCTCGCCTCGGGGGACCTCAACCCCAACGACATCATCAAGAAATCCGCCGGCGTCAGCGAGTCGCCGCTCAACGCGGTGCTGCTACCGACGCCGCCGCTGTCGGACGCCGAGGGAGGCTCGAAGACGAACAAGAGGAAGTGGAAGCTGCCGGTGGATTCCGCCGAGGCGCAGCACGAGAGGGCCCTCAAACGCGCCGCGGCTGTGGCGCAGGCGCGGTTCGGGCACACCGCGAGGGTGGCCGACGGGAAGGGCGTCGAGCGGCTGGACGTCCTGATCGAGGACCCGTTTCCCGACGCCCTGTCCGCCGCTGCCGCTGCCACTACGGAAGGGAGGGAAGGAGAAGCTGCGGACCCGCGGCCTGCGCGGAGAACGAGGGGAAGGCGGAGTAATGCTGACCTGCGCTTTGCCCAGCAGGAACAGGATGCGGATGACGGTGACGATGCAGAAGGAGGGACCTGGCGGCCTCGCATCCGGCTCACGTTCCATGGTACGCATGTCTTCGCGGGTGTGAGGCAGCTCGTCGAGGCGGGGATCATCGATGGAGAACGGATGCCGGGCTGGATGACGGGTGAGGAGGGCGTTACGATCGGGGCCGTCAGGCACGGCCGAGTACGCGGGCATAAGGGCGTTGGATTCTGAACTGTAAACCGATGCCAAGGGATTTAAAAAGCGACATTTGTTTTGCTAAGGAGCATGGCGTTGGAGCTCACATCAAGGTCTAGACATTGCATGAGAGGCTTTACTACTGGTTGGAGGTACATTATAGCATATACCCTTTGCGGTCTTCTCGTCTCGCAATATTAACGAGCTGGTTTCAGCTTATGCTGCTTGCCAGACGACTTTCCCCGTATGCGCCCTGCACTCCACTGCTCTTTACAAACAACCTACTCACCACGCATACACGCTTTTGCGCTGTAATCTGTCTAGCCAGAGTCTCTATTGCAGGACCCTTCCCTTCTATCTATCCCAGTCTAAGTATTCTACTGCCGTTCCACTTCCCCCAGATCGAAGACGGCCACCGTGTTCCGCCACGCCGCCTCGCACGCCTCCTCGACACTGACGCCCTTGATGCCCGCGATGACCTTGGCCACGCGCTCGATCGTGCACGGCTCGTTGCGGCTCTTGACCATGGCGCCCTCGGTCCACTTCTCCTTCTTCACCGACGGGAAGCGCTCCGCCACCTCGGGCTCCTTCTTCTGCGGCTTCTTCTTCTTTGATCCCTGCTGCTGCTGTTTCGGCGGGTTCCCTGATGCAGATGTCGAGGCCGGCGTCGATGTTCCCGAGGTCGAAGCTGGGGTTTGAATCTGCGGCGGGGGGGCAGAGGTAGCGGTGGAGTCGGCACCGGCGTCGGAAGCAGCGGTAGCAGGCGTCTTGGGCTCGATCAGGTACTTCCAGCCCTCGTGACTGGGCCTGATCTCGCACCAGGGGCCGTCGGTCTCCAGCATCAGCCTCGACAGGTCCATCTCGCGCACGACGGCGCAGTTCTCGGCCGTCTTGAAGCTGCACCCGTTGACGCCGACGTAGAGCCCGAGGTCGAGCAGTTCGCGCAGCTCGGCCGCCGTGCCCGTGAAGCTGTGCACGACGGCGCCGCGCCCCCGCAGGCCCTCGAGCCGCGCGCCGAGCTTGGCCCGCAGCAGGCCCACGAAGTCGCCGTGCGCCGCCCGCGAGTGCAGGAACAGCGGCAGCGGCGGGTCCAGCCGCAGCGCCAGGTCCAGCTGCGCCGCGAACGAGTGCAGCTGCAGCCGCCGCGGGCAGTAGTGCAGCCGGTCGTAGTCGAGGCCGAACTCGCCGAGGGCTACGAGCGGGCTCGGATTTTGTCGGGTCCGGGCCTCCGTAACGATCGCCTCGAGCTCCGTTATGATGGAGGCGGTCTTGGCGGCGTCCGGCTCGTCGTCCTCGGATGCCGGTTGTGACGGGTCCGGGTCGCAGGGCGGCGTGTGCCCGCCCGCGTCCTGTTGCGCGTGCGCGGCGCCGAAAATGGCGCTGCTGCAGGGATGGATGCCCGCCGTGGTGTAGACGGTTCCGGCTGGGGATGGGGATGGTCAAGTCAGTATGCGCGTTTGTTTTCCTCCGCCGCCGTGTAACACGATGTCGGTCACTCACGGTACTCCTTGGCGATCTCGAGGGCGTCCCTGGAGCTTTTGAAGTCGGAGCCGGTGACGATCAGCTTCTGGCACCCAACCTCCTTCGCCCTCAAGATGACGGCGCCGAGGTCGTCTGGGTGGCGCTGTGTGCCGTGGTATATGCCCCGAAAAATCGGGTCGGCGAGGTTGATGCCAATCTAGCTCTATCCGATTAGTAAATGGACTAAACAGGAATACCCGAACAGCATTAAGCGTCATTACCGCCCCCCCCATAGAGGTCATCATAGTTAGACTCCAATAATTATTCTTTTCATTTTTCACAAGAGATGTTGATAATCTCACGATCGCCATAACTTACATCGGCATATCGCGGCTTATAAGCCACAGGTGCGGCTGCAGCCGTGAGGCTGGCGCTCTCAGCTGCCATCTTAGACACTGGCGATATCGACGAGATACTTCTCACAGCAAGTGCCGGAATCAGATGGGAACTAAACGATAATGAGGGACATGCAAGACGACACGCAGGAGGCGTCAGTAATATCATAGAGGCGTGCGCATGTGTCGGCGCTTTTTTCCGGGTAGCTATATTTGAGTCTGAATATAATTTCCTTCTTTAGATAACCCGTCCGTCTTTTTTGAGCCGTCGTCACCATATAGTAGGGCTTAACATAAGTTCCCAACTATGCCAAGCATTTTGATCGATCTGGAGTTAGCTCGACAGGGTATGAGTGGGCACGTGTTTTCGCGATTAACACGCGTTTGACAGGGGTTCGCCTATCCTTAACTGGACTTCATACAAAATATCGAGATAGACCGAGCCTCTCGCAACCGATTACTTGGATGCTAATGATATTCGTGCTGAGTGCTTCGTATAGGTACGAGTTTGCTCGGGAACATACCCTTCGTTGGACAAATTGACTTTCCATAATTATATACAGAGCTGGGTCCACGGCATCTCTGGCATTTCTGCCAATCGGAATTCAGTTGACGACATCCCGAGAACACCGAACCCCTGATGGTCATTCAGTTTCGATAAAAGCGGCAGACCGCATGTTCCTCAACTGAAAGAACTATGATTTCTAGCAGTCTTCGATGGGACTTATAACGTATCCTCGAGCAGAATATGAGGCCAGTTATTCCCAGGCAGGGTGATATCAAGGGCCTACCGAGTGGTGCCGCCCCGAAACCAACGGTCTACCAGCCGTCTAATCACACGCATAATACATCCTCAACTAATTCCGTTGGTGCAAGCATTATGGGAGGCCACTGGGTAATGATCGCACAGAACTGCAAAGCTGTGCGACATCCCTGATTTGTACATATATCTAGTAGGTAGTTAGGAAGGTACATAGCGATCTGTAGAACACCTTTTACACCGCGCTTCGCCATGCAACCCCTCGACCACAGATAGAGTTCATTCAGAAGACGTCACAAACATCACCGGCGGAGCGGTAAGGTATATTCGAGTTCCACTCTCTGTTCCTCTTAAAGGGAGTGATACTCATGAGGGCCGCGTGGCTACCCCTTTATATTCTCCGTCTTAACCTACAATACCCCATACCCGCGAAGTCTCAGCGGAAGCAACAGTCAACTGATGTCGTGTTTCAAGTGGGGTTTTAACCTCAGCCCTTAGACTCTTGCGTCCAAGCTGTCCAAAGCAAACAGCATAAGCCGTTGAATGGGCATACTCTTATTTCGAGGCCAGCCATTTACAGGTCCCTGTACTACACCCCAGGGGTACCAACAAGATTTAGACAATGAGCGCCCGGTATCAGGATAACATTAAATTCCGTAGCGTTCTTGAAAAATTCTTGAGAACTCGCAAGTATCGACGGCGTAGTCATACTACAAGCTCCACCGCAGGCTGCGATATCCCGCTCTGCCACGAAAGGTAGACCAACACGTCCAATGCCATCTGTATTCGAGTAAATGTGGATAATGGACGACTTACCTTCCACACGGTAGTACCGGTCCGGCATACGTACTATTCACGTTTGCCGGGTTGGTCAGGGTCAGAAGCTCGCCGACAGTGGTCGGCTGCGCAGACTCGAAAGCCGCCGTTAAATATCAGGATCGAAGTTGCCCGGCGCGAAGAAGTCGGCATGCAGAACGCGTTCGTCGCCCACCGCCATGTAGCCGTCAGCAAGGGCATAGTTGACGTAACTATAGTTGTAGTCGTTGGCTGGGGAGCCCCCTGTAGCAGTTAGTATTCTTTCGGAGTCCAACACATCCACGGAATTCTTTTTCTGGCACTGGGCACTTTGTGGAACACCCATCCATTGGGATTAGAGTACGGAGGCCATATATGCCAAAAGGGGCTCTCTGCTGATATATTAGTAAACCACATGGAGCAGGCTATCGTGGATGACCTGAGAAAGACCCCACCTACGACAGCGTGTACTATCAATCCAAATACCGTGGGTCAAGATCCGCAGAGCCTTTCCCGGCCCATAGTCTGGTTCGCAATATGTTGCTGCGATGTCAAAGGTGCCGCCGACATCGACATAATCTTGTTTCTTAATGCCAGTCGAGACTTAGACTATTTCCTTCAGGATTCCAAGGCCTCACATCCATAAGGAGCTTCTGGCTGTATCTATGGCCCCGCTGGACTAAGTTTAGCATGAAGTTTGCCACCTCGACATCATTCTGCGGCGCTTCAAGTGTAGAATGGCCGTTGCGAGATAGAGGTCGAGACTGTAAGCTCCTGGCACTAACTAACGAGGGTCACGGCAGTGAAGCCAGCGAAGAATGCTGATGAGACGATGAAGCGTAACATTTCGATTGCTTTAAGATTTATGGAAAATGAGACTACTACAAGTTGAAACCAGAGCGTCTCGTGGCTCTCTGCATCAGGCTTCTATAAAACTCTGGGAGCCCACCTCACGCAACGTTTCGCGGAGCCCAGTCCGGAACCAGCAAAGTCCAGACAGTTTTCTCAGGCATTATGTTTCCTTGATAGGCGTATATATATATCGAACAGACGAATGCGTAAAGATGCCGGTCGTTGATGGGGGACCGGGGGTCAACGCGGCTCTTGGAGGAAGTCCTCGGACCACGACACCACTCCTCGGGACTGGTATCTTAGCTATTGGCATCCAATCATAAACCGTCAACTAGATGACGCTGACATAATCGATGGTTGGCTGGGCCAACTAAGAGTGTGGTGCTGACGCCCTCGATTCGCCAATGGACATTCGAGCCGATAAGGCTTCACGTAGAGATTGAACAAGTAGGATAATTTTCCACGGGTGTGGGCAGATATTGTCAATGCTAGAACAGCAAGTAGCTGAAAAGTAATGCTCACTAATATACGCGCAACAGAATCATCAATTAATGGACCCCGCGTTAGCGTCGCGCTTCGTCAGTGGGTACTGATTAGATAAGATTGTAACCCGGTTGTAACTGGACAACCACCTAACGTAAAGAGGTTGCAGAAAGTTACAGGCATGCCAGGCAGTGAGGTGGCTTGACAACTACGGGGTTGGTTCATTAATAAGAGTTGTTTTTTCCCACGCGCTAAGTGGGCTGAACGCGCTACCACGTAAAATCGCGTCCTTCCATATATAAGAAGCTCAACTCTTGCCGGTATTTTCAAACCCGAACTTCCACTCATCATCAGCACAGCAAAGCTCTACCACTTTTACTTGATACCCTTTCTTGCCATTCTTCATCCGGGCTGCTGTGGCTTTAATACTGTAAAACTACCCTATTCTTCCTTGCCTTCCACGGGTCGTTTGTAATCCTCTTCATACCCGTCACCATGTATGTTAAGAAGCGTGGTATGTTGATTTCTATGCTCCTGCCATGATATGAAGCCGGCAGTCACTAAGACATCTCAGACGGACGCCAGGAGCGTGTCCAGTTCGACAAGATCACAGCTCGTGTCTCGAGGTTGTGTTACGGTCTCGATGCCGACCATGTCGACCCCGTTGCCATCACTCAGAAGGTCATCTCCGGAGTCTACGGAGGCGTGACCACAGTACAGCTAGACGATCTCGTATGTTGCCTTCCACGACCCGAATCTCCAATTCCACTCCTGCTGACCTTGCTTTTTGCATAGGCGGCTGAGACCGCAGCCTACATGACCGTTACGCACCCAGACTACGCCATCCTAGCCGCACGTATTGCTGTATCCAACCTACACAAACAGACCAAGAAGCAGTGGTCGGCCGTCATTAGCGACTTGTACCATTATGTCAACCCCAAGAACGGCAAGGCGTCCCCTATGATCTCTCAGGAAACGTACGAGTGCGTAATGAGACACAAGGAGGAACTTGACTCTGCCATTGTCTATGACCGAGATTTCAACTATCAGTATTTCGGCTTCAAGACTCTCGAGCGGTCATATCTCCTCAAGCTCGATGGCAAGATTGTCGAAAGGCCCCAGCACATGATCATGCGTGTAGCTGTTGGTATCTGGGGCGATGATGTCGAGAAGGTCCTTGAGACGTACAACCTCATGTCGATGAAGTACTTTACACACGCCTCCCCCACTCTCTTCAATGCTGGCACCCCCCAACCACAGCTCTCGTCTTGCTTCCTCGTCGACATGAAGGATGATAGCATCGAGGGCATCTACGATACCCTCAAGACCTGCGCTATGATCTCCAAGATGGCTGGCGGTATTGGTTTGAACGTCCACCGAATCCGGGCCACCGGTTCCTACATTGCAGGCACCAATGGTACTTCGAACGGTATTGTCCCCATGCTGCGTGTCTTCAATAACACTGCGAGATACGTCGACCAGGGTGGCAACAAGCGGCCCGGTGCTTTCGCCATCTACCTCGAGCCGTGGCACTCAGACGTCTTCGAATTTCTTGACCTCCGCAAGAACCACGGTAAGGAGGAAGTCCGTGCTCGTGATCTTTTCCTTGCTCTGTGGATCCCCGATCTCTTCATGAAGCGTGTCGAGAAGAATGGCGAATGGACCCTGATGTGCCCTAATGAGTGCCCTGGTCTTGCCGATGTCTACGGTGACGAGTTCGAGGCGCTATACGAGAGGTATGAAGCAGAGGGCCGCGGTCGTCAAACGGTCAAAGCTCAGAAGCTGTGGTACGCAATCCTGGAGGCTCAGACCGAGACTGGTAACCCTTTCATGCTGTACAAGGATCATGCCAACCGCAAGAGCAACCAGAAGAACCTGGGTACCATTCGCAACTCCAACCTCTGCACTGAGATTATTGAATACTGCGCGCCGGACGAGGTAGCAGTCTGCAACCTGGCTTCTATCTCGCTGCCCTCGTTCGTTGACTACAACAACGGCGTCTACGACTTCCAGAAGTTACATGAGGTCACCCAGGTGGTTGTCCGCAACTTGAACAAGATCATTGACGTCAACCACTACCCCGTCCCAGAGGCGCGTAACAGCAACATGCGGCACCGCCCCATCGGCCTTGGTGTCCAAGGTCTCGCTGATGCCTTCCTTGCCCTCCGCATGCCTTTCGAGTCTCCCGAAGCCAGGCAGTTGAACAAGCAAATCTTTGAGACCATGTATCACGCTGCCTTGACTGCCTCGATGGAGATTGCTAAGGTAGAGGGCACTTACTCCACTTACGAAGGCTCCCCCGTCTCCCAGGGTATCCTTCAATACGACATGTGGAACGTCACTCCCTCTGACCTCTGGGACTGGGCTACCCTGAAGGAGCAGATCAAGCAGAATGGCGTCCGGAACAGCTTGTTGATGGCCCCCATGCCTACCGCCAGTACATCCCAGATCCTGGGTAACAACGAGTGCTTCGAGCCTTACACCTCAAACATTTACCAACGCCGTGTGCTTGCCGGCGAGTTCCAGGTTGTCAACCCTTGGTTGCTTAAGGACCTTGTTGACATGGGTCTCTGGTCCGACAGCATGAAGAACCGCATTATCGCTGACGGTGGCTCTGTCCAAAACATTCCTAACATCCCCGCGGATGTCAAGGCCCTGTACAAGACGGTCTGGGAAATCTCCCAGCGAACCGTTGTCCAGATGGCCGCTGACCGTGGTGCTTTTATCGACCAGAGTCAGTCCCTGAACATTCACATGAGGGATCCCACGATGGGCAAGATTACCAGCATGCACTTCACAGGCTGGAAGCTCGGCCTCAAGACGGGCATGTACTACCTCCGTACCCAAGCTGCTGCTCAACCTATTCAGTTCACAGTCGACCAGGAGGCTCTCAAGGTAGCGGACTCCCCAGCGACCAAGATCGGCGCTCTCAAGAAGCGGGCACCGCCGTCGGGCAGCTACACATCCACTCACTCTCCTCCCGCCCCAAAGCCCATGTATGCCAAGCCAGAGATCACCAGTAACAAC
Organism: Monosporascus sp. 5C6A; assembly: GCA_004155035.1. Classification (NCBI taxonomy): domain Eukaryota; kingdom Fungi; phylum Ascomycota; class Sordariomycetes; order Xylariales; genus Monosporascus; species Monosporascus sp. 5C6A. The sequence continues at coordinate 78,306 of QJOB01000091.1, read as the reverse complement.
GCCAGCACGAATGGGATGCCGGCACCCAGCACCACTCCTCCGTTAGCGAAGGAAGCCAAGGCACCTCGTCCCGTAGCATCTCCGTCGAAAGCCCCCGCCTTCAAAGCGGACATCGATGAGGGTGAGAGTCCCAAGGCGTTGCCCACCGAGCCGACGGAGACCATCAAGTCGGAGGAGCTCCCGAGCCCGGCTCTCGACGACGCCAAGTCTCCCACCCAAGACGAGGACAAGGCGGAGAAGAGTAAGGAGCGCGAGTACGACATCTATGCCGATGCTGTGCTGGCATGTAGGTTCCACCTGACCCTATCTATTATTCCCATTGCAGGTTACTGATACTCTTCCTACAGGCAGCATCGAGAACCCCGAGTCCTGTGTGATGTGCAGCGGCTAACGTCCCTCCCGCTACGAAGTTCAGGACATGGAAGAGGATAACGATACGTGACGGTTGACGAACGACAGAATGGATGTGATATGACGGGTTACCACACTGAATGAGGCATTTCTACCTTGTTGATTCCCGTATGCTGGAGCATATCCGGGAGTCTGCCGGCTTTCTGATACGAAAGCACTAGGAGACAAGGACAGAAAAGACGGAGCATCAATGCATTTGTATGTACTACGAGACAGCAGGAAAGGGCGGTCTCAAATTTTTTTTTTCCCTGTACTGGGACGGGCACTTTTGGGGGCCCAGCTTTAGATTGATATCATCGCTGTATGAGCTTTGGGCTACTTTAGGGTACGCCGTTGAGATGATATAACCTTTCTCTATCATACTTATGAGATGGACACTGAGTTGATCTCTAATTGTGGGTGACTTTGACTTCAATACAAACTTCTCCAAGGGTTCTGGTAGTCTACCTTATTGAGCAGTAATTACTATGTAACTAGGTACTCAGTAAGTGTTCTATACACCTGGTTTAACAAGTCCAGCTGGATCAGGATACAGACCACCCACCGCTAGGAGGGGTTCTTGTCTATCTACTCCCTCCACGTTCCAGGACAATTCAGGCATGCCTATCTAAGCTGCGGCTGAGCGCCTTCCTCGTTAGAGTTTAATACATCCCTACGCATATCGTTATATGTCTTTGAAACTTGGGTATGCGGTTGGGTAAGAGTGGAAACGGCATTCATTATCAGTAGGTATCGAGGCTTATCCCCTACTTGTTCTTTCGTCGCCAACGGCTTCGCTGCACAAAGCCCGCCGGGGACAGAGGACGGTGATAGGGGCTGGAGAGGGTCTTCTGATCGTCAGAGAGGTTGTGTTTTCACTACCTAGTGCCGTGTGCGTCGATGTGTGTAATTTTGTGCTCACCGGTACGGTCCGTCGCAAGGGTCAATTGTTTCATTCCCGAGCCCGACCTTCATCATGCTGTTAGACGAGTCGGGCGCCTTTGTTCTCGATGTGGCAAGTATCCTGTCGAATGCCATGTACCTACCTACATGACTCCAGTAGGCAGGTAGTCGGCACCTACGATGTCCCAGGAAACAAGGGTACCGTTCCGCCAGGGGCGCCGTGTTGATCATAGCCCCCTAAATAATTTAGCCGGAGATCCTTACCAGGGCAGTGTCCATTTCATCACATCGTCAGTGCTGTTTGGATAGCGTTTTATCTCCATCTCTACCGGCCGGCGGTTCTTGGCAAATAAGGGCCGCTGAGTGAGCCGTAGAAGGGCATCGAGCCCGTGACGACGGTTTCGAATTGGTCTGCCAGGATATTTTCCAGCCTCGTCTAGGTTCCATTAATATTCTAGAGAGATGACAGTATGACCGCGTTTGGGCCGGGCGGAAGTAGAAGTCCGGACTTGCAGTTAAGTAAGTTTTAGGTCCGGGTTATTATTCTGTGCATCCAGTAGATTGCCGTCGGGGATTAGCGAGCGGGTTCGTCGATTATGTGTGCTCTGCACGTGTCGAAGTCTGATGTCCATGCTAAACGAGCCGGCAATCCGCCTCAAGACCCGTATCCTCAGGGCGATGGATATGAGATTTCCGTGATGAATACTCCCAGGGGTGTAACGATCTGTTTAGGTGAAAGTCAACGTCTTTAGGCACCATTCGGAATATTCAGTCTTAGGATTAGTTGGAAGTTCCGATATGCCCATTGATTCCGAGTGACGTCTCGTACCCTCCCCTACAGATGTCCATTGTCCTGGTAAAGTTGCGAGCTTCGGCGATGCATTCCCACCAAGAGTCCTACCGGCCGGGCCCTTAGACAGCCAATGTGGCCGGCAGTCAATGAGTGTTAAATTAATAGGATTTCGAATGTCACAGAGCGGCACTGGCCATGTACGTCCGCAATATCATACGACGTTGGTAGCTCAATAGGCAGGCTACCAGGAAAGGGGGTTTCTGTTCGCGAAGAGAATGTTTGGCTGCTTCACCACGTCATGCATCGGGAGGTAAAGAGCATATGTTCGCCTTATAAGACACATGACGCTATGAAAAGCGGCGTGCTACACGAACCCGCTGGATAAACTACCCTGCTTTTAAGTGGCTTGCCGAGACAATGATATCGTCGCGATGCTCTTTCGGGGTCGCACGCTCGGGGATGACGAGCGAAAACGCGTCTCTTCTTACGCAGCCGCCTGTTACAATCGGCTCCCTTTGTAGCGCAAATGAAGTCATAATTCATACTACAGCCCATCATGGTGCACGAGTGGGCGCCGTTACGAGCATCGGGGCCGCGTCGTCAGAGCTGTGACGGTGCCAATCAGAAACGGCTGAACCGTGCAATCTAGTAAAGACTGGCCAGAGATAATACGTACAGCAGCTTATAATAGACGTACAAAAGAGCGCTCCGCCTGGCATGAAAAGATGATCATTACCAGACGAACTGATGAGCCTACTGTCAGGGTCACCGAAGCATAAAGAATTCCCGCAGGCCCTGCTCAAATTTCGTCCTGTTTGACTTCGCCAATTCGTTCACGAAACGGACAGTGCGGTTGGTGAGTATCTCTAAGCCGGAAAGGCTGTCATAAATCTTGTTCGACAACCGCCGATCAATTCCGGGAAGAGAATTTCGGCCGAGTGCTACCTTCGCCTATCTCGATCCGCTCGTGGGTCTTCCGTACTTTGGCAGATTTGTGTCATTCCAGGCCCCACCAGACAAGAATGAAGGTCCAGATTAATATGATATCGTGGCTTGAGTGGGCTCCTTCGTCCCGGGGGCGATGAATGTCGGCAGATGCAGTGTTTATTTGCAACTAAAAGTCCGGCCGATAAGGTCCCTCGCGAACGTAGGAGGCCACGTAGTGGGTATGGTGATTCGGCGGCTAAGATACATGCTTCTCATGATATGTGGGACAATACAGTGCATAGGTTACTTGGACGAATTGGGCCTTTGCGAATATAAACCCAGTATGACGATAAGAAGGTCTACGAAATCTTAGTTCGCTTTCAGTAACACGTTCAACCTCTGCCCCGCCAATGGAGTCAGACGAAAGGTGCGGGTTATTTAAGAAGGCAGTGAAGGTGACACAATGTGACCAATTTCTCATCCAGCTAGGCATTCCAGGCAGAGTTCCCAAGTGGCATCCAATGATCCATGAATATCGCGAAACTTTTGGGTTTTATTGTTGCGTCTCGATGATCTTCAACACCTAGTCTAAATCACTAGCGCTGCCGCTTGCCGCAAGCCGTCTCCAGTTGGCCAGAAAATTTCTGCCAAGAATTCATTGCTGTGGAGGCTAGCGGGAGAACTATGGGGGGCTGGTTCAGTGATTCCCGGCACCGCTCTGCCGGAATGACATCAGTATTCGAGAGGTAGCCAGCCATAGGTACCACCAGTGGGGTAGTTCACAGGCCTGTCGTACGATTCATACGTGTTTGCTACACACCGCAGGAGTGCAGGAGGTAGGTAGGCTATTAGAACAGTTGATATAGCTAATTGAGAGTAGTTATATTTTATTCAGTAACCCTCTGATGCCATATGATTTAGCGCAAGATAGCGACTATGGTAGGTATTGCATGTATGACCTCATTCAGACATTACACCTGCGTCGAGAGGAACTTTGAGGCCGGAATGGTCAAAGGCCTTCACTGCCTGATGCTGTCCATTGCCCAGTTCCATATCGCCATATACCGGTGAATTAATGCATCGAAACTGACCTCTCTAGCTATCTAGCTCAGACGAGGAACAAAGCAGTACCTCTGCTCAGCGGACGGTTTCCCTTGGTTCCTGAGCTGCTCCGTAGGTGCTAACGGTAGGGCGCCCGGTGAGCAGTGGCTACCCCTATATGTATGTACTTGCGATTGGCCAATGAAACTCCAGTACTGCACGTAGGGTAAGTTAAGCGTCCTACTGTAGTCAGGTACTCCATACTCATCTAACCTATTCAGGACCTAGCTTTTGCTCCCATTTAGTATGGAGATTAGCGTCGGTGTGGCCCTAGGACTACCTGACAGTGATGTATTTATTTCGTCCTAACACTCAGTATTGCGGTTTAGCTATCGCATACGGTAACCGCCTGGGCACCATGATCTGATAAGAGTAATCAATCGGCATCCGGACTCTGTACGTACCACATGTATGAAGCCGAACCCGTCCAGATGTAGCATCTCAGTTACGTCATCTCGTCAACATCCGTCTCTTACCTTTCTAAAATGAGCTTCTGGAAATCTAGGTCCAGCTATGATGATAATTCCATTATTGGCCATCGGAGTCGGCACCGCTTTCCTGATGCTGAAGGGTTCCCGTGCAAACTTCCAAGCCAACTGGAAGACCTGAAACCAAAACCGTTCAGTTAGCGAGCATGTAATCGAATACCTGGCCGAGATGCCTACTGTAGGCTGGATACATTGTGAACTCAATAATTACTTTAACTTGGCTCTACATCTTGAACGGACCCGGAATGGAAATCTTCATGTGGATACGGAAATGACATTGCGATTATCTTTCTTGATGTGGCTGACATGGTGATGCATTTGTGGCGTCCGACCCCCTGCAGTACACATGTAAATGGCCCGGAGAGACGGTAGATGCATGCTTGATTCCGTCCCTGCTATTCGCTCTTGTCTCTGTAGATTTCCAAGTTCTGGGCGGCTGGTGTGCGTTTTATATATATGAACTTTGAGCTACCATTGGTGGGTTATGCTTCCACCTACATACATATCCAGGGCGTCCAGGTCCTTTATCGAACAGAGCTCTTTACTGGATATGTAAGATCGTGATTTACATAGGATACTATGTAGCAAGCGTACCTTCTATACCGCCAATGCAGCAGACGATCCGACCATTGGAGAATTACATCGAGCTTCGCACACAGATGGACCTCATGTTGTCCTTGCGGATACCTACCCTCCGCATGTAGTGGGAGTGTGTACCGAGAATGGTACATGTTTACGTAATCCCCGAATCGGAAAAGAAGCCCAGTCGCTACCCATAATAATTAGACGACGCGACTTCCCTCGACCTTCTGCTTGCAACCACGTCACCACCAGCCGCCCAGAAGCACTAGTGCCAACTACACCAAGTAGTGTCAACCAAGCAGCATTCGAAAATTGACATCAACGCTGTAAACGTGCTCGCCGTCACTATGGTTACCCACCGGGGATGTATGACGGGAAGCGAAAGTGGATACCTGATGTCTGCCTTGCAAGTTCCATAGTGCTACTAAGTAGGCAAGCCTGAGGAAAACCGGCTTGCTTTCCTGTCGGATATTGGCAAAAGCATGGTTTTTGGTTATGACCTAATATGCAGGTAACTGTAGAGCCTCCCGATGCCTGGGTATCAGTTGCCGTAGCAAGCAACAAACCTTTGCTTCATAAATTGACCGCTTTCGTCCTGTTCCCGACCTGCAACCTTGTGTCTTCACAGATCCATTCATCATCTACAGCATCTCTTCTCTCTCCTCGTCCTCACCACGGGAAGCCTCTAATACTATATCGATTACTTGGCAGCGCTTGCATACCTACAGCCACCCACACTACCCCCTAGAATCCTAGCCAACTCTCTTGTCTGAGTGTCACTCGACATTAGATCTGATAAAACTACGAGAATCACGTCCTCCGAGCTGGTAAGTCCTACCTTACGATTTCGAGCCAAAAATCCCCCCAATTGAATCGTCTGTGGTACTGAGCAGAAGTTCCACCGAAGCTCCTTCGGGGTTTCAATTCGGTGGTGACACTTGTCATACCTTCTGACCTATCACAACCTCCCTCAGTTTCCCGATTCGGCCACATCCCTTTCATGAGATATTCATTGCACACGCACCTCCATACTCCTAATTGTTCGTCTGTTACTTCAGACCAATTTGAGCCACACTACGTTCCGAGATGGTCGACTTGCAGAAAATAAATAAATAAGCCGGGTTGGACCTATGTCACCGCCTTTGGCGTACCTTCCCTGAGAACATACTGCTGGTTCTTCCTCGCAGACCTGCTCCTCCCCCCATCATCACCGAACTCCCAAAACGTAAACAACACCCCAATCAACAAGTTAAGCTCCCAGGTCAAAATTACTTTCCTCCGGCCTCCCCTCTTCCCAATTTCTTTTTCTTCAACAGAGCACCACATCCATCTTCAAGCATCAGCAACACTTCTGCATCCAACAAAAACTTGTCTTCCCAACCCATTCTCGCACAGTCAAACTCGCACATTCTTATTTGTACTACTTTTTGATCATCGGCTTTCTTGCAACAGCAACTCTTACCAAGGCCCTCTACAGGAACAACAACCAGTTACGACGCCAGTCCAATATTCAAGATGAAGACCTCTGCCATCCTCGTCGGCTCGTCCGCCGCCCTTGCCGCGGCCCAGGCAACCTTCCCTGCCGGCTTCCCTGAGTGCGGTGTAAGTTTGCCAGCCCTTCTCATCTTCAATCTTGATTTCAGCTCTTGACCTGTGCCATTGAGCAATCCACTTTGGCTCTCATGGCTTGGTCTATTGGCTGTCTTTGCTGACCACCTTGTCTTTAGCAAGTCTGCATTACCAACATGCTGAACCTGGCCAATCACTTTGGCTGTGGCCTCGACCCTCTCTGTCTTTGCACGCAGCCCGACTTCCTTTACGGAATTCGAGACTGCTCCAATGAGTACTGCCAGGACCCCAACGCCGCAGCCCAGACCATCAACTATGGCGCACAATATTGTGCCGGTAAGTGCAGTGTCCATCGGAGCCCTTGTTCGACCTCATGCTAACACAAATACAGATGGTGGTGTCGCTATCTCAGGTCTCCCCGGTAACACTGCTGTAAGTCGAGGATGCATTGACACCACGCTACCTCCTGCTAATGTGTCTCTTCACAGAGTGCCTCTACTTCGGCTTACACCACCGTCTTGGCCACGGGCTCTACTACCGACGCGGGTGTAAGTAGCTTTTGCCCATTGTTCATGCCGCACTTCTAACATAGCCATAGTCAACCGGCTCCGAGGGAGTTACCAGCGGCGTCGCAGTTACCACCGACGAAATCCTGTCCACTCTCACGGACGTCATCACTAGCACCGTAGGTTCTACTACGGTCTTCTCGACGCTTGAGCCGTCCATCACCGGCACTAGCAGCTCCGGTAGTGTCTCCACCACGACTGAGACCTCGGTTGTTACGACCACCTCGGGGTCCGCTACCGAGTCTGGACCCAACACCCTATCCACTGTTGTGAGCTCGACTATCAGCTCGGTTGTGAGCTCGACTGTTGCCGTCACTAGCAGCGACGTCACGATTACCACCACCAACTCCGAAGGCCAGACTGAAACCGCCGCTGTCCCGACTACTGTTCCTGTCAGCGAAGGTGGCAGTAGTGAGACAGCTGCTCCTGGCAATCTTGCTGCGCAGCATACTGCTGGACCTGCTGCAATCATGGCCGCTGCTGGTATGGCTGCTGCTCTTCTGCTCTAAGCAGCGGCACCACAAACATTTGCTGTCGGAATTCAGTTCTGAGCAAAGAATATAGGTTATTCCTTGGCACTTATGAGTCGAAAGGGATGGAGGGAGATTGAGACCACTTAATGCCACCGGTGGCTAACTCACGAATGGACGGCCCACGACGAGCTTGACGATGCGATGAATTGCAAGGTTCCAGGTGTTTTCATTATGATGTATAAATGACTTCGAGGCTTGCAGTGCCTCTAATACCATATCTCAGATACCCATCCTCGAGCCTCAGGCATCAGACAATGGAGTTAGGCCTCGCGCTTTACTTAATACATATGCTTTGACTTTAACTGACTTTAATTAACTTTAATTAAGTCCTTTCCTTATGACACCTCAATACCTGCGATTGGGGCAATAGTAGGAAGTTTAGGACTTGTAGTACCTGCCTACCTAGGTAAGTACTAATAAGGCAGAACCACTGAGCCACCCAAGCCTTTCGGTGCAAATGGCTATTTAAGAATGCATATGATTAAACTGTTTAGATCCCTTTACGACACCGTGATGTATATATAACAACTTCATACACTCAAATCATTGTTTACAGAACTATTATAAGGCGCGGAATCTATTCGGTTGTTGCTATGATAATACCGATGCCGGTTATAGACAGACTCTCAATGATATAACCATTCTTGTTAGAATATGGATTAACTTCAACGGTTATTAACGTGGGGAGAATCTGTGACTGCAGTCGATCCGGCGGATCCTTGCAAATATGTCTTTTCCCTCAACTTTTACGCTATTAATCTAACTTACTTATTGAGGCGTAGGCAAGTACGTGGTTGATAGGAGATTGAGGTTCCTGTATAATGTGTGAGTTAGTCCATGATTAAGAAGTACAGGTCAGGGGTGAATAAACTGTGTGGTGCGGGCCAAACGAATTTTACTTGCATGAGCCGTCGAGCCTGGGAGATGAGACGCGTTTCTGCTTTTGGTGGCGTGCGAGAGCGGGTGTTCAGGGCCTCGTTATTGGAGGAAGAGTGGCGAGGGGAAGGGGGGTTGTTGTTTCTTTGATTACTCGGCTAGCTGCCGTTCTGCGTGTTGTTGCTCCTCCTTTAGGGCTTAATACGCACATTCAGCCCCCTAAAATACCCGCTCTTCATAACACATCTCCTTTATCACTAGGTTTGCGAATCGCGGGAGCCGACCGTGCTCTCGCCACGTAGGTGCGTAGCCTTAGGTTGCCTCTCCGCAATGGTATCTCAACGACTTCTGCTGATGAAACTGAGTGGTGTATGGAAGTCGGGAGTGCCTCGTAATTATGTGACATATAGACTCGTTCCTACGCAAAGGAACGAGGGACATCGGGAATTTGAGCCGTATTCACCCACGAACTTCTTAGAAAAGGCTGATGCCACATAGTAGTACAGGGGCTAGGATTACTGAGTGTCAGGAGAAGTGTGCATACCCCCGTTCTGGGTCCCAGTGGTCGACGTGTGAGAGGTTTACATGTATCTATAGGGGGCTTCGCCCCCTGAAGACCTAGAAAATGTCAGGCATTAATGTTTACTATAGGATACATGTATTGCGAACGACTTTCTGTCTCTCACTTCAAGCTGCGACTTTCCCTTAATATACTTTACCGATCATGATTGAGTTGACAGGCCTAGTTCAGAGACGTCAACTTACGCCATCGGGCACAAATTCAATGCTTTAAAAAGTTAGAGGAGAGAAACATCCGGTTCTCTATATGGTACTAGTGAAAATTGAAAAGTCATCCATAATAGTCAGCGTTAGCATGTTAGTATGGTCGTAGGCTATACAGGAGTGCCTACGGTATCTAGGATACATACGTGATTACCTTATGTAACTTAGGGATGTATGCAATTAGAGAAGTCGCCGTCGAACCTGTATATTCTCGCTGGTGGTTGGGGCTAGCTAGGTAACATCGCATATGCAGGTGACATCGTGGAGGTGCAGCGGACGGGGCTATGCTCGAGGGCACCGATCGTGCTCTGAACATATTCGTTGCTTCCAACTTCCTACCGTAAAGTGTTGGACCGATCTTACTCGGGGCGAAGAATTAGATATTGCAGCATTCAGACTGGCCTTTCTCGCCTGGGCAAGTCAAACATGGAACCCGGAGCGGCCCTCGGCTCAGACGGTCTGGAAGCTCATCTTTCTGAGCCCTCGACTTTCATTAATGACACCAATCAAGTATACATGAAAGGCGTCACAGATGTGAAATTAGATACTCCCTGCAGACCTACACAATTCGTACCACGTAATGCTATCGCGAGTCAAGCCCAGACACGGGCCAGAACCGCCAGATTTCTTTGCTTCATAGACGAGAGGAGGGTATCAGTACCATTAGACTATGGTTCGCAGAGAATGCTAGGGAAATCGTGGTTTGTCAGACTCCAGTTGCTCCGATATCTGATGAAGATAAGTATCATGTCGAACAGATGGAGCACAGGGTGAAAAGTCGGTGTAGAGGGCTCATTGAGGTCTGTCCAGGAGCGCCTAAGCCGGATCATCTCAACGATTCGATCGGAGGCGCCGAACTGGGCCTCTGTGATACGACCAACAAGTACATGAGGTCCCAGAGTCTACCTTGTCCATAGGACAGCTTCAGAATTCCTCGCGCCATGATGTTATAGGGAATTTATCGACTCATACATATCCGACTTCTGTGCTCCACTAGCTTTATTCTCTAGCAGAATTCTTGTCATCAAGACGTTCAGGTAGGACAGTGGTGTGAATTGGATGCTCTTCTATGTCTAGCTGAGGATGAGGATGATAATCTTATCTTTTCCCATTATCCTCGGGCGAAACTCCTAGCATGAACGAACCGACAAGTGAGGCAATGCCACACTCTGGACCGGATGCTCCATGTGAGCCTGCAAATGTCTCTACTCAGACCACATCAGGTCATGAACAACATGGAGAGGAGGAATCAGATCACAAGGACTTCGTTTTGACCGAGAACTCAGTACCTCCACCAGCAGGCTAGACATCTCCCACTCCATCGGATAGTACTGTGGCTTCAAGAAGCACGAGATTACTGAAGTTTGTGCTGGGAATGAGCAAGCTAAGAAAGACCTTCCAAAGAATTAGGTGCAAGACGTAGGTGTGCGCGGCATCGTCACAATCTAAGATATAGACTTCTTTGATCGTTGCATAGCCGCCGGGCTTTGGGGCAACTTCAGCTGCATTTGAACTAGTCTAGGATAAAGATGGAACCTGGAGCTTTCCTTCTTTGTGGTATCTGGGACGAAGTGTGTATTCATCTTTTTAGTCGAGATCTCTCCTTTTTCGAGCTAACATAGGGGCTGGGTAGGGCACATAAAACGCACCGTCATTCCAATATGTCCCGGTGTTCTAGAATAGGAACCGACTCTTTTATAGTAACACAAGCCGTTAAAAATGGATGTTGAGGGTGTGTTGGAACTGGACTGTCTGAGCAAAGTGCGCGTACAATCAATTCTACTTCTACTCCTGAAACAACACATATGGTCTACATCTAAGGGTGAATGTTCGTATCACCAAATCAGTCGGCCGTACTCTCGAATGTACGCACGTCCTTTTATGGAGAACACCATGCTCCTTGACCCTTTTGCTGCCATGGCCATCTGGTCCTGCATTACTAGAACTCTAGCGCTAGACACCTTCCAGTAAGAAGTCGCAAGGTGGCCAGTGGAATTTTCAGCCTATACACATTTATTGGTGCGAGAATCGAAGGCACCCAGACTGGCTCTGAACCATGAATTGTACGACTCTTCTCAAGGCTACCGCCAGATAGAAGTTGGGAAGCGGAAGAATACAGGTGTTTTGGCAACCTCCCCAGCTCACCATCCGTGGAAAGCACGGAACTCAAACAGCTATCGAGACTTGGATTACTCAGAGCCCTAGCGTTCGTACGTAGACTGGATGGCTTCTTTTGCCCATTCGTTCTTCCTGACCCCTTAGCGTCCACACTATTCATTGCGGGGTACCGTATGCAGTTAAGCATAACAAGCGACGTCAACTTGAGTGAGTACTCTTGACGTAAGCCTACATTTAAGTTGCATACGACGAGCTTATATATCCGGACTGCTCTGTGCGATCGAAGGCCCCTTGAACTTTTCCCTCGACAGAATCGTCCGACACCATAAGGGCAGGACTGTTTTTGAAAAAGCTGACCAAGAATGGCACCTCCGAAGATCAGGCTGGCGACGGCATCTCCGGGAACGCAGGCGACCACCAAGGAGACGCTCGCCCAGCTCCAACAGATCGCCAAGCGGGCAGCCGCCAACAGGGCCGACATCCTGCTCCTCCCGGAGGCGTATATCGGCGGCTACCCGCGGGGCGCGGACTTCGGCTGCAAGGTGGGCGCCCGCACCGCAGAGGGCCGCGAGGAGTACCTGCAGTACTTCAAGGGCGCCGTCGACCTCGGCGATACCGTCGGCGATGGCGCCGGTGCCGGCGACGCTTGGGTGAAGAGACGGCTGCGGGGGCAGCCGAAGTCTACGGATGGCCCAGCTGAGGGCGATGAAGGGATAAGAGGGGATGGCACGAGGGAAGAGCTCGAGCGTATCGCGCGGGATACTGGCGTCTTCATCGTCGTTGGCCTCATCGAGAAGGTCGGCGGTAGCTTGTATTGCGCGGTCGGCTACGTGTGTTCTAAATTGGGCTTCATTGGAAAGAGGCGCAAAGTCCAACCGGTAAGCCTTATATTTCCGTTCGGCCCCCTATTTGCCATCCCATCACCCATCTCGGACACTTTCTCTCTAGCGCTTCTGTTTAAGCATCATCCTCGCCCTGTGGGGTTAATGTGCCATGGTATTTGGGCCATGGCGATCAATACAGCGGTTTTAGAAGCGTCATCCCATGAGAATGGATACGCCTGCTGTCTAGCATGAGCGCGGGGTTAAAGCCTTGACTCCGCCTATACAAGAATCTCATAGAGAGCACCCAATGCCACAGCTGCCCCGCGTCCATGGGTGTTATATGCCGTAGCTCTCAATCCTTATCGCACTCCCGCTGGTGGCGTTAGGCGGGCTTGCTCTTGCTGGGATACTGGCACAGCTCCATCGATAGGGGACATGGATAACTTCATGGCGCTGAGCCGCCCGGCTAGCAACAACCATGACGACAAGCGTCACAGGTTTATATTTCATCGACAGGGACATGTTAGCACGGACAAGCTGGCTACCTCTAGCCGGATACATTCCTCCCTGTGGATTGCAGGGGAGCTGTTGGGGTAATACAGCAAAGAAACTGCCCAGTGGCTGCCGTGGGGTGCTGAAATAAGGGGTTTTGAAACCGGGAAGTGCAAGGACATCAAGGAGCGGGATATCCACGTGCTCCTTAACGCACCGGCTTCCTACGACGAAGACATGACTGGATTAGTTCTGAAACGGAATGTTGGCGACGATCCATTCTCCACAGGATAGATGAAGACCGGTCAAATTCACACAGTGACGGCGGGCCGGCTGAAATGCCTGGTACGCGCTTATCCCCCTATGCTTCGCGTTGATACGTATTGGGGCGGACCTAACAGCTGGGCAACTCATTGAGGCTCAGGAGATCGTCAGAGGCATCGACTGGTCCTACAGGCTCCATGCCCTTCACTCTTCTCCAGACACATGCCGTATCAGCTAGCTACCAAGTCCGGACAACGAACGTAGCGGACGGAAGCTAAGTTGCTCGTGAACCCGAGCGGCAATCCTCCAGCAACCCTGTATCGAGGAGCCCGGTGTTGCAGTGAAATGAGCTGGCACAACCCGTTTTAGATGCACATGATGAACAGCACCTTCTTTCCTTCTGTGCACGATTACAGAACTTCATAAAACTGGAGAAAAAGATGCTGACGATAGGGATCCCTGTTCCCCGAGTTTTCACAGACAGGAACTGAGCGTCGTAAGCAGCTCCTCGAATGATTTCCCACCGCCTCTTTCTCCCCAGTGCGAGAACATACCTCTAGTCTTCGGAAAGCGCCCTACACCTCAAAGACCACATCCCGGACCTCTTCGCCTTATTATAACCCGTCACTCCATCCATCTCACACACGCATCGTTCAGAAAAGCTCCCTAACTGACACGGATACCACACACAAACAGTGATCTGGGCCCAGGGCTCCCCCGCGACCCTGAAGGCCGTCTCGACGACCATCCGCGGCGTCCGCGTCAACCTCGCCGCCGCCATATGCTGGGAGAACTACAGTGAGCCAATTTCCGGAGTCATTTTATACCCTTTTACTTCCTAGTTCCAGAGCACAAACTTCAAAACGGGAGCTTTCGAGAGTCCATAGCTCTAGACATATGTCTCAGGACGCCCCTAATTAGCTATGAAGGGCAATTACTGACACAAGCGTCGCAGTGCCGCTGCTGCGCCAGGCCCTGTACGCGCAGAACGTCAACCTCTGGCTCGCGCCGACAGCCGACGGCCGCGACGCCTGGCTGCCGCTGCTGCGCACCATCGCGCTCGAGGGGCGTTGCTTCGTCGTCAGCTCCAACATGTGTGTGCGGGAGGGCGGGTCCGAAGATGTCGGGGACGGGGATGAGCTCGCGGGGGAGGGCGGGGCCGAGGAAGGCAGCAGGCCGACCGGCCGCAGAAACTCCTGCCTCACGGAGGAGGGGTTCGAGATCGCGCTCCCCCAGTCGCCGTCTCCTACCGCAGCCGCGCCCGCCGCCTCCGCCTCGGCCATCGCCGACGACGAGGAACACCGCCGCCGCGGCGCGGAGCCGGAGCCCGAGAAGCCGACCCCGGCGGTCGCCGCCCAGCCCAAGAAGGGGAGGCGGAAGAAGCAGCGGTTCGTCTCGCGAGGCGGGTCGGCCATCGTCGGGCCCGCGGGCGACGTGCTCGCCGGTCCGCAGTGGGAGGACGACGCGGGCATCATATACGCCGACGTCGACTTCGAGGACTGCATACGCGGGCGCCTGGACTTGGATGCTGCGGGGAGTTATTCCAGGTATGCCCCTTCCCCGTTTGTTTCCTGTTACTGTTTCTTTCCCTTTCTCTTTCTGTTGCATCTGTCGTGATGCGTATTTTTCGGTGATGCTATATCGAACGCGGAATGCCGAGTCCCAGCCCTGAACATTTTTTTCACCTCCGATTCCATACTCGGCGTCGTTGGATACGCCATACCACCCACTGTGGACTACGGTGCATACGTATCCCGTAGTCGTGGGTGGTCTCCGGGTCGAGAATACGGGGCGGGTTCTCGGTTGATGATTCGGTGCTGACCAAGGGGGAATACCCAGGAACGACTCCTTCAAGTTCTCGGTCGAAGGGCTGGACCTGGATCCGCTCCCCTATTGAGCTCCGCCCGCTTGTGGGTTTGCCAGGACGTACCGGAGAACCAAAAGCAGATAACTTGCCTCGTTCATATGAAAGTACGGTTGGCGGTGATAGTATATGGAAACGGATAGTCTTATTATTTTGTTGATGAGGTTAGGTGTCCAGGTCGTTGGCTGGTTGTATGACCTCTATTCTTGGTCGTTAAGTAGTCTAGACTGACGATCCAAGGATTCCTATCTACTGTGAACCACCTACGGTCTGGCACATTGGACTTACACCCAGGCCATGCCTGGCCCCACAACATAGTCCGTCAAAGCGTAAAACAGTCTCGTACGCATTCGTTCCAAGTGTCCGGGTATCTATTTGACCTGAATCCGTAGCATCCTTCCCGTGCCCGTGCCAGCCAACCCAGACCAGACCGTTTAGCTCCTAAATAATCAACCAGCCGGTCCACGCACGAGCGTCATCGTCCACTTCTTCAATCGTGAACAACAAAAAGACACCAACAACGACATAGCCGAAAGTCCGACACCATTAGCCACGCTAGGACGTAAAAAACAACGGAGCCCCGAGAAAACCCATGGACTCCTACAGTCTCCTACCTCCAGGAAACTAAGGCTCTCATCTTGCAGACTCGGCCGAACCCTTGGCCTTCTCCTTCTCTTCCTCCTCCTTTGTCTCCTCCGAGATTTCCCTCGGGGAGGGGGCGAGTGGACTGCCCACGGCGGCGGCATTGCCGGTGATGCTATCGGCCCTACCGTGGCCCAGCAGGCCGCTGCGAATACTGGCGCCATCCTTGGCGGCGTAGTAGCTGTTGCGCTGCTCGGCGGGCGTGATGCCCGTCGCCGAGTAGATGCTGGTGCGCTCGTTGGCCGCCGCGCTTCTATCGGCCACCGTAGTTGGGCCGGTAATCCTCACGCTGCTGCCGCCGCCGTCTACGTTAGCACTCAGCACGCTCAGGGGCAGGCTCTCGCGGCTGCCGCCCCACAGCGACGAGGGCGCGAGGGCGCGTACCGACGCGTCCGTGTCCATGGACCGGCGGCGACGGCGCTTGCTGCTCGACGCGAGAGTCAGGATCGATGCGTTGTCCGTAAGCAGGTTGTTCGCCGTGGCCGTGTTGTAGGTGGTGGGGTGTCCGGTGGCGGAGTGGGGTGCGAGGTGCGGGGGGATCGCGGACGCGGGCGAGCTAGTAGGGAAGGGTTGGCTGAACTGGATCGACTGCGTGGTGCTGCTGTTGTGAGGGTTCAGATGGGAGCTCTGTCCCCCGTTCACGTTCATGTTGAGCGCCCCGTTGGGGCCCATCGACTGGATCGTCGTGAGCGTAGTCGTCAGAGACCGGACGGATGGCGCTGGCGAGGAGAAGGTGCTGTCGCCACCTTTGCGCGACTCGAAACCTCCGTTGGCTGTCCGGCTCGTCCCTGCGACGGACGATGCCATGTGAGATGGGGCGTTTATGGAATGGGTTGCTTCATGATCGGTTGACACGGTGGGTGCCATGGACATGGCTCCGGCTGTATGGGGTGCGCCCTCCTCGCCGGATGAACGTGATGAGGTACGACTTTGTATTACGGAAGGGTCTGAGGTCCGACCAGTCTGGGCTGTGGCCAAGGACGGATCGCTGTACTGAACCGGGGGTGCAGCATCGATGCGACCGGACTGTTGGTAAGGGTTGTTGTTCTTGGACGGTCGCTTCTTGGAGCTCTTCTGGTTGTGGTCACGCCTGAAATGACCATTGCGACCACCCTCGCTGGATGAGGAGCTATTCTTGAAATTGGCGAGCTTCTTCACCCAGTTAGAGAACGGCCGCCTGCGTCCTGGGCGTTCCTGACGGTCTGTCATATCAGTTAGAGAATAGGGAGTTAGACGACAGAATAGGGCGGGGAGGATGAGTATATACAGGTGGTGGGAATGATGTCATGGGTTTGTCTAGGTCTAGGCACCTGAATGTCAAAGAAGATGACGGTGGTGATGACGAGGAGGAAGAAGAGTCGGAGTTACTAACCAGTGCTGTTAGAGGGTGACGCGGTTTCGGTCATGGCCGCCATGGCAGGTGATTAACCGGGAGATAAACTTGAGCTGCTCGTAAGCTGATACTAGAACGGGCAGAGACGACGGATCGATTGGAAAGGGGACAGACAAGGTTTGCCTGGGTAGGATTCAGGTATGGTTTTCTGAATTGCAGGAAGCTCCGTTGGCCAGGACTGGGATGCATGGACATGGGCTGTCGTAATCGCTTATCGGGGCTCCGAGCCTTTCCGTGGGCCAATATGGGTTAGGTGTCATTAGTAGGTACTAGGCTAGGGGTCCAGGGGTAGCCTACTGTAGTGCTAGAAAGGTGGGAGAGACCACCAGCCACGCATACGGCTTAGACCATCTCCAGATTCCATAGGCTTGGCGTCATTACATAATCCACCAACTGCCGTTCATGTATACTACCTAACATTTTATATACGGTTTCCAAGTCCTTGCAACAGGCTGTCTCCGGCGATATGAAGTTTCCACTGTAAGACCGGAAGAACTTCTTATGCATAACGTCTTCAAATTCTTTCCTTGGAGGTGAGGCCCACTCTAGCGCTGGACTTACCGAACGTTACCTTCGCGAACGCCAATCCTGGATTCTGTGCCGATACAAAGACCTCAGAGCCGCCACCGAATCATGGGCCGAAGAAGTCCCCTCCTCTCCTCACCCCTCCATCCTCGCTTTCCACCTCTTGAATATCCTGCCAAAGGAGCCGCCTGGTTTGTCCTCTCCGATAGCGTCGACGGGACCGCGACCCAAGTCGAGCAATGGCACCATCGACGGCCGACCATGGGCGCACTGGAATGGGAAGGTGCAGTCCGCCAGACGACTGACGAGGTCGACGCATTCCGCATAGGACAGCTCGTCGTTGAACATGATGGCGCTCCGGCACGCGCGCGAGTTGATCATGTCCAGTACGCCCTGCGGACACCCATGCAGCCTGGACAGCCAGTGCGGGTGGGCCGAGCCGCTATGGCCCGAGGGCTCCGCACTCGGTCCTGCTAGACTATGACCGTGTTCGTCCGTCTTCCAGGCCTCTTTTCTCAGCAGTTCGATGAGCAGCCGGGGCTCCAGTCTGCACCTCTCGGCTATGCTGGGAGGAAGACTCTGCACCTTCACCTGCGACGGTCTTCCCGTGTTGGACATGGGGCCGATGGCTGGCGGAGGACAGACCTCGTACCATATTCCCCATCGCCGGAAATTGTCACTCAGCCGCATGAGTCGCGCAGCGTCGGTAGCTGAGACATCAAACTTAAGCGGTTTCTCCAGTAGCTCCGCAGAGGCTCTCACTTCTAATTTGCGCTGTGTCGGTATGAGACCTGCTGCGCCATCCGGGCTAGAAATATCTACGGTTTCAAAGTATTCCTTCATGAGAGCCTCAACGCGACAGCGCTCATCCGCAGCGTGCTGGTCAATGACGACGATCAGAGACATATTATGCCCTTTAATCGTGGCCTGTTCGGTATCTGGTATAGCCGTTGAAACCTTAGCTAGAATGAACTTTCGATCAACTTGAGCAATGACTTCCGCCCGCCGAAGAGCATTTTTCGAGACTTTGCCTTGGGCGCTGCCCGAGGCTTCGGAGCTCATCCGTGCGAAATCGTGGCAGCCATGACAGTTGCTTCTTGGGCCCAGCAATTTGGCCTCATCGCAAGCCACTGGAATAGGAGGCTCTGTGTGCTGGAACACGGGATTATCCCAGGATGCAAGGAAGTCTTTTAGCCAGGGACTTTTCTCTTCTTTAGGTGCAGGCCGCGTTTGTAAGCGTAACTTCTTCCTAGGCCGGGGGTAAATGACCTCATCTGTCGCCTCGGAGGTCTTGGCTCCCTTGTGATATGGCGGGACGACAAACCCGGTCCGGCTGTCAATGACGGACAGCTCTTTGATGAATGGGTTGGTCCATACAACTGCCCCATCTGTACGGGATTCCGCCTCTTGGGGTGGGAGATCATCTTTCTCGGCCCTTGCATTTAGATCAATTCCATCCACAGCAACGCCTACGTCGAGAAACGGAGGACGTAACAATTTCCCATCACTATCAACCAGCGGAGGCACGGATGACCGTCTAGAGTCGTCCAGGATATGTCTTACTGTTTCATTTCCCTCCAACGTCGTACTGATTCCTTCCATAGTAGCTTTCTCGTCAAGAGGTGAACGTTGGGGCCGCCCAGTTTTGATGCGAGTCCATGAATCAAATGGCGAATCGGGACGAGATCGTGAGGTTCTTGTACCGTCGATGCGAGCAAGGCTAAAACGAGTAGTGGCTAAGTCTCCCGTTGGCGTATTTGTTCGCTGCTGGAAAGGCCGACTAGTCTTTGAACCAGCTCTTGGGGTAGAGCTTCTAGAGGCCGTGACGCCGCTGCCATTCTGGTGCACCAAGGAACCGAGCGAGAGACCCTTGCTAGGTTTGAAATGACGTGGTCGAAAATGGTACCTCTTGAGAAATTCGTAGAATACCGCCTTGAGGAGATCGATAACTGCGTTCAAACCCTCCTGGTGCTCGTCTAACGTTTCACCCGCGTCCAAATCAGCAAAGTGCGAAATGGGACTATTGAGGTTGAGCTTCATGTAGAACATAGGCCATCGGTCCATGGATTTTCTTGCCCGTAGTTCACGGCCGGTATATCCATCCGACTTGTAGCGACCATCTCCTGCGCGCCGTCTTTGCTCTTTTTCATCAACATCACTCCCTTCCTCCTCGGCACCGAAGCTCGAGTTGGAAAACAGCTTGTTTATCTCCTCATAAAGAATGTTAGTGCCATGGTCGTTAGGCACAGGCCGAACACCAATAGTGACGAATTGCACCCGCCGCGTGGCAACCGGAACAAGCGATATAGCGCCGGTGACTGACATATGGCTGGCTGATCCACGGAGAGGCACCCAGGATTCTGAAGCGGCACCGTTCGACAGCTGGGCTTGCTGGAGTATACTGGACACCCGAGAAACTACTTCGTAACTCTCTCCGTGAAGGTGGCGGTTTGTAGTAGGCTCAGGAGACCGTATAGAGATAGCCTGCTCATTCCTAGAGTCTCGCAGAACGATGGATACCTGGCGAGGCCAAGCGAGTAGCAAGGCGACCAGTGCTTGCTTGAGACTCTCCCAGTCTTTGCTACCGGCGCCTCTCTCAACATCCACCGCTCTCTGTTTGACTCTGACAGGCATGTTGCCAAACAGGTCGCGGACAGTAACGCGAGTCCCATTGTTGAAGTTAAGTACCCTGAGCTCTGGTGGCGAAGGCGCGTGGCGTGCTAGAATAGTAGAATTATGAATTATCAAAGAATTATGGGAGTGGTGAAGATGATGATGGGACGTGACGGACAGAAGTGAAAGCGCTGCCACCGATGCAAGAAACGTCCCATGTCGCCCATGCACGTTAGGGTGCGGTGGAAACTTGGATGTACCTGTAAATCCGATAAGCCGACGCTACAGGCGCTCCCTACGTACCGCGACTTACAATGAAGCTTGCCCAAGTCTCCATCTAACTTGAATTCGGCAGGAGGGATACCAAGGCCGTTATCTTCAACTGAGCAGTTTCCTCTCGCGTAGTCGACAGATACGGATATCTTGGTGGCCTCCGCGTCCAGAGAATTCTTTACCAGTCCGCAAATGACGCCATTTAGAGATGTTATGGTGGTAGATGATTTGATCTGGCAAATGACCTCCTTCGGCAGCTGCTGGATAGACATCGCTGAGCCGACAGTCTTGCGTTCCTCATTTTCGCTGCATAAGGTCAAGCGCGTAATATGATCGCGACGGAAGGCTCTTGGTAATGTGTACCCAGAGACGGATTAGAGGATCAAACAGAAGACCTGACGACCTGACGCTTTCCAGCAGCGACGACGGAGGTGTATGGGAAAGAAAGGGCCTCCTATGAGGGCGATTGAACGTCAGAAAGTGTGGAGACTGAATGATTTAACTTCGGCCGTCAGCAAGCCACACTTATTTAATTGGGACCTGTGGCTGTGCAGCCCATGTTAGCTTTACTTAAAGAGGGTTTGCACTAGCCACCCATCCACGCTAAATTTCTATCCACAGCTATAATTTTTATGCAAAATATATATATATATATATATATTCTAATATATATATTAGCTTATCTGTGACGCGTATATAACGTTGCTATTTGTCGGATTCGTTTTGAATATGTAATAAATTTTTGTATTTAAACCTTTTGGATTTTTAAAAGAAATAAAAAGTAAAGTGATAATTTTTAGTAGCGATACGGAAAACGGTCCCGTATTTCGCCTAATTACAACTTAGGCCTCGCTAGCTCGTTACAAGGATATAGGATTTGATTGGTTAATATTTAGTGATACAAGAGTATAGTAAAAAATGAGCCAGCAGAGGCCTGAGCTAGCTAAGGTAACGGTGAGGTAACTTGAGGAAGCGATAGGTGATAAAAAGGCAAGATTAAACAAGAGTTGTTGCAGCCGTAGTAATGCCTTGAATGCTGGACCCTGCGCTTCGGAACAAAAAGAACGTGTTAAAGGGAAATTTCGGGTAACGTCGCCTGACAAGGTGGTCAATGGATTGGAGAAAGGGGTCAAAAAATTTGAAAAAAAGTTTGATGAGAATGGGATTCGAACCCATGAGGATTGCTCCACCAGGAGTGTGGTGTTAAGGTTACCTTAACCTGGCGCCATAACCAACTCGGCCATCTCACCAGATGATATCTTTCTGCTGTTGTATAGTAGTATATATAATAACAGTGCAAATCTCAGTCCACCACTACCAAAGCACCAGCTTATCAATCATCAAACAGCTGCCGAGATTGTTTTTCTTTTCGAGGCTTGACTTTCACAAATGTAGATATTGTCCATTACGCCATTACGGTCCATTCTGGTCACAATCGCAAACCGAAGCCTGTCAAAACTCTTTCTTCTCAGGCTTCTCGGGAGTGAATGGGTATAACACGACACTCTGCCCATCGAAGACGCGACATGCACTTGACCTTCCAATAGGCTACCCACGCCAAGACATCACCACCATGTCTAAAGGTCCAACCCGTTTTCGCGCGAGAGACTCACCAGCTTCTTCACCCTTGCAATCAACAACAGTCGCGCACCATCCACCACAAGGAGGTTCAATGTTGGCGGAAGTACCCAACGCGATCGCCAATGGATAAGCAGCCGGCCAAGACGCAACAGCGACGTTTTCATTTCTCTGAACCACTCCTCGTCCACATTGATACGCCAAGCTCTACTGGACCGAGCCTTTCCCGCCCTGGGAACCGACCACCCATGCCGCCAGTTCTTCTCGGCAAGATGGATACCCGAGCTGGACAGTGACGAAGCTGTCGATATTTCACGAGCTTGGCTTTGCGAGCCTCTTCTGGTACCAGACGCGCGGCTTTGTCGAGTCCTCGATACAAGGCGCTCGGCGTCAGCACCACCGCCACTTTCCTCGGGCTCCGTCTGTTACTTTAGATCTTGGAACCTGCTCGCGCCGCAGCTACAAGAAGTAGTCAAGGACTTGGCTGCTCAAGGTTTCCCAGATGAAGACGTACGCGAGTGGAGGTTGATCCTCCAGACGTGCTCTGGTGATACCGTCGTCACACCTCGGTACGTCGGGACGACTTCTGCGCCATCAAACCCCTGGATGCGAACATGATCAGAACCCGACCGCCCGAATTCACTCAAGGGAGCTTTCATTAAGTCTCTTAAGTTCCTCTTCCCAGAAGCAGCAAAGTCTCATAAGGTATCTGCGATAAACAACACCTTAGAAGATCTCATCCCTCGGCAAGGGCACGCCACCAAATCAGCAGCGACTGCCGCTACCAAGGCTTCGCGATTTCTTTCCGATCAGACTGAGCGAGCAGCTATCGGGTACTTCCAAGCCCGGACGTTTTTGAACTATCAGGCGGGTGGGAAACGCACCGCTTTGGTTATACTATCAGAAGACGAAAATCGTTTCCTCCGGTGCAAAACAGCTCTTATGGCGACCTTCCGTCGTTTTCAATCAGCCAAAGATGAGACCCTATCGGAACAAGTCACGCAGCTTTTCGAGGCGTGGTAGGACGGCAACATCGACGAGTTGTGCGATTTGAAGAAGTTTGGCCCAAGGAAAGAGTACCAACCGTACATTCAGAACTGCATACAGCAGGCGCCACCGGTGCAGTTCAACGGCATCACGCTTGCCGTAATTTGCGGCGGAGAGCCTCCGCCCAGAACTCTCCAGGATGGAAGCTTGTCCTGGAGCGGGGGGCGAGCCTCAAGCGAGTTTGTGACGAGCGTTCTTCTGTTAACTGAGGGGATAGAGCAAGACGCGCAACGTTTATCTATTGACAAGCTATAAAGCATCATCGGGTTCGACCAGCTCTACAATTAGCCCGGCCTTACCAAATCACAAAGAGATCCCTTTAGGGTATGCAATATCCGTCTTCTTTTTACCTTTATTGTCACAGTTAGGCAGATCGCTAGGAACGTGTGCATAAAGTATGGGAGAAATGCTTTGAAGCTTATGGAAAAACGTTTCAGGAACGTCTTAAATTTAAAAGTTCGGAAAAAGTACTTGCGGTATACCCAGGGGCTTAATAACTAGGTTAGTGTGTGAAAATTGGAGTGCGACAGCAGGTGAGGCTACCCTATAGGAAGCAATGAGGGTACCCGGGAGAGATTAGTATGGTAAAAGTTACAGGGTAGACTTTAAGGATAAACAAGTGAATTCTCAGGAAGTGTCTATTGATGATATATCAAAGCTATTAGCTACCTGCAACAGCCCTGGGGATACTGGGCTTTATATATTTGAATAACCCGTATTATTACGCCATTATTCCCTTATTAATACCTCGTTTCCATTATTAATTAAATGGAAAAGAATGCAAGATATGGAAAAGTATAAAAAGATATAAAAGATGGCGTAGCCCCCTTTTGCCACCTCGAATAGGACTGGACCCACTTTTCCCGGAGGGAACCTCCGGATTCCTGGATAATGACCCCTATTTTGCGACATTTATGATGCTAATGCTATGTTCAGCAGTTGATGTATCCTGGCTAGAAACCGTCTGCCCGCTCGTTGTGATAACCTTTGGAAAGTTACATCCGGATAGGTTTGTAACAGGACGAAGAGCCCGATACCCAAGTAAGAGCTTAATCATGTCAAGGGAGTTTTAGGCTAACAACCTGGCCTAGCTTGCTGGAAGAATCTGGCAAGGCGAGAGGGATCTACGTAACGCGCAAGCGCTCAACCGAGTCAATTCCCGTCATCGCAATCCCTCATTTGCATCCCGGGTTTATTGCAAGGACCCGGCAACCCGATGCCCAGCACAGAGTCGTCTGGCTTTTATGGGTTTGTACCTGGGTCTATCTCGATGCTGCAGTAAAGGCACTGGACGAATTGGGCCAGGGGACCGATCGTGTACTTCTCTTTGATCTGGTTCGAAAGCGCGCTGAGAATGTACTGGAACAAGCTGGGTGTCATGAGGCACTAAACTATGCCAAGAAGGCCTTGTCGGCAGCTTGGAGCTCAGGCAGCGTTAAGCGACCTGAACATTGGAATTCAGGATCAGAGAAGAGGCGACGAGAGACGACATTGAGGAATCACCAAGAACACCGAGAGGGATTGCTGGACCGCTTCGCGAAGAAAAGCAAGCCCATGACAGAAAGCCACAATCCAAGGCGCGAAACCTTTGGTGCACATACAACTGGAACAGAAGAGCCTGGTCCGATGGAGTCCTCGGACAACCTCCCCATTCCTGCCAGCTTCAGTATACTGGATTATGTAGTTACACTTAGACGATGTGGGATTGCCGAGGAATTCCCACAATCCGGTTAACGACGGCAACAAGCACGATACTTATTTTAATCCTGGGTACCAGCGCGATACGGCCCAGCGGACAAGGCGACATGGGTCAACTTTATTCTTGAATAACCCGAAGGTATTTCTTAACAGTTTATATGGAATCCCGGTATGACATCACAGCAATATCAAGAGCAAAACGTTCGTAGCTTATGGAAAATACCAGCTACCATGGAACCAAGTTTTGCTTCACGACTTGACGGAACGAGGGAACGCGATTTAACGCATTTCCGAAGAACTCAAGACCTTTCAGATGCGTTGGCTTAAGGAAACCCACCAAAGGGGCCAAAAACTTCTTGGCGACGTTCCTCTTTTGGAACAACTAGATGGGTATCGAGTTAACGTAAATCAGCATAGGTTTGTTACTATTAAATATAAACAACAGGGTGCTAGTACTGTTACAATCCAAATCAAGCTAAGATCGTTTGTTACTCCTCGTACTTATCCTGGTGGCAGGATTGTTCACTTTACGCAGAACGGCGTCGATATCCGGAACCAACAAGGCGTTACTTGACATACGAGGGGCAAGGCCAAGCAGGCGACAATTCCCGTTGCTGATCTTCCAGCTTATGGTTATGGCAGCGAACTTGTTAATTTTTGGGTAACGATTACCGGTTTGGAGGCTCCTAGTTTCGCCTTTATCTCTGCTAATCAGTCAGTAAATGTAAGCAAAGGCTGGCCAATTCCCAGCAAATGCCGAAGCCAGAAACCTCTACAAAGCCGGCAGAAGAAAACGCATTGTGGCTTTTGAACGAATACATGAACCAAGAACTACCAGAAGGAGGCGATTTCCGGATAGGGGAGAAAGAAAACTTCCCAATGCGACTAGAATCTACCGTTGGAAGTGACACTTTTCTCCAGTAAGTCGCCCTACTCTACATACAGAAAATCATTACACGATATAATTTGCACGATAAATACTATACCCAGTACTAATATTAATATTTATACGGATAAATTTAAGATTAAAGTTGCGAAGATAAAACGATAACATTTTCTTATAACGTACCGCATAAGGGAGCTGTATATAGGAGCGAGCTGTACAATTTTTTTTTTCACTATTTTAACTATTTAACTTTAATTACTTATTTCTTAATAACCATAATAAGGAACGACTTATAAAAAAAAAGCGAAAATAAACCTAGCTGTTAAAGCTAAAAAGCAAAATTTAAAACTTAATTATGAAAAACTTAGTTCTATTTATAACGTCTTATTCCATCTTGCGAGCCAAATTATTTCGCAAGCTATTTTTATCAATATATTAATTACTTAATTTTAATTGCTAAACTTTTATTAATAATAATATAAAGCGTTTTATAAAAGAATTTAAAATAAATTTGGTTATTTAAAATAAAAATCGAAACCCGAAATTTAACTTTAAAAAATTATATTTTATATATAACGTTTCCGAATTTACTTTAAAAGCCCGATATTACGGTAAACGGGCCCAAACCGATATTTTTTCTAAAAAACGAAAATTAATACCGATCGAAAAAAAATTTATTATTAACTAAATTTTTAATTTAAATATACGAACGTTTTTTATCCGGTTTTAACATATTAAAGATATAACAAATTTATTATTTACTAAATGCGTTATAAAACGTATCGAAATTAACGAAACGTCGAGATTTGTTCGACGGCAAAAAAAAAAACGTATTTAAATCGAAAAATCGATTATAAAAAATATTATACGAAAATTTAAAAATATTTCGTAAATAATTCGAATATATTCGAGTTATAATCGCAAAATACGGCATCGCCAAAAAGGATATTTATAATTTTAATAAAATAAGCTTTTTAATAAAACTTTTAATAATATATAATATAATAATTATAAATACCGAAAAACGTAAAAAACTTAAACAAACGTAATATAATAATCCAAAGTAAATTATAATTATATAAATTATTAATTCATAAAGTTAAGTCATACCGTTATTTATTACTTTAACAAAATAAACTTATTTTAAATTTTAATATCACGATAATTTATTATCCGTTATTTAACAAATCAAAATTAATTATAATAACTGAACGATAAACGAATTAAGTTTAAAATAAATCCAATATTTCGATAAATATATTCGAACGCGTACGAAAAAAACGAAACATTTCTTTATTTTAACGGTTACGAAATTTATTATTCGATAAAATTCGAAAACTATTATACGAACAACCATATTAATACGTTTTATATACCTATTTATTTTTTTATCGGTTTTAATTTTTTAACATATTTTACTTTTCCGTTTTAAAACGCGCGTATACGTTTTATATCGAAAATTTAATGTAACGTTATTATACTTACATTACAAAAAAAAACTTTTCGCCGGTTTCTATAACGTATTTAAAACCGTTATAACGTCCGATAATATTAAGTCCGGTTTCGTTAAAACTAGATTTATTTTATTCGATTTTAATAACGTTTTTTCCGATTTGGAAATTTTTTTAACAATACTTACGCTGACCGTTTCGCCGTTTACCTTTACTAATTCCATTTTTTTTTTTAATTTCGAAAATCTTTCGAAATATATAAAAAAAACAAAAAAACAAAGACGTTATTTACAAAAACAAAATAAAAATTATTAAGGGAACTTGCCGACAAAAATAATTAAATCGGTTAATTTTTTAACAAAAAATAACTTAATATTTTTGTACGAAAACGTTCTTTTCTTCTAAAAAAAATGCCAAATTGCGCGAAATTAACCATTTTTTAAAGAAACGCCGAAAAACTAAAAATAAACGTTTTCAAAAAAAAAGAAACATTTATTATATAAAAAACAAGCTCTTTTAACTGAAAAAAGGGGGTAATAAAAACTGTAATTAATAACAGCTAAAAGTAGCCGTTATAAAAAAGTTAAAACGAAAAAACACAAATATAACGTTTACGACAAGCCTAGATATAATACGCATATTTATAAAAAAAACTATAAATATATTTAACAACGAAAAATCCGATTAATTTAAATTAATTTTTTATGTTATAGTTATGCTATTTAGATTCGTTGTTGCAAAGTGCTAAAAAACGGTTCGCGAGGTGGTTTGGCTTGCGAGGTGGTGTAAGACGTTAACGTTTTATTTATTACCTTAAAAACGCGAATTAACAGCAAACCCGCTCGAACCGATATTATTTCTAATTTGCGAAACCTAACGCTAACCGAAAAGAAATTATTTATCGAAAAATTCCCTAATTTAAATATGCGAGCATTTTCTATCCGGCTTTAGCATATTAAAAATATATCGAATTTACCGCTTATCCAGCGCGCCGTAAAACACGTTAAGGTTAATCAGGCGTTAATTTTTATATAACGGCCAAAAAATTCAAGGTGCGTTTAAATCGAAAAGTCGATTATTAAAAGGTATTTCGTAAGTAATTTAAACTGGTTGGAGTTATAATTACAAAATACGGTATTGTAAAAAAAGTATTTATAACTTTAACAAAACGGCCTTTTTAATAAGGCTTTTAATAATACGCGATATAGTAGTTAGAAATATCGAAAAACGAATTTTTTTAAATAAATATAATAAGATAGTTAAAAATAGGTCATAATTATATAAGTTATTAATTTACAAAGTTGGGTTATATCGTTATTTATTATATTAATAGAGAAAACTATCTTACATCCTAATATTACGATAACTTATTATTAATTAATTAAAAAATCGAAGCTAGTTATCATAATTAAGTAATAAACGAATTAAGTTTAAAAGAAATTCAATATTTCGATAAATATATTTAAATATATACGAAAAAAACGAAACGTTTCTTTATCCTTAACGGTTATAAAAGCTATTATTTAATGGAATTCGAAGAATATTACGCGAATAACGATATTATTACGCTTTATATACTTTATTATTTTTTTATTGGTTTTAACCTTTCGATATATCCTGTTTTTCCGCTTTGAAGTATGTTTATACGTTTTATATCGAGGATTTAATATAGCGTTATTATATCTATAACGCGAAAAAGGATTTTCTTACCTGTTTTCACGACGCGTTTAAAGCCGTTATAATATCCGACAATATTAAGTCCGGTTTGGCTAAAGCTGGATTTGTTTTATTCGGTTTTAATAACGTCTTTTTCGATTTGGAAATTCCTTTAGTTGTAGCTATGCGACCGTTTCGCTATTTACCTCCGTCGGTTTCATTTTTCTCCACCGTCGAAGATCTCTCGAAATATACAAAAAACAGAAAGATAAAAACGATATTTGCAGAAAAAAAATTAGAAATAACCAGGAGAGCTAGCCGAAAAAAAAATTAAATCGGTTAATCTTTTAATAGAAAATATCTTAATACTTTTGTATGAAAACGTTCTTTTTAGAAAAGAAACCGCCAAATTACGCAATACTAATCATCTTTTTAATAAATACTAAAAACCAAAAATAAATGTTTTTTTTAAAAAAGAAATACTTATTATATAAAAGAAATAACCTTTGTATCCGAAAAATAAAAAGTGTTACGGTACTAGCGTTACGGCTTAGTTAAGCTACCGTAACGCTATATCTACGCCGGCGTTCTATGCCTATTAGGTAATTTTGCCCTTTTTTCCTTATATAATAACAAAATACTTTACCCAGACCAAAGAGACAATCAATGCCGTAATAATTTATTGCACCTTTAAAAACAAACTTTTACGGTATCCTATATTTTTTCGCCTTAATTACGATTTTGTATAACCCCAGGTTTGCCATTAATCCGTCACCTTCTTATTATAACCTTATCTAATAATCGAACCTTAAAATCAATATAACTTTACTAAATATCCTAACCTTAAAAAAAGGTGATATAGATATTAATATTTCCGTTCTCGATTAAGTATAAAGTAATAACATAACGTTACTATTTCGATTTACGAATTTCTAAGAATTTTTCTATGGATTTCCTTACTTAATTTTTATTATAATATGAATTATATATAATTCTACGCCATTAAGCCGGCTCTTCAAAGTTTACGAGCAGCTTTAAAAAGTCCTTAAGGATATTTTTATAAATTCCGAAAATAATTATAAACGCTTATAGTACGAAAAAAACGAACTATAAAAACGTTTTACAGCCGCAAAATAATCGCTGAAAAAATAAAGCAATTATCGCATAAGAATTATTAACTTTGCGAATAATTAATTACTGCCGAAAAATCGTTACAGCAGGCCCGGAACGAAATTACCGAAAACGCGTTACTGCAGGAACGTTTGGTAACTACAAAACGGTTAACGCGCCAAACCGCAACCTTTTATAACGTACTAATAGGGCCTTCCTTAACGGTTTTATAACCCACCTTCCAAAATTACCTTTTACAAATAACGCAACCTATTATTAACATATTAAAAAGTTAACGTTTCCGTAATTCCGAACTCCCGATATATAAAAAAAACGTTAAAAACCCGATAACCCGTTAAAAGGAATATATTAACTGGCAGTTTTTCGTACGGTTAAAATTTACGATAAATCGGAACGTTCACTTTTTATTAATTAACCGTATTATGTACGCCGTATAAAAACTTTAAAAAGACGCCTATTCGCATATACGCGAAAAGATTAATAAAATAACGGTATTATTACTAAATCCTGAAACGTAATCATATAACTAACATAATATAAGTAATATATTATTATTCCTAAATTAAATTTATATTACGGTAAATATATTAATATAGGCTTACAGGGATTTTTAGGTTTTAAAATAAAAGTTAATTACTTTCGCCGACTTTATCAGCAATTTTATCCAACTAACCGATTAAAACCGATAACCGCCGACCCTATACGTTATTAAATTATAACAAAAAATTAACGAAACGCTATAAAAAGCCTTTATACCGCAAATATAACGCCTTAATCCCGAAAACGATACGGCGTAAATACGCCTATTTAAAAACCTTTTTAATAATATAACAAACCGGTTTTTCCGTAAACGTATAATAAAATACAAAAATAATTATACCTTAATACCGTAACGATAAAATAACGCTTACGTAACGCCAGAACTAAACCTTATATAACTAAACGCTATAACGGCAAAAAAAAAAAACGGCTTACGCGTTCCTTTAAGCAAACAAAAAAGATAACGCCGGCACAGAATAAACCTTGCATATATTACGAAAAAAAGGAATATTACTTTTTTATCTGCCCTAATCGGCAGCTACAACCAACTACCGGAAATATGCCATCCGTATTTCGTAACAGTAATGATACGCCGTAAGGAAAAAATTAACTTCCAAAATAAGTTATAACTAAAATTTTCTATTAAATTATCAAAATAATAATAAATCCGACCTATATATACGTTTTATAAGTTTTAATATATCTTTTTCGTTTTCGTTTTAACTACAATTTCCCGATAACGTATTACTACCGGCATAAACCAAAATCGATTACGGTTACTCGTTTATAAAATTTATTAATAATAATTTTATATACCAAAATAACTTTCCTTTTTACCTTATCTCTTAATCCTGTTAATTCCGGCTAACAAATAATACCGTAACCGGTTCCGTTACTTTTACGTATATATTACGGTTTCGTTTAAATTTTATTACAAAAAAAAATAACCTTCTATCGATAACTTTTAAACAGTCCTGATATTATTTTAAAACTAGTCTAATTCCGAAAATATAACCCGGATATTAACTAAACGGCAGGAATTATACATATCGATCGCGAAACGATATCGGAACTTCCGTTAACCCTTACCTTAACAAACCTAAACCCTGCTCTTATTACCTTACCCTTTCTTTCCCGAAATTATAACGAACCGGTTTAGGTACGGTTTTTCTATACCATTAACTTTTTAACGTTTTGCCGTTTAAAAAATGTCGTGGTTAATTTTATGCCCTTAACGAAATTTCTTACCCTTACGGATACTTTACGGGAAATAACGGCTTCGCCTTTTTAACCATTTTTAATTAACGAAACAACGTCGTTAATACCTAATACAATTTTCCGCAATATCTTTATTTAGGACGATAACGTTAACCCGGATATTATACCCTCTAAATTACGGGCTTTTTATAATTAAATAACCGAAATGCCTTAGTTATGCCGCGTTACCGAAAAGGATATACAGAAATATCTTAACGGTAAACTACCTATAACGATAAACGAAATTTTTAAAAAACTATTACCGGAATACTACGATTTAACGAAAGCGTTTACTTTTAACAAAACCGACGAATTACCGCCGTATCGACCTTTTAATTACAAAATCGAATTACTTTCAGGCCAGATACCCCCGTACAGCTACGCGCAAGCTATATTACCGCATAAATTATTGGCAGTACGGAAATATATCGATAATTATATAAAAAAAAGCTTTATCCGCTTTAATAATTTTTCTGCAACAGCCTTTATTTTGTTTATTAAAAAACCAGGAAATAACGTATGTATTTACGTCAATTACCGGGACCTTAATAACGTTACGGTAAAAAACCGTTACTTTATTTTTTTAATCCGTAAAACCTTAAATGCCTTTTATTCGGTACGTATATATACCAAGCTCGATATTATAACAGCTTTTAACCGTTTACGTATTACTCCAAAAAACGAATAAAAAATAATATTAATAACAAAATTTGGCTTATTCGAATACTTAATAACAAATTTCGATATAACTAACGCCCTAAGCTTATTTTAACATTACATTAACTATATTTTATTCGACTTTTTAAATAAATACATTATAACTTACCTTAATAACGTTTTTATTTATAGCAAAAATATAAAAAAACATAAAAAACATGTATATAAAATATTCCGTCGCTTCGTAAATATAAAGTTAACGGTAAATATCCGTAAATACGAATTTAATATTACGAAAATACGGTACCTAAGTTTAATAATCTTTACTAACGGTATCGTTATAAATTTAAAAAAAATAAAGGCTATTTAATAATAAAAACCTCCTAAAATATTACATAAGCTATAACGTTTCGTCGGTTTCGCGAATTTCTACTATTAATTTATCAAAAGTTTCTCGTAAATCGCTAAGCCCTTTACTAACTTAATAAATAAAATTAAATAAACGGGCTTTTTAACAGCCAACGTTAGAAAAGCGTTCCAGCAACTTAAAAATACCTTTTCAATAACCTTAATATTATTTTATTACAACCTCCAACGTCGTACAGTTTTAAAAATTAACGCTTTTAATTAAACGTTAAAAGGGGTTTTTTTTTAATACGACGCATAAGGTATTTTTCGACCCGTTACCTTCTTTTCGGCTAAACATAATCCAACTGAATACAATTACGAAATTTACAATAAAAAATTGCTAGTTATTATTAAAACTTTTAAAAAATAGCGCCCGGAATTATAAGGAATTAAAAACCTTGTCGAAGTTATTACTAATTATAAAAACTTCTAACATTTTGCTACCATAAAACTTTTAAATTAACGTTAAATCCGGTAGTTTAAATTTTTTTAATAATTTTCAATTCCAAATAACCTATAAACCCGGAAAAAAAGTTACGGTCCTAAATGCTTATCGCGCTAACCCGGCGCAAAACCGGCAAATCGTAATAATAAAACTAATGAAAAAGTTACATAACGATATAAAATAATATTTTTACCAAACCGATAAACGTATTTATCGATAACTTTTATAAATCGTCCCAGTTAATTAACGATATTTTAATTATATTAACGGATCCGGTTTATAAACGTTTTAAATAAAATATCCGCAGGAAATTTAAAGTTATAAAAATCGATTATAAAACGGTATAAAGGCATATTTATATCCGGAATAAATTATTTATTTTAAATAACAACGTACTTAAATTTTAAATCTTATACCAAAACCATAATATAATACCGGCTGGTTACCCGGGCCGTTATAAAACGTATAACTTATTATAGCAAAATTATTACTAATTACGTTTATCCCGGAATATAACCATATTTATATAAAACTGCCATTTTTACCGCCGTATTAAAACCTTTAAAACTTTACTTATTAAATTTCTTAACTTTTTATTAATACCGTTTTATTTATAAAACGATATATTAATAAATTACGTTAACTTATTACCACTTTACGAAAAGTTCGGGTATACCTATAAATACGTTTTTATAATAATTAATCGATTTACGAAAATGCATTATTTTGTTTCCGTAATGGATATAACTACAAAAATTTTCGTTAACGTTTTTTTTCCCGACATATATTACTTATATAATATACCGGTTACGATAATATTTAATTAAAGCATATAATTTATCTTTACTTTTAAAAAAAACTTAATTAACATTTAAACGTTACGTTACGTACCTTAATTACGTATTATCCGTAAATTAACAGCCAAGTAAAGGTAATAAATATTATTATAAAATAATACTCTAAAAGTTATTATTTTTTTATTAAAATAACTAAATAAATTAACTTTTTTTAGTTAAATTCGTTAATAATAATTACGTATTAAAAATTACTAATATTTCGCCGTTTTTCGCCAATTATAAATTTTACCTTAATATAAAAACGGAACCGTTTCGTAATCCAAATACCCCCAAAACGGTAACGTAACAACAAAAATACAATAATACCTCGTATTACGTAAATAAGCTAAAATAAATCCTCGAACGCGTTAAAACGTTAATAATGAAATCTTAAAACCGTTATATAAAACAAACGAACTAATACCATTTTAACGCCGGTACGTTTAACGAAGAAAAACGTATATAAGTTAATACGTAATATATAAAATCCGGCAAACCTAATAATAAATTTAATAATAAATAAATAAATCCTTTCGTTATTACGAAAATATACCCCTGCGCCGTTACCATATAATTACCTACCTATTATAAATTATTTCCGGTTTTCTATATTTTCTTAATTTAACGTTACAAACCGGGCCTACCAGGCTAGGAAAATATTAATATAAAATAAAATACGCGCATTAAAAACGTTATCGTTACGAACATTAACAACTAAAAAAAATTAAATAACATTTTAAAAAATCCTAAACTTTAAAAATACCAAATAAAGTTTTTAATATAAAGTTAAATAACTACATTTATACCGTTTTACCCAGAAACCGGCTGAAAAATTTTAAAGTTACGATTCCGATATAACCAAATTCCATAAAAGCAATCTTAATAAACCTAAGCCACCCGATTAATTCAAATCTTTATAAAATAAATACGGCCGTAACCGGAACTTAAAAATTACTAAAAAAACCTAAAGTAACAAACGAGCATAATATAAAATATTATGAAAAAAATAACGCAAAAAAAACTAGAAAAGAAAAGGAAAAATTTCATTAAACCAGCGTCGCGGTAATATTACGACAGATAATAATCACATTATATTAACAAAAAAAAATTACAAACACAAACTTTATTAATATTTTAAATACCATAATTTCAAAAATAACGGCTAGATAACAGCGCGTTAATATAACAACTACATAACAATAACGGAACGTAACGAAAAACAAAAACGTAACAATACGAAAACTTAACAATAATTAAAAGCCATCGATACATACAGGAAACGTCGCCATATTGGCAGTAAATTAAACAAAAGCTAAGATAAAAATGACTATAACAATCATTTTATTCCGGAAAATACGTTTAATTAAAATTTACAGCTAATACCCCTCGTTACCAGTTATTAAACGGTACTCGATTACTTTCTTTTAAACAGTAATTTAAACGTCGGTTTATTAACATTTCGTTAACGGAATAATAATTATACGTATACGTAACAGTATATTTACGGCGTTACCAGTAAAACGGAAATATTATATTTATATCAAGGTATGGCAAACAACTACCTAAACGAAATAAATAACCGGGTTTTTTTAAAAATTATGTCAGCGACATAACTATAACTACGAAAAAAAACTTACCTTCTTTTTAACGCCCGTCGCACCAAAGCCGGAACTGTAACTTTTCTTCAACGCCTCGAAAACGATACAAAAACATAATACCGTTTTACAAATTTCTGTACGAAAATCGTCGTCGTACTCGTAAACCTCGTCGCCGTCGGCGTCAAAAGCCGGGTCGCCATTAACATCGTAAACTACGTCGAAATAAAAAACGACCTAATTGAAAAAAACCTCGAAATCTAAAGCGTCACCTTACATTCCTTCCGCCGGCTAAATACCAAAAAATTAACGCGTTAACAATAACGCGTTTACGAAAAGTTAACAAAACAACACGTTAAAATTTATAAACTTACAAGCCTTACGGTATTCGGAACAAAACATACACTTACCCGTAAAAACAACGGTAAAACGATAACGGAACACCAACAACTTACCGGGCGCAAAATCGTAATTCAAAATTATATAACGGAAACATATCATACAAAAACGTTTGACCTTAATAAACGCAACGTAAACAATATAATTACGAAATATAATAATCGCGTAAACGTTAAAAAAACGGAAAGTAATTTCCAACAAACGGCAATAAAATAACGAAAAAAAACGGGGAAAAAACGCGGCGGTAACGTTATAATAATAATACGGCGGTCCTAAAAAAAAAGGGAAAAAAAGAGGTAAAAAAAATACGGATATTTATTTCACGAAAACGGTAAAAGGATTAACAAAACCCCGTATAATCAATAAATAAAACCCGGCAACGTAACGACATTATTATACTCGCCGCCGGCCTTAATGTTATGTTCCCCTACCCGGGACAACGCCCCCTATACGGCCCCATCCCGGCATCACGCCGCCGACTCTGCACTACCTTTGCACCGCACCGCAACACCTAACATATTATACAAAGTCCAGGGTTTAAACTTGGGATATACCATTTAACTTAAATTTTTCTTTTAAACAATTAAAAATAACTATCTTAAAAAAGAGAAATTACTATTACGGTACTAACGTTACGGCTTAGTTAAGCTACCGCAACGCTATATCTACGCCGGCGCTCCGCATCTATTAGGTAGTTTTGCCCTTTCTTCCTTATGCAACAACAAAATACTTTACCCAGACCAAAAAAACGATCAACGCCGTAACAAAAAAGGTAGTAAAAAAATACAGCTAATAACGGCTGGAAATAATCGCCGCAAAAAGGTTAAAACGAAAAAAAAAAAATGTAGCGTTTGTAGCAAGCCCAAACATAATGCGCGTATTTATGAAAAAGTTATAAATACGTCTAACGACGAAAAATCTAATAAGTTTAAATTAATTTATTACGTTATAGTTATTTTATTTGGGTTTATTATTATGGAATACCAAAAAGTGTACAGCTCGCCCGTATAGTACGTTATATATTATATAGCAAATTATTAAAATCTAATTCGTAAGTTTAATTATAAATAATATATAATAAAAATAAATAAAAAGATAAACCCTTCGGTTAATTAAATATTTTCTATTATTTTAAAAGTTACGAAATTATTATTTATATATTTTTATTATTCGTTGTAATATTAATATTTGAAAATAAAGTATCATTTTTATATTAACATTTCTCTAGCTTTTTTCCACTTTTAGTTTTTATGCAAGGTAGAAAGTTAAGTCCAAGCCTTAGTTGCCAGGCTGAGCCAATATATAGAGAATAATTACACGATAAAATTTCCACAATAGATACTATACCCAGTATCTCCAAATACAATAACTGATCAAATAGGTTTTACGGTTATTGCCATAATTAACAAAGATCTTTTAATCTTAATTTTTCCTAATTACTAGATCTGCTATAATTAATAATTATATAAACAGGGTTTTTATTAAAACTTCATATTTTTATAATTTTTAACCGTTTTAAAGAAACCAAGCCTTGCTAAGTTATAACATTTACGAAATTTACGAAATTTAAGTTTTATAACAACGGTCTTAATTATTTTCTTTTTTTTATTCGGGATTTTTAAACATTTGTATCTTATTTATATTTACAATACTTTTATTTTTAAATTTCAAATTACAAATCATAACCTTTTAAGATTATTATAAAATTCGAATTTTATTAAAAAGTTTAAAAAACGCGTAAAATGTTTCGAAAAAGTTATATAACTTATCGCGTAATAATAAATAACCATTAATAAAAAGTTAAATCTAATATTACTTAAAAAGAACTATTTTTAATTAATTAATTAATAAATTTTGCCAATTTTGTATTTCGGTATTAAATACTTTTTTAATATTTATTAAAATAAGGTTAATATTAAATATAGCTGTTGCAGCTATTGCAGCTGCTTCTAGCTTTTTCGAGCCGTTTCTAGCTGCTTTGGGCTGCAACTCTAAATGGGTTGACAAAGGTTTATAAAATGCTAACCTGTCAACTTTTTTATGTAGTATTTATAAAAAAAACGTTTACAATTTCTTTTCTAAGCTTTTAATTAAAAGGTTTAAATACCACAGCTTTAAAAAGCTCTTGTTTCAATTTATTATTTAGCAAACTTTTTCTATAAACGGTTCAAAATTTGTTAGTATTGATATATTTTAACTTAAGGTTTGAATTTTCTTTTTCGATAAATAGTTTTTCAGCTATATTATATTTGTTAACCGCTATCTTTTATTAAAACATGTAGCAACTTTTGCTAGAGCTTATTTAATATTATGATTTTTATTAAGTTTTAAATTAAATTAAAGCTTTGGAAAAGTTATATGGATTGAGCTATTGAAAAGTGTTAGTGAAAGAGATGGGTGTTAAAAGGAGGGAGGTTCCGATTCAGAAAGGGGGTAAATTCAGGCGCTAGTGTCAAGACACTGTGGTACTAGAAACAATAATCCACGAAATTTTTCAATTCCGGTGAGATGGCCGAGTTGGTAAGTAACCCCCAATTTGATATCATCACCAGCCAGCAATTAGTCTGACTTTCAAAAGGTTATGGCGCCAGGTTAAGGTTAACCTTAACACCGCATTCCTGGTGGAGCAATCCTCATGGGTTCGAATCCCATTCTCATCAATCTTTTTGTCTCCTCTCAGAGAGTCGCTGGTCTTCTTTTGGGAGGGGGTTTTAGTGGTTCGGTTGTGGACAGAAGAGACTTTGTTGCTGGCTAGGGGGTTGCTCGCCGGCCAAATCACTAATCGCTCAGTGGGTACAGTTGTGCCGGTGCTGTAACTGTTTGAGCAATCCTGTTGGTGGCTGGAGTCGAGTGTTAGCGCGCGGGAGACTAGCGATTTGATATGCGCATGATTTGATGCTCGCCAGTCTCCACCAAGTGTTTTACAACTGCCGGACATCACTACCTTTAAATTTTATGTCCTAATGCCTCGTGCTCTCTTGTCTCTTCGGGACCGACTTGAGCTAGACGAACAACTCAGCATCCTCTTTTGCCAGTGTCTCCATTAATTTTCTTGGTCAAGTGCAGAGCCAACTAACCGTATACATTTTACGATTGCCGAGGAAGGGAAGAGAGAGAGATACAACAAGGCAACAACCCGGTAACGGTCTGACGCTCCATGTCACGTTGGGTGGCCTTGGGAGTCGCTCGGCTCACCAATCTTGGTTCAGAGCTCCGCTGTACATGCATGTGGAATTGTGTCCCGACGTTTCATTGCAGTCTGCGGTTCGCTTTTTTCTTTCCTTTTTTCGACGATGTAGTTTGCCTGTCGATTGCTGTCATCGATCTAAAGTGTCCGGGCAGGGGAAGTCATCATTGCCCGGCAGAAAAATGCTACGTCCGAATTAGACGCTGATGCATCGCCTCCCCTTCTTCCGCAATCGAAGTCTTCTTAAGTGTTACTCCTTACGTACCTGTACATGTAAGCACGAGTGATCGATCACCATGACCCCCGATCCGCCGGCGCGCCCTCCGTATGCCCGCTTACCGTCCGTGTCCTGCGGCCACACCGGCCACGATCATCCCAGTGCCGCCAGAAAAGCGAACATACAACAGACGTACATTTCCCAGGTCCGGTGCGATCGACAATGCTAGCCCAGAGCCTCCGGCGGAGCTCTGCCCGCAGCACAGGCATGGCCGGGAGGTACTTGGGGTCGCGGTGCAGACCCATCTGCATGGCCTCGTTCACCAGCAAGCGCATCGACAGCCACGCAAGGTCCCAGCGGACCGAGAAGATCTGCCGGATCAGAATTGTCAAGCAGTAAATTTGCAGACCGGCGATGTTGAGACGGTCCTTCTCCAGCGGCCCAGAAAGCCAGGTTTGGGCGGCGAAGATCCACTGATGGACCATCTCCATGTTGCAAAGAGCAGCATCCGTGTCGACGTGGTCGTGCAGACTTGAGCCGATGCCGATGACGAGGAGGACCTGGAGGCGCAGGTCCATGGCTGTGCTATCTGTCTGGCTCCAAAACTTGTCGTATTGGATCTAAAACGTGGGGGCATGCAGTATCCTATGCGTGGATTCGAACCAGGCGAAGTAATGACTGACCATGGCGTCGGCCACGTCACGGGCTGGAGGTACCAGGCCGATCTGGGGAGCCGGGAGAGAGCGGCTGGGTCGGCCGACCTTGAGACGTTGGGCTCTCTCCTTGCACTTCCGAAGAAGCTCTCGGGCTTGGGCAAGCATCAGTACGGTCTCGGTAGTCTGGGGCTGGTTAGTGATACTGTCGACATCCCCGCCACCCGTCATGGCTCGGTAGCAGGAGATGATGGGCGTGGCGACCGGGGCCGAGCCCACCGCTTGACACCTGGCAAGATCCCTCGACTTGTTCAAGACGGCTTGCCAGTTCGATGACCCGTGCGGCCCATCCGGCGGCGGACGCGTGAGACTCTGCCGACGCCCACCACCGGCCTCGGACCTTCCTCGAGCAGCGACCCCATCATCATCATCATCATCATCATTGGGCCGGAAGTGAGGGGCAGACGCCTCCTCCAACCGCTGTATGCGTTGCATCATCTCACGCATATCGGGTGCCTGTCCCCCGTCTTCAGCAGCTTGTGGCCGAGTTTCACTGCGACCGAGCGAGCCGGGAGTGATCACCGCCGCCGCCGTAGTCCGAGGTACGGACCCGGACTGGTGGTTGCCATGAATATCTAGGATCGGTTCGGTTGTGCCGCTGGGGAGGTACCGTTACTGGCCAACGGCAACCTGGATCTCGCCCTGAATCTGAGGCCCAGCCGGCGCCGCAGGACTCGCCGTCGACTCCTGTGCACTGCCCCGTTCCGGACCCGGAGCCGGGCCTGGGCCTTGGCGGTCGCGGCCGAGCGGCTCCAGTTCGATGCCGTCGATGCACTGGGAGATTTGGCGCACAAATACGTGCGCAAGGGTTGTTGCGGTCGCATTTGATCGTGCGACTCCGGCACTTAACGCTGCAACATTTGGTTATCTGTTATACTTGATAAGATGTGGGATGAGGCGCCTTTAGGATTTAGGGGACGAACGTACCATGACAGAGCCGGCCTCCGGCGCCGACGGACTTGTGTCGCGGTCGGTCGCTCCATCACCAAGGCTTCTTCTTGTTGTCGGGCCACGGTGTCAGTGGGCAGGCAGGGAGCCCGGGCACTAAATTGCTTGGAGTGCGGGCGGCAGCAGGTACTTATTGCTGATGGAGTACGAAGGTCGGGCGCAAAAATGTACTGTTGTTTCGAATCAGAGTGTCCCCGCCCCACTTAGCTTCTGAATCACACCTCTTTTTTTATATGGGCTTTTTCATAACGCGTGTAGACCTTTGACAGCAACATAATAATAACGCGTTAAAGCTGTTTTAATAAACGATTCGTACGATATATGATATTTCGAAACGTTTAAAGCGTTAATTAACTTTAATCCGAAAACCAAACATAATAAACGCTTTATAGCTATATAAAAATATAACTTATTAGTTTATATAGCCGAAACTGGCTTTTTTAACAATAACTTAATTATTATTTTCGACGTTAATAAACGTACGATTAAACGGTACCAAATTTAATATAAGGCAACTAGGTAATTTTTTATAAATAACGTTAATTATTATTATAAAAAAACGTTAAGGATATTTTTTAGATTTTTAACGTAAGTCTTATATATTACTACGTATTATATTAATTAATTAATTATTTAAAAACTATTAAGGAAATTAATTTACAAGTTTAACTTATATTTCGACGAAATGTAATAATTCTCCGCCGATTATTCTAATATATACGTATTTATTTTTACAATTTCGGAATACTTAAAAACTGTTAATTAAAAAAAAATTAAAACTAAAATTGTATAAATAAATTTCGATTAACGAAGGCAATATTTCTACGTCGTTATTAAATATATTCTGGATATGTTTGTTTTCGTAAATAAACTAGATATTAATAAACGTAATATTAATTATTGTTATAATTAAATACTGTTAGCATTTGGTGCTTTTAGGTGTTGTAGGCTGGAAGGCTTTGTTGGTGTAGTGTGACGGCTGGGCTAGTTAACCAACTATTAAACCTAGTCGTACGGGTTTATGTTAACAGTGGTACTGTGGGAAACTGAGTAATGAAGGGTAAATTAGTTACGTCTGGTAATAACAGATAACTAAGGGTGATCTGGGTAATTAAGTTGTATTATAAGCTGGTGTTATTTAAAATTATGGGAAGTAACGAGCGTATATATCCTTTCTGCTTATTTATAATAATTATTCCTAATTATTGTCGTTACGGTAATTACTAATAATTAATTTATTTGTAATTACTTTTAATTACTGTCGTTACGGTAATTACTAATGATTAACTTATTTGTGATTATTTTTGATTATTGGATCTACCGTGATTACAAATTACGTAACCCGAGCTTAGGATCGGAGCTTATCCTTTTGTAATTTCCGACCGTTTGGAAAAGCCAAGTTTTGCTGGGTTATAATACGATCTTCCCTTTTCCAGGATTTTTGCTTTTAAAGATTAATTTGTTTGTTTGTAATTTTTGGTAAGTAACTTTCTTTTTTTATTATTACTTTCTTTTGGTAATTAACACGTTTAATCGAAAAGATAGGATTCGTCGTAAGCTACGTTTTTTTACTGTTCGTCGTATTAAATTCGTGGAGGCTTTTGATAACTTTGGGTTTAAAATTATGCCTTATTTTTGGTGTTTTTTTAAAGGGTTAAAATGTAAGATGATAGAAAATGTATCGCGATATAAAAAATACGTTTTCCGGGGTCGTTCCTGCGACGGTACCGGCGTACCGGTATCTTCCCTGTAGAATATTCGTCGAGAGCATTAGCGCCTCGAACGGGAGGAGACGCTTGCGGAAAAGCGTTTTTTGGAACTTTAACGGCGTTATTTAGAAATATAACGGCGACATCAAAAGGAAATAAATAAAGTTTTGGCTCGTTTAATTCGGTTGCGTAAACAAAAGGCTTTAGCGCGTTCGAAAGGTATTATTATAGTTCAGCGTAGTTTACAGTTGCTGGACGAGCTAGAAGAAAAGGAAAGGCGGAAATAAGCAGGTTTGGAAATTAGTATTACCGCGTTGGTATAAGTTCCTGGTCCGGTAAACTGGTCGAGTATTGAAAATATTAATTGGTTTATTACTAATAATATCGATTAGGGTGTTATGGCCGGCGATTCCGGCGTTGCTGGTGGAAACCCTTTAGAAGGTGTTGGGTGTTTATAAGATTTTTGGCGGGTTTCCAGGTGTTTTCGGAGTCCGGGTGTTTTTTTTATTTGATGAGGTATTGGGTGAGTCCGTTTTTTTTGCGTATGTTTAGGATTTTTTCCATTTCGTATACTGGTGCATCCTTTTCCGCCTCGTTTTTTTATTTTGTATTAACCTTAATGGTATCTGCTGTTAACTTAAGTAAGGAAGTATAAAAGATTAAATAAAGTTTAACTTTTGGTAACAATTTTAATTTGTAATTGTTTTCCGAAATTTTCTTAGCGATTTTGTATAGGCCGATGTATTTAAAGTTAAGCTTTTAATTTAAGCGTTTAATTTTGATGTTTTTTGTAACTAGGTAAACCATCTTTTTTTCGGAAAAAGTTAATCTTTTTAACCTTTTCTGGTTGTAATATTTTTTTATTTAATTACGTACAAATTCGAGTTCTGTTTTTATTTTTGTATGTAACTGTTTA
This sequence comes from Monosporascus sp. 5C6A, assembly GCA_004155035.1. Taxonomy (NCBI): domain Eukaryota; kingdom Fungi; phylum Ascomycota; class Sordariomycetes; order Xylariales; genus Monosporascus; species Monosporascus sp. 5C6A. The sequence continues at coordinate 34,513 of QJOB01000091.1, read as the reverse complement.
AATTGTTTTGATGTTAGGATAACTTTAACGTTAACTGGACCGTCGTATATATCTTTGTAGATTTTTGGTATAAAACCGAAATTAACGTTTACTAAGGTTATTTTGATACTTTTGTAATAGCTGGTATTATAAGCCAACTGGGTTATTGGTAACTTTTTAACCCAATTATTTTGTTCGTAGTTAATGTAGTATCGTAAGTAGGTTTCGAAAATTTAATTTAACCGTTTTATTTGCTTATTTATTTAAGGTTTGAATATGCTCGATAATTTGTAATTTAGGCCGATCTGTATTATTAAGCCCTACCAAAACTTAAAAATAAACGTAATACCTTTATCGGAGATAATTTCTGTCGATAATTTATATATGTTAAAGATATATCGGAAAAAAATATATGTTATTTGTTTTACGTTCGTATTTTCGAAGTATAAAAAAAATAAGAAAATTTGGTAAATCGGTCGACGATGACGAAAATGCTATCATAATATACTTTTGTCGCTAGATCTTCAGATAAGGGAAGTTTAATAATAAAATCTATAATAACCGAATCCCATAATTGCTGTAAAACTGAAAATGGTTATAATTCTCCATATAGTTTATATCGTAAAGCCTTAACTTTAACGCAAATATCGCATTATTTTTTAACTTTCTGTACTACCGTTTTTATTTTAAGAAAATAATACGTACGTTAAAGGCGTTTTAAGATTTTATAAATTCCTGGATATCCGTAAAATAAGTATTAATATATATCCCATATTAAGTTTTCTTAATATTCCTTTAAAACCTGGATCTTATCTATCTTTTAGTTCTCGGGTAGATTATCGTTATATTGTTAAATTTTCTAATGTAGGTCGGGGGGCACTGCCCTAATTATCGCAATCTGTCGTAACTTTAAATATCCTTTTAGGGTAACATCGAAAATTCTGTAACTAACCTTAATTAATTTCTTTTCTAGGTCAGGTCGTTTGCTAAAAACGTCTGCTTTCCTATTCTTAAAGCCCTTTTGGTATATAATAATAAAATTATATTCAATTAGCTTTTCCGCATAACGTAATTATCGTTTTATAAGTTTTTATATAATGGTAAAACGGGTAAGGTTTTTGTAGTTGGTATAAATTTTAATTTAATAAAAGTTCCCTTTAAACATATATCTAAATTTTCGGAAAGCCTTAACAATAACCATAAATTCTTTATCGGGAATACTATAGTTTAACTCTACTTTTTTCAATTTGTAAAAATAAAAAGTAATTAAGTAAAATATTCCTTAATTATTTCGGTATCCAATTACTATACTTAACGCATAATCCGAAAAGTCGGTTTTTAATTTAATAAGACGACTTAAATCGTATATAATCAATATTGGTTCACTAATAATTACGTTTTTAAGCTGTTAAAAAGCTTTTTCCGTTTTCGTTATCCATCTAAATTCGTTTCCTTTCCTGGTTAAATTTAATAACGGTATAACGATTTTGCTAAAATATTTAATAAACCTTCGATAATAATTAACAAACCTAATAAATACCTGTACTTCTATAATTATAATAAGTCTTAGCCATTCGGCAATTACTGCAATTTTCTTAAAATCCATTTTGATATATCCCGGAATAATAATATGCCCCAGGTATTCCACTTCCTAAATGTGGAACTGGCTTTTTTCTACGTTAACTAGCAAATTAGCGTTCTATGAGGTTTAAAAAACTTAATAAACGTATTCTACATATACTTCTTCCGATTCTGAAAAAATCAGAATATTATCCAGATAGTATATAACGAAAACATCCAGGTACTTTCGGAATACGTAATTAATTATTCGTTAAAATGTTACTGGTATATTCGTAAGTTCCATAAAAATAACAAAATATTCATATAACCTATATTTCGTTCTAAATGCTATCTTCCACTCATGTTCCGGCTTAATTCGAATTAGGTTATACCCGTTTTTAAGATTTAAAGCGGTAAACTATTTTGTTCCTTATAAACAATCCTTTATTTCCGTAATTAATAATAAAGGTATCCTATTTTTAACAGTAATACTATTAAAATATCGGTAATCCATTACCAATCGTAACTTGCCATTTTTTTTGGCACGAAAAATATAAAATATCCTATTAAAAATATAAATCGTCGAATCCATCCTTTTTGGAATCTATCTTCCAGGTACTCTCGTAAAATATGTAATTCTGTAACGTTAAGATTATAAATAAGGTAAAACTTTAATAAGGTGCCTTTTTTAAAAACTATCTTATAATTTTATTTGCTATATTCTGGTAATTTCGTACTAAGCTTTTTTTAAAACAATCGTTTGTATTCGCAATACTGTAATAATATATTAACCATATCTTTTTCTGGCTTTTCGGGCTAACGTTCTAGGATTTCGTTTATATTATAAAGTTATGCCCGGATAATAGCTATGATACGTCGAATACGTTTATTATGCCTTCCTTTTTTTTTGTATCGTATTCCTTTAAATAATAAAGTTTCTATCGTATCCTTATACCTGCACTTATTATTTTTCTTATTATTAATCGAATATAAAGATCTTATTCGTCTTGCTTGCTTGTCGATAAAATATAAAGCAAACTTTACCTGGCCAATATTCCAATTAATCAAGGGATTATATTAATGCAACCATAGTTTTCCTAAAATCATGTCGTAATTCCCTAACGGAACGATGTCGAAATTAACTATCTGGACTTATCCTTAGACAAAAATCTCGAGGTGATTAGTTTTGCGTATAATTTTTCCGTTGTTATAAACAAATACCTAACCTTCGGCGTTCTCGGCAATATAAAAATCCTTTTTATCCTTTTATGGCAATCTAAGTTAATTTACCAACTTCGAAATAATATAATTAACGCCTAAAACTCCGCAGTCCACCATTACGGTATACCAATATGTCCCAATTCATATTTTTAAGGTGATAAAATCGTTATTAACTCCTGTCATTGTGCATAAAGCTCTTCTAAGGGGTTTATGCTAGCTTCCTTAACTCCCGCTATCCTGTAGCTTTTTTACAGGTAACGTCTATCTTTTAAGCTTTCCAGTTATTTAACCCTTACTCGCAGCTGCTTAATATACCTCTTTTAACGTTACAATATTGCCTCTAGTTCCATAATACGTATATCGAACAACTTGTTATACTACTTCAAGGTAACAATATCTCTTTCGATTTATTCGATTGCTTTTTCCTTTAAACATTCTAACTCTGTTATCCAATTATCTGGGCCGTCAAACTATTATTAATACTGTACGTCGTATTTAGCCATATCTTCCTGCCGGGATTATATCTCCTCTCGAAGTTCTTATCGCTTCCTAAAACTAGTCGTAAACGCCAGCTAAAATTACAAATTATTAAAAGTTTCCCGTCCTGCTTTTATAACTATCTAATAAATCCACTTTTCTTATATTTTATAGTCGCATATCTCAAAATAACACATCGGGTCTTTTTCTAAACAACTCTTACCCTTAAACCAACTTCCTCTCACTATAAGGATATCGATGGTATCCTATAATACCATCATACATAAATAACGGTACTATCGTTAATTTCTAAAGTCACTTCCAATTTAATTCTAAAAGTCAAATCCTTAATACCACATACGTATAATACGTCATTATATATAATCTTATTATTTTTCATATCGAAAGCAATAAGTTCGTCTATAATAAACAACATGTAATTTCCTATATCGGTCAGGTATTCCTAGTAACAAGGCCTCGTCCTAACTGTAATATTCCTTAATCCATACGTTTAGTTCCAACTGTTCGTACCGTTTTTACTTTTTTTTTTGTAATCGTAAACGAAATTTAAAGGTAAAAAATTCCTCCTATCCTTAATATTCCACCAACTATCCTATCATAGCAAAGCGCTATCGCTTAATCGCTATTTGGGACAGAACTTTAACCGCTTTTAATCCTTATTATATTTTTCCCTATTTATTATCGTCGCAAATACGAATCATGTTAATTTATCGGTTACTACCGGAATTCCTTAATGGTCCCTTTAGTACTAAAGTCCAATGTACTTTCTTGTCGTTTTTTGGTAACGCTTTGCATTATCGAACGATATGCCCTTTTTTGCCACAACTATAACATTTTACCTAGCTTATGTCTCGTCATTAAATAATGCCAATTTCCATGGGTCCTAAAACTGTTTTAAAAAAGGTAGAAGGTACCTCGCGTTTTTTTCTTTAATTAACTTTAAAATGTCCAACCCGTAAAGTAAAATGTCCTTTTTTTTTATCGCCTTTCGAACTGCCGGTTGTTAATTTTTATTGCTTCGGTAATGTACTTGTCGAATATTATAAGTCGTAAAAATTTAATAATCTTATCCTTAACGTTTTTTTTTAAACTTTTATAAAATATATCGATTAAAATATCGTCTTCGTTATCTATCCATTTTGTTTTAACCATAAAGTTCCTAAACTCCATAACGTACTTGAAAACTGGTCCTTTTTAGCGCAGTTAAAGGATTTGCTAAACTGCAATTTATTTTTCGTTTAGATTTTCGAAGTTATTTTTAAATTTCTTTTCGAAATTAACGTAGGTAAAAAAAATTTCCTTAATAACTTTCTCCTAATCGGACTTTCCTTTCTTTAAAAAGTCTTTTATAATAAGTTCGAACTAATCGAAAATATTTCCTTCCAAATAGGCTGCAACGGCAAGAATTTAATCCGCTGGATCGGTAAGCCCCTTTAAGCGGATATAAACCCAAACCTGGGTTAGGAAATTCTGGACGTTCCTTTTTCTGTTATACGGCCCTGGCTTTTTAGGCTTTATCTTGTAAATACCTATTGGTACGGTTATCTAGTCGGTAAATTGTTAAACGATAACCTCGAGCTCCTTAACTTTATCTTGGAGCTGCTAAACCGTAGATTCCTAAGTTACGGTTACTTACGCGTTAATCGACATAATAGCAATTCGAAATATTGCTCAAAGTTTAACTGTATTATTAAATAAAAGCTTGTAACGTATAACGGCTGGGTTAATTAACTAATTATTAAACCTAATCGTACGGGTTTATGTTAATAGTGGTACTATGGGAAACTAAATAATAAAAAATAAACTAGTTACGTCTGGTAATAATAAATAACTAAGGGTAATTTAAATAACCAAGTTGTATTACAAGCTGGTATTATCTAAAACTATAAAAAGTAACGAACATATATATCCTTTCTGTTTATTTATAATAATCATTCTTAATTACTGTCGTTACGGTAATTACCAGTAATTAACCCATTTATAATCACTCCTAATTACTGTCGTTACGGTAATCACCAGTAATCAACCCATTTATAATCACTCCTAATCACTGGATCCACCGTGATCACAAGTTACGTAACCCGAGCTTAAGATCGGAACTTATCCTCTTGCAGTTTCCGACCGTTTGGAGAGGCCAAGCCTTGCTGGGCCATAACATGTAGGGCTGCAGGATGCAGCCTGCGACATGCTTTGTCTACCGCCTACCCTTTAATCGCTTAATTATGTACTTAAGGGCGATTGCCTACGGACAGGATTTGTCCATTTAAGTATTAAAAAGTTATCGTATATAGAACTTGCCAGCTTCCTGCATTTTATTATTATAATTGTTAATATAGTAGCATTTTTTAGTTAATTAATAACTCTTTAATACGTTATACAAAGTAGTTATTTGCAGTTTAATAATTAATTTAATAAAAAAAGCAAAAAACTTAAGAAAAAGTTGCTTAGTTAACGATTTAAAAAAAAATCTAGCAATCTAGCAGTTAACGATAACAAGCAAAAGAAAGAACCGCGGGAAGCTCCTTGTTAAAAGCGCCTCATCCGACAATAGCTTCGTCTTTTAAAAGGGCCAAAAGTACGTAAGCAACAAAAGCCCCTCTTTATTTCCTTTCCCGCAGCCTGAATTTTTTGATAATTAGGATGTACCTTAAGAAAAAGAGTTTTTCAATAAGGGAAAAGAAGAAGAAAAAAAAGGCCCTAGTACCCTAGTAACAGCCGGGAAAACGATTTAAAACCCCTATTTAAAAATAATTACCCGAAACTAATTTAAATAAGCTTTACATTTTCTTAGATACCAAAATAAGTAATATTAAACAGGACGTTAAAGTACGAAAAGACAATTATTAATAGGTTTAAAAAAAGGTTAAAAAACTAAAATAATAAAACAAAAAATTAAAGATCTAAAACCAAAAGATTACTGATACAGTAAAGTAACTAAACAAAATAATAATACAGTTTTTAAATAAACTAAATCTAAAACCGAAATCGGCAAGTGTTAATATATAACCTAAAAAGTCAAAAAGCGTTTAACCTAAAGTTAAAGTTAATAGTTTCAAAAAAGTCCTTATTACAGTTAAAAGTGATTTAAAAGAGATTAACCCACTTGAAAAAGGCGAAACGAGGCCTAAAACGTGGTTTATAAAAAAGCCTGACCTTCCGAAAAGGTAGAAAAGCAAGAAGCCACCTAAGGAAAAAAGTATGGCGCGTAGTAGCCCTGATAATTCAGACAGTTCCTCTTTTTCCTTCTTAGCAAACTCGTCTGCAGGTCCCCTAAAGCACAGAAGGAGCTATAGCTCCTCCAGCAGTACCTTCAGCAGCTTAAACAGCTCCAACGGGATAGGTGTACGCCTAAAGAAAAAGAAGTCCAGTAACAAAAATAATTCGAAATTCCGTTAAAAGCGATTCGATTTTACCTTAAACAAAAGAATTACTTGTTAGATTAGATTAATTAAAAGCTTTAAAATAAAGCTTTAAGTTTTACGTTCGAAGAAATTAATTACAAAAACGGTATAAAACTAAAATAATTAAACCAACTTTATTTAATTAAGGCTATTACTAAAACTTACAAAAAGACGCCTTTAAAATTAATTACAGGTATTAAGAAAAATACGAAAATTTTAAGATTTTATGGAAAACTTACGTTGTTATAAATAAGGCTAAGTAAAGATCCTTTTAAAAAAGCTTAGCAAGATTATTTATAACAGTAAAGATTTAATATAGTTTATTATTAAGTTTTAAAAGCTTTTACAAAAAGTTAAAAGTTACGGAATAAAGTTCCGTATTAAGAAATATATTACTATGTTTTTTATTGTTATAAAAACCCGAGCTAACAACTGGTATAAAACTATGTAATTAATATTACAGCAAACGGACTATTTCATTTAGTAATTAATTAACGACTTTAACAGCGAATTTTATAAACCTTTTAGTAATAAAAAAAACCGACAAAAAATCTAATAACGTCTAAAAAGGCAAAAATAAGGAAAACAACAAAAACTTCCGAAACTACAAGCCCGCTTAAAACAAAAATGGAAAGCCATTTTGCTTCAATTATAGCAAATACGGGCACCTAACCAAGAACTGCCTTACGCTACAGAAGGAAAATAACGGCAAAAGAAAAAAAGAAAAAAAGAGTTAAAAAGGTAGCCAACGTTAAGGTAATAACAACAACAACAACAACCAAAGCAACAGCTCTCGCAATACCCGTAGAAGTGGTAAACAAAACGAGGAGCAGTTTATCCCTAAAGGCCTGAAAAACCTATATCGTTCTAGCGGAAAAACGTTCAGCGCGTACGTCAACGAGCAACAGCTTCAAAAGCTTATGCAGTAATACGACAAGATGATTCAGAAGGAAGCTCCAGAAGCCACAGTGATTAAGAGCCCTGAAGCTACAATAGCTAAGAACCCTAAAGCTACAGCGGTTAAGTGCCCTAAAGCAGTGGCTACAGCAGTCAAGACCACTAAAGCTACAGTGGCTGACTGCCCTAGAGCAATTATCGACGAGGAACTCCAGGCGGTATCTACAGCAGCTGATTACCTCGGAAAGGTGGCCACAGTAGATGAGAGCTCTGGAATAGACGTAGCTACAGCAGCCGAATATACTGAAACTACAGCGGTTAAAACCTCTAAAGCAGTTGTTATAAGAAGTGCCATAGTGCTTTTACGCGTTTATTCCTTTATGGAAAATAATAAAAACAAATTGCTCTGGGACTTAAGGGCTAACGTTAATATTAGCAATAATATCAAGAACTTCGAAAGTAATAACGTCCTGGATATTAAATCTAAAGAAATACAGATTTTGATAAAGGGTGGCCTAATAATTACTATTTCTGTTAGGACAGTAAAATAACTTTTAAAGGGCCTACGTAAAAAAAAAACAAAATTACGATAAAGTACACCTTATATATTAATAGGTTTCCCTTAAAAGTATTCTTTAGAAAGATATATTATAAAAGAAAAGTTACTTAAATAAGAATAACTTGGTAAATTCTAATCGGTTATAGTTAACAATAATTAACGTTATCTGGAAAGGCTTTTTTTATAGCTTTACGAAAAGCCAAAGCTTATTATTAGGATTTCAAAGCTAAAGAACGACTAATAAAGGTATAGGTTAAGGGAGGTATTCGGTAAAAACGGCGATAACCTGAAGAAAATGCTTCAAAACGTTTATAAACACGGAAAGGTTTTCATAACGGAAAAAGTTATAAAGAAAATTATCCTTTAGTATCGCCGTCTTTGCTACCCTAATACAAAACGATTAATTTGGATGATTAAAAGTTTTACGAAAATAAATCTAGATTTTAAAAAAATTAAGAGATTCCTTTATATAGCTTATAACAAAAGAAAAACACGAAAAATCCTTTCTATAAACCCTGAAAAAAGAGTAACGTTTATAAAAAAATTTATTTAGTATAATATAAGTTTCGTTAATCTTATTAATATCGAAAATAACGGCTATTTCGGTTTTATTACAAACGATTTTTCTCGTTATAAAAAGTATTATGCGTTCAACACCAAAAATAAGGTATAAAAAACTTATATGCATATATTACTCGAATTATTAAGCGTTTAAAAGCTTCTTTCTCAAAAGGCAAAAAAAAATTGACTTTACGCCTTAACGGCGGTAAGGAATTCAACATAATGATTATTAAGAAGTTCTGCATAGTAAAAGGCATTAAACTAGTGATTTCCAGTTCTTATAACCAATAATACAACAATATAACAAAAAAACGCATATAGTTTTTTTTTAAAATAAAACCCGCATAACGTTTGCCTAAATAAAAATACCTACTTGCTTTTAGGACTTTATTATAAAAGCTATAATGTATACGATTAATAGGATTGGATAGTTTATAATAAAAAATATAATGCCATTAAAATGCTTTAAGAAAATATTTAACCTTAACCCTGACCTTAAAGGATCCTATAAGCCTGATAACAGCTACTTTCGAATCGTCGGTAATAAGTACATAATTTTAATCGATAAGAATTATAGGACTAAGTTAAAGAAATTAACAGCCCGTAAAATAAAAAACATGCTATTAGGCTATTAAAGTATTTATAATTATGGGGTATGGTTGCTAAAAGGCGGCAAAATACTTATTATATCATACGTTACAGTTTACAAAAACCTGGAAAAGCCAGGACAGCCCCCTAACTCTAGGGATATCATTCGATCATTTTTATAGCCTATACAGAAGCGTTTAAGATACCGTTAGAAGCCAGGTGTTAGCTAAGTAGCAAGTTAAGATCTTGCATTTAACAATCTGTTCTTTTGGTGTAGCCGTACGCGACACCAGGCGTGTAACGATTAAGGGGTTCCCAATTATTAAACCCTAGGCGTACGGTTTATGTTAGCAGATAAATCGTAAACATTAAGCAATAAGGTCTGTATTGTTACGTTTAATAATAATAAAGTACGTTTTGCGTAATTAAGTATTATTACAAGCTGTTATTTTTAAATTTAAAAAATAAAAAACGATTGTAATTATATATTTAAATCGTGCTTTGGATGGCTTTATATAACCATCTAAGGCTATACCGTATAACTAAATAATTATATTTTAATATCTAAGGCCATATTATTTTACTAAATCCTGCTTTATCTTAGTATTTAAAGCAATCTCGATTGCTTTATTTTGGTAAATAAAACCGTTTCGACTATAACGTAATTCCTTAATTACTTATAATACTATTACGACTGTTTTTTTGAATTACCGAAACGTCCGAAACGTTAAATCGTAACAAGATTTCCTTTTTTAAAAAAAAAAAGTTTTCGTCCTCGAAAATTATCCGTGGTTCTGTAATAAATAAATTCTTTTCCTTTTTCTTTTTTAATTATATCGTTATAAAGGAACGTCCGGTTAAGTTTCGCAAACGTAATCGAAAAAAAAAACGTATCGAACTTATTCTTTATATTTAATAATTAAGTTTCGAAATTATACTTTATTTTTTTGTTTTGGTAATTATACGATATGCATTATGTCCGAAAATTTATCGCTTTATAATAATTGTGTTTTTTATTAACGTATCTACGATAAATCCGGCATATCCGTTTTTTTAACGTAATATTACTCGAAAATCCGAACGTTTAACGCGTAAAGAAACTTTAATTAAGCAATAATTTTTACGTTCTTAACAAGAAATAAATAAGGCGATTAATCGTTTCTAACGTCTTAAACGTTAAAAAAAAATTTCGTATACGAAATATTGAAATGGTTCGTCGTGGTTTATAATTACTTAACGAACTGGAGGAACAGGAAAAATAAAAGTAAAAACGTACGGAATCGGGCACGTTTACACCTATTCTAACGTTAATTCCGGTTTTAAATTAATCGGGTATCGAAAGTACCAATCAGCCGTCTATCGACCAATTTAATTAAAAAAATTTGGTTAGTATTTCCGGCATTATTAATAAAAATTCCGTAACAGCCGTTAGACGTTTATAAAGTGCTTAATAAGTTCTTATGTATTTTCCGAATTTGGGTAAACTTTTTATTTAACGAAATACTGGGTAAATCCGTTTTTTTATATGTTTAATATTTTCTTTGCTTTATAAACTGGTACATTTTTTTTGAACTTCCTTGTCGAATTCTGTATTGACTTTGATGGTATCCGTTATTAATTCGAGTAAGGAAACGTAGAAAATTGGATATATTCTAACTTTGGAAGGTAGTTTTAATTTATAGTTATTATTTGAAATTTTTTTTGATTATTTTATATGGATTAATATATTTATAATCCAACTTTTGATTTGATCGTTTAGTCTGGATGTTTTTTGTAGCGAAATAAGCCATTTCTTTTTCCTAGAAAATTAATTCCTTTAACTTTTTCTGGTTATAATATTTCTATATTTGTTATCATACAAACTTTAATTCTGTGTTTATTTCGTAATATAATTATTTAAATACGTTCGTTATAAAAATAACTTTTATATTAATTAACCCGTTATATACGTTTTTGTAAATATTTAGTATAAATTCGAAATTAATGTTTGCTAAAGTAATTTTGATATTTTCGTAATAACTTGTATTATAATTAAATTATGCAATAAATAACTTATTAACCTAATTATTTTGCTTATAATTAACATAATATCATAAATAAATCTCCAGTATCTAATTTATTCTTTTATTTAACCGTTTATCTAAAATCTAAATATATTTAATAGTTAATAATTTAAACTTAATTATGCTATTAGGCCTTATTAGAACTTTGACCTAAATGTAATTTTTTTATTTAAAATAATTTTCATAAGTAATCCGTATATATTGACGATATATCTAAAGAAAATATATACTATTTGTTCGATATTTATATTTTCGTTATATAATAAAAAGTAAGAAAATTTTATAAATTGATTAACGATTACAAATATATTATTATAATATATTCTTATAATAAGGTTTTCTAAAAGTAATAACTTGCTAATAAAATCAAATATAATTAAGTCCTATAATCACTTTGTAACTGGTAGGGGTTGTAATTCTCTATAAAATTTATGCCGTCGTCATTTAGCTTTATTGTATATATCGTATTATCGTAATATCTTTTCCATCTGTTTTCTTATATAAAAAATATGTATGTTTTTTATAAACGTTCAAATATCTTATTTACTTCTGGGTATCCGTAAAGTTAATGTTTATGTAAGTATCGTATTAATTCTTGCTGGTATTTCTTTAATACCTGTTATTTTTTTTGTCGTTATTCTGCTAGTAATTCTTTATTATATTATCGTATTTTAATATAAAAGCTGTTAAATTACTATTATTTAATTATTGCAATCTATCGTATCTTAAAATATCCTTTTACCATAATATCAAAAATCGTATATTGGATTTTAATAAGTTTTTTTTAAGTCGGGTCGTCGACTTAAAACATTTACTTTGCCATTTTTTAAACTTTTCTAATAAATAATAATAAAGTTGTAATTAACAAATTCTTCTATATAATATAACTATTATCTTATTAATTCTTTAGTTATCGTAAACCATATAAAAATTTTGTAATCCATATAAACTTTAATCTGATATATGTTATCTTATAACATATATTTAAACTTTCGGAATACATATATTATGGCCATAAATTTTTTATCGGGTATAACATAGTTAAACTTTGCTTTTTTTAACTTATAAAAATAAAATGCTATAAGACGTAACATTCTGTTATTATCTTTATATCCGATAACTACTTTTAAGGCATAATTTAATACGTCGGTCTTAAGTTCGATGGATTATTATGGGTTATACATAATTAATATTAATTACTTAATAATAACTTCCTTAATCTTTTAAAAAGTTCGTTTTATTACTTTTGTTTATTTAAATTATCGTTTTTTCTTAATAAAGTTTGTTAGTAATATAACAATTCCGTTAAAGTTTTTAAAAAACTTCCTGTAATAATTAACAAATCTAAGAAAAGCTTATATTTCCTTAATAATATTAATTTGTTTCCATTTTGTAACTGCCGTAATTTTCTTAAGGTTTATTATAATATAACCTAAAGTAATAATATATTTAAGGTATTTAACTTTCTAGATGTGGAATTAATTCTTTTTTATATTAATTAATAAGTTAACATTTTATAAAGTTTATAAAACTATATAAACGTATTTTTCATGTTATTCTTTTGTTTTTAAGAAAATTAAAATATCGTCGAGGTAGCAAACAACAAAGATATCCAGGTATTTTCGCAGTACATAATTAACTATTCGTTAAAATATTACTAAAGCATTCGTTAATTTTATAAGCGTAATTAAGTACTCGGATAATCTGTATTTCGTTTTAAATACCATCTTTCATTCATATCCTTTTTGATATAAATAAAATTATATCCGTTTTACAGATTTAATGCGGTAAACCATTTGGTTTTTTATAAGTAATCCTTTATTTTTATAATTAATGGTAATGGTATCCGGTTTTTTAAAATAATGTTATTTAAATGTCGGTAATTTATAATTAATCGTAATTTCCCGTTTTTTTAAGTATAAAAAATATGAGGTATCCGGCGGATAATATTAATTAACGTATTTATCTTTTTTAAAGTTTGTTATTTAGATATTTTCGTAACGTATGTAACTTTTTTTCGTTCAAATTATAAATAGGGTAGAATTTTGATAATATGCTTTTTTTTAAATTATTTTATAGTCCTATTTACTATACTCAGGTAGTTTTGTATTTAACTCCTTTTTAAACAATCGCTTATATTTGCGATATTATAATACTATATTAACTATATTTTCTTATTTTAACTTTTCAAGTTAATTTTTAAAATTTCGTTCATGTTACATAGCTATACCCGGATAATAACGATAATACGTTAAATATGTTTATTATGCCCTTTCTTTTTCTTATATTTTATCCTTTTAAGTAATAAGGTTTCTGTTATATTTTTATGCCTATATTCGTTTTCTTTTTCTAATCTAATCGAATGTAAAAATCTTTTTTTCTCTTTTTTTTGCTGATAAAATATAAAAGAAACTTTACTTAGCCAATACTTTAATTAATTAAAAGGTTATATTGGTATAACTATAGTTTTCTAAGGATTATGTCGTAATTCCTTAACTAAACTATATCGAAATTAACGGTCTAGATTCTTCCTTTAACGAAAATCTAAAAATAATTAATTTTTCGTGCAATTTTCCCATTATTGTAAACGAATACTTATCCTTCGGTGTTCTTAACAATATAAAGGTTCTTCTTGTTTTTCCATAATAATCTAAAAGCATTTATTAATTTTGATAGGATATAATTAACGCTTAATACTTCGTAATCCACTATTACGGTATACTAATACGTCCTAATTCGTATTTATAATATAACAAAATTATTCGTTACTTTTATCGCTATATTCAAAGCCATTCTAGGAAGTTCTTGCTGCTACTCCTGGCTTTCGCCAACCTAAAGCTCTTCTATAGGTAACGTCCCTTTTTTAGGGATTCGGTTTATGTTACGGCTTTGTTACTTCCGATTAATATATTATCGATATACTTAATAATCCCTATAAACTTCTCGATTCGATTTATTAACTACTTATTAACCTTTCATAAATAAGCAATCTGCTTATCTTATATTTTAATCCATAACTTTATCTTTATAATATATATTTCGTAATTTTAATTAACTGCCTCCTATCCAGATATTACCTATTTAGCTTAATATTACATATCGTACTAAACCAACTTTTCGGCTAATTTCTAAACCTTTTCTTTAAGTTCTCGTCGTTTTTTAAAGTCCGTAATAAATACTAAATCGAATTGTAAATTGCCGATTATTCGTTATATCGCTTTCATTACCATATAATATACTAATTCTTCTAACGTTTAATAATTATATTATTAATAATAACATAAAAAATCGTTATGTAAGCAATACTTCTCTTTTAACTAACTTCGTCTAACCGCAAACGCATTAATTTTATTTTACAATGCGAAAATACGAAAATACGAATACTATCGTTAATCATTTTTATTTCCTTTTATTTTTAAAAAATTAAAACCTTCTTTTCACATTTTATTAATACGTCGTACGATATATTATTATTACTTTCCGTAAATTACGCAATTAAGTCGTACGCAATTTATTAAGTAAATTAACTTATAATACCTAAATTCTCCTAATAGTAAATCTATTACCTAAAAGCCTATCGCTTTTTTAAATTTTAAAGAATTATTAAATTTATATTAACTGGATTCCCCTATCCAATTTGTTCCGTAATTTATTATCGGACTGTTAATTATACTAATACTTTAATTACCCTTATTTCTTATCGGATTTTTTCGCTTAAACTTAGAATTTTCTGGGGGCGCATTATCGCGATTATTTTCCTTAGCCCTTTGTTCTATAAAGTTCCTTCAGGTACTAACTGTTAATACATATGCTTTTTGGGCTGTTTCGATACTTTATATTTACCTACTAAATATCCTTTTTTGTTACAATTATAGTACTAAACTTAACTTAAATTTCGTGGTTAAATCGTTTCTAACTTTATAAATCCTGGTTACGTACTATAAAACGTAAAAGGTATCTCGCGTCTTTTTCCCTAATTAGGCTTATATTATCTTATTCGTAAAATAAATTGTCTTTTTCTTTTCGCAACGTTGTTTATATTGTCAGTTATCGATTTTAACGGCTTCCGTAATATATTTATTAAAAGTGCTAAATCGCTTAAACTTAATAATTTCGTCCTTAATATCTTCCTTTAAACCGTTATAAAATATATTAATTAAATTATCGTCGTTATTGTTTATCCAACCGGTTTTAATTATAAGGTTTCGAAATGCTACTGCATATTTAAATGCTAGTCCAGTTTGTTGTAAATATAAGATCTGTTATGTTACCATACGTTCCTTATCGGGGTTGTCGAAATTCGCTTTAAGCTTATCTTCAAAATTGGCGTAATTAGCAAAAAACTGCTTCGTAAACGTTACTTTATCGGCATTTATATTCTCCAGGTAATCTCTTATTACGGGCTTAAACTAGTTAAAAACATCTCCTATAAAAAAAGCTACAATGGCAAAAATTCTTTCTGCTGGATCGTTGATTCCTAAAAAATACAATTAAATCCGGGCCTAAATTAAAAAGCTCTAAACGCTTCCTTTCCCGTTATACGGCTAAAACTTACTTACCTTAATTTGTAAAGTCTAGGCGCGTATTATAATATTCGTAGTTATGGTAAGTTACTAAATAATAAGTTCCAACTGGTTAATCCGGTCCTAAAGTTACTAAATAACGTTATTTTAATTACTAATTAATATAATATTTAAGATATTATTTAAGGCTTAACGATTTCTTTAAACAAAAACTTATAACATATAACGATTAAAAAGTTTCCAATTATTAAACTTTAAACGTACGGTTTATGTTAACAAATAAATCATAAATATTAAACAATAAAGTTTATATTATTACGTTTAATAATAACAAAATACGTCTTGCATAATTAAATATTATTATAAGCTACTGCTTTTAAGTTTAGGAAATAAAAAACGATCGTAACTATATATCTAAATCGTATTTTGGATGGTTCTATATAACCATTTAAGGTTATACCGTATAACTGAATAGCCATATTTTGGCATCCAGGGCCATATTGTTTTGTTAAATCCTGCTCTGTCTTGGCATCTAGAGCAATCCCGATTGCTTTGTTTTAGCAAACAGAGCCGTTCCGACTGTGGCGTAACTCCTTAGCTACCTGTGGTACTGTTGCGACTGTTTCTTTGAATCACCGAGACGTCCGAGACGTCAGGTCGTATCAAGGCGTTGGAGTAAAGAACAAGGATAATAACGTTGTTTTAGAAGCAGAGGATAATACTGATTAGGAGACCAGGGAGGTCAAGCGCAAAAGAGGGCGTCCCCCCCCCAAAAAAAAACAGTTCCAGAGCTGTACGCCCTGGAGGCCCAGACGAAGCCCTAGAGCTAATACGCAAATTAAAGCTAGCTTTGACCCAAGAAAGCGATTACGACCTGGATTGCGATCTGGATTGCGACCTAGAGGGGCTCCAGAGCTTCCCACTGCTAAATAACGATGACGACTTTGTTAGAAGCCATAGATACGTCATAGTCGACGACGGCCCGTTATTAAAGGAAGCTATAAAGAGCCCAGAACAAAAGATGTAGCTTAAAACAATCTTTATCGAAATTAAAGAAAACCTTTCACGTAAAACATTCTGTTTCAGACCCCCTAATAAGGCCCTCCATAAGCACCTAATTAATGCAAAATAGGTGCTAAAAAAGTACACGTTTATAGGAAGGCTAAACAAATACGAGGCCCGTATCTACGCCAAAGGATTTACTTAACGGAAAATAATCGATTATAATAAAATAACTGCAAATATCGCAAAAGCTATATATTGAAAAATTCTAATAACTTTTACTACCTATTTAAAATAACACATTACATAGATCGATTTTATCATAGCGTACTTAAATAATAACTTAAAAAATTATTTACATAAAGTAATTTATTATATTTAAAAATTATTTCAATATATAAAGATATAGTTTCGCAATTCGGAATACCGTTATTGTTTTAATTAATCTTTGTTCCATTTCTAGAAGTTGTTGCTTTTAAAGGTAGGAGGCAGAAGCTCTAGGTTACACATACAAATAATGGGCCTAACGCGCCTACCTCGCCGTTACTCCCGTATATTAATAACCCCCCCCCCCCCCCTATTAACAATTCCTTTTACTATACCTATTTTAACACGCCCTTATGGCTAAAGGGATTTTTACTCCGCCGTTAAGGCTATTCAGACCTCGCCGGTGCCTTCTAACCCTTTAGGCTTCCGTTTAAAGTTTTATTACAACGCATTTATACGTTCCGAACTGTAATATTTTTTGTATATATAACTTATGCTTCGTTTTTCCGTATAGTAATAATTTCGTTAACTTTTTAGTAAATTTTTCTTAACGCGCGAAGCGTTAATATTTCCGTTAACATTATTAACGAATAATAAACTTTCTTATTATTACTGTTATAATAAACTTATATTTCTTTATAAAATCCTGCTTTATTATAGAAACTTATGCCGAGTTTTTGGGCTTTTAGTACTTTTTAATAAGGATTTATACCAATCTTTTCGGCCTCCGGTACTTTTTAATAAGAACTTATACCGATCTTTTCGGTTTCCGTTATTTTATTATAAAAACTTATACCTTTACGATAAGCCTTTTATTCGTAATACCACGCGCCCGTTATATCGACCCTGGTTTTTTCCTTTCCGTACGCCTTTAGCCTCAACGGTACAACGACGAGCTTTTACGGGCCTTACGTTTAATTGCTTTGCTTTTTCGAATTAAGCCGTGTTAACGTTACGGCAGCTGGCTTTTTTTTCGTTCGTTGGTAATAAGACGACAAACCGTTTAAACTTTCGTGCCTTTCCAGGTAATATTTTAAATTACGTACAAAATAAATGGATTAAAATATTAATTAACGAATAATAAAAAACGGGCTAGAAAATATTATTATGTAAAAATGCAGTTACGTAATTCGGGGTACCGTTATTATTCTAATTAATCTCTATTCCGTTTTTAAAAGTTATTGCTTTTAAAAATAAAAGGCAAAAGCTTTAAGCTATATATACAAATAATAAGCTTAACGCGTCTACCTCGCCGTTACTTTAATAACTTCTTTTTTTATTAATGATTCCTTTTGCTTCGCCATCGAGGTTATTCAGACCTCGTCGGTGCCTTCCAGCCCTTTAAGTTTCCGTTTAAAATTCTATTATAACGCCTTTATACATTCCGAACCGTAATGTTTTTCGTATATGTAGCTTATGCTTCGTTTTTCCGTATAATAATAACTTTGTTAATTTTTCGGTAAATTTTTTAACATGCAAAACGTTAATATTTCCGTTAACGTTATTACCGAATGGCAAACTTTCTTCTTATTATCGCTATAACAGATTTATGTTTTTCCGTAAAATCTTACTTTGCTAAAAGATTTATGCCGATTTTTCGGCGTTTAATACCTTTTAATAAAAATTTATACCGACTTTTTCAGCTTCCGGTATTTTTTAATAAAAACTTATACAGATTTTTTCGGCTTCCGTTACTTTATTATAAGGATTTATACCTTTGCGACAGGCTTTTTACTTATAATACCACGCATCTGTTATATCAAACCTGGTCCTTTTTCTTTCGTACGCCTTTAGTTTTAACGGTACAACTGATAAGCTTTTACGGGCTTTACGTTTAGTTGTTTTACTTTTTCGAATTAAGCCGCGTTAACGTTAAGGCAACTGGCTTTCTTTTCGTTCGTCGGCAATAGGACAACGAGCCGTTTAAACGTTCGCGCCTTTTTAAGTGGTATTTCGAATTACGTATAAAATAAATGAATTAAAATGTTAATTAACAGGTAACAAAAAACGGGCCATAAAATATTACTATACAAAGATGCGGTTACGCAATTCGGGGTACCGTTGTTATTTTAATTAATATCTATTCCGTTTTTAAAAGTTGTTATTTTTAAAAGTAAAAGGCTGAAGCTTTAGGTTATATATACAAATAATGGGCCTAACGCGCTCACCTCGCCGTTATTTTAAACGGGGGGGGGGGGGGGGGGGGGGGGGGG
>QJOB01000091.1:0-15173 GCA_004155035.1 Monosporascus sp. 5C6A | reverse complement strand
GGCCCCCCCCCCCCCCCTCTCCCCAATTAACAATTCCTTTTACCATATGTATCTTAATATAACGCATATCCGGAAAACAGAGAAAAATACGAATACTTTTCTAAAATAATTATCAAGCTAATAAACCTATTATATAGTCTAAAGCAAACCGGAACTACCTAGCAAAAAGTAAATCAAGAAACTGCTTATAAAGCTAGGCTTTTTGCCGTTAATTTCGAACGACGTAATTTATTGGAAAACGGAAACAAAAAAGGTTATTTCGTTATATATAAATAACTTCCTGCTTTTTAAGGCTGGCAGAAAACATTTAAAAGGCGTTTCGGAAAAGCTTACCGAAGACGTACTCATTAAAAACTTAAGTAACGCAAATTGGTATCTAAATATACGGTTTCTCCGTTTTTTATCAACTAAAAATATCAAGCTAAACCAATAGCAATACATCGAAATATTATTAAAATTAATCGGCCTAAACGAAAAAGAAGTCCACCTTATTTGTTAAGAACTACTTAAAGCATATTATAAAATATAACAGCGTAACTAACAAAAAAAAAACACTTTCGAATACGTAAACCTAATAAAGAAATTCAACTTTTTTAATTATATTAACAAACCTAATACAGCGTTTGTAGCGCTAACTTAAGCTAAATTTATAAAAAACTCTTTTTTAAAGTATCAAAAATATATCAAAATATTGCCACGTTACTTAAACAATATAACAAACGTATCATTTTGGTACCGGAAACTAAAATAAAATTACTTATATTTATAATACAATAACTTAAAACTATTCGAAACAATAAATACAAACTTTATAAATAATTAAAAATTAATTAAATCCATTACGGAATACGTATTTTTATAGCTAAAATACCTATATCTTAACTTTCGAAACTATAAGGTATTATTACGAAATATACTATAAAAATAAAATACGTTAAAGCCGGTATAGCTATTATAAAAACAACAAAAATCAGGAATTTTCTAACAAAATTAAAGCTTATACCGAGAAGCCCTATTCCTATTTTAAAAAACAATACAAAAACACTTAAATAAATAACAAAAACCTAGATGTCGCGAAAAAAACGTTATATCAAAATCGAATATCACTACGTATGGCAGGAGGTCAAGAGAAGAAACATCAGCTTTCAGTACCTGGAAAGCAAGGACAACCCAGCTAATGGGCTTATGAAGCCACTTAATAAAACAGATTTCGGAAGATTTATACGAAACTTAAGATTCGAAAAAATACAAAAAAGACTTAAGGTTTGGTTGATATAACGGCTATTACACCACCAAGATAAATACAAAGATTAAGGTTCAATTCCTATATAGATTGATTTGTTTTTAGACTTTTCGGCAAGATCACCTAACGCAAAGGGCGTATCGACATTTGGTGCTTTTAGGTGTTGTAGGCTAATAGGTTTTATCGATATAAGGCTGCAGGATGCAGCCTGCGATATGCCTTGTCCACCGTCTACCCTTTAATCGTCTAATCATGTACTTAAGGACGATTGCCCACGGACAGGATTTGTCCATTTAAGCGTTAGAGAACCATCGCATACAGAACTCGCCAGCTTCCTGCATTTTATCACTGTGACTGCTGATAAGTACTTAAAACTTTATTTTTTTCGTACGGCAAATTTTAAAACGTAACCGTCATTTTAATATATTATCGGCTATTACAATTAACGGATTATTAACTACTTTTATTTATAAAAGAAATTTTAATTGTGAAAAGTTTACTTTATAAATAAAAAAAGACATTACTGTTAATAAATCTATTTTCCGGATTATGTTCCATATTAATAATAAATAATGTTAATTTTTATTATTCGGACGATATATATACGATATACGAAAAAGTTAAGATAACTTACAATATTTCCCTTTATATTTACTTAATTTTAACCTTTTTAAAACGTTTTTTAACGATTTTAAAGTTTATATTTATTGTTACGTTAAATATATGCTTATCGATTTTTTTAATAACAAACGATTCGGGTTATTATTCGCAAATTATTATAAACGGGCTAAATAATAGAACGAAGAAATTAAGAGTTATTTTAAACCTGTACGGGTAAGCTAGAATTTAAATAATTAATATATACAGTAAGAAAGCAACGTATTAAATTAATATTAAAACTTTTAGTATATTGAATATCTATATTTTCTTAATATTTGTATTTTTTAAGCTTTTTAAAAAAAATATTATTATTTTAAAATATTAATTATCCCGTTTATTGTATTCTTTCTTATCCCAATTACCTATAATTCCAATATGGTAATAACGGCGAATTTTAATTTCGGATAATAACTGTTTTATTACGTACATAGACGTTAAAAAACGGTTATCTGGCTAAAAAACCTGTAAAAACGTTAAGTTATTAATAAAAACGTTAATAAATAAAGGTACGGATGGTAATATACGTTGTAATATTATTACAACTTTTTTGTTAAGTGGCCGAATTTATTTAAATTGGGTTGTTTTTTTAAACGTTTTGCTAATTAAAAATATATATATAATTACTTAATAGATAAAAATAATCTATATAAAAAACACCTTGCTTTCATATATGTGTTATTAATAAATAATGTTAATTAGATGTAAAAGTTTTTTATTTTTTATATAAGCTTTAAATCTATGTAATTTCGTAACTAAATTAATAATATTAAAATTTATATAAAATAACGTAAAAAAACGCTTATTTTTAGTTACTATTCTTACGAAATAACTTATTTAATCGCGAATTAGATAACATTTTAAAGTTTTTAAAACCGTTTTCGATTTTAAACACGCTTTATATATATAAATTAACGTAAGATTTAAAAGGTTTGAAAACCTTCTATTTAATCTCTTAAGATATAAACTACTTATTTAAAAAATGGCGTATTTATCAAAAAGTAATACTGTTGTTTCGTAAGATATTATATAAATGTCTAATTTCCTATACATTACTGTTATAGGCTGTTACGAATTCTTTATATATGTTTTAAAGCAATTTATCGGTATCTATGTTTTCGAGGATAAAAAGAGACGAATTGCGAATAAGTAAGTCGAAAAAGTTATTATGCGTTTGTATTAAAAAGGATAATATAGGAAATAATTTTTATTAATCGTAATATTCGTTTGCCGTAAGCGTCCGATTCGAAAAGCTTTAAAGTATTTAAGTAGTTAATTAATTTTATTACGTAATATATCCCGTTAAAAACTGTTATTTATTAGTTTAAAACCTATTAATTATTATATTCTCCTTCGAAGAAACGTAACCGTATATACAAATTAGATAAAATGATATACTGCTACCTTAATTCCTATGCTTTACTAACATCCTTCCGTTTTGCAAACTGCCTAGTCCCGCCTTTATTTACGTCGATTCCTATCGGAATTCTGGAAGCTTTTCGCTATTTTCAGCAGCCGGGCAAACCATCGTTTGTAACTTTCCGACGTGTAATGCTTTAATAGCTGGATTTCGGAATTTTCCAATTCGTCATCATTGTCCCTTTTTATTAGCTTCCCTAGTAATACCTCTGCCGAAATAAAATTATTCCGTATAAGTTGTTACTGCTTAAAAGATCGGTTATTATTATATTCGGTAATTAAACGGTAATCGAAAATTAAAAGTTATAGTTAGTTTGCTTAAAATTTTTTTTTAAATTAACATTAACGTTAACCGTCTTAGATTATGAAATAATTTTTTCTAAATAAATGGTTATAGAAAAAACAGTTTTTATCGAAACTTTTCCGTAACAGATAATAGGTATCTTGTACTTAGAATCGCCTGGTATATTATATTATTTCGGTTTATATTTTGATTAATAATAACTTGAAAAAATGCCGTTAAAACGATATAGGTTAAACTTTATAATTATGAAGCTGGCGAAGGCTTGTAAAGCTTTTTGTAAATTTTTAAGGTTTATTTTTAAGGTTTACTGTGCAAAGTTATTTTTTGTAAAGCTGTTAAAGATCCTGTTAAACCGTGGCTAACAGGTATAAAGTTTACCAGAGCCGAAGCTTGTCGGTAACTACTAGTCGGAATCGGAATAAAATATAGGATTAAGGTATGTAATTTATATAAACTGTAAAAAACTATTTAAAAAGTTATTATATTCGAAGATATTACGTATAATATCTATCGTAGAAATTAATCGTAAAATAATTTCTATATATTGGCTTAGCTTTATTTTCTAGGTTTGGACTTATATATTTATTTTGTATTAATTACTGTATTTAAAAGACTTTTCCCGAAATAATTATATAACGTATCATATAAGCGAGCTATGCGCCCAAGCAAGCTATGCGATTTTAACATTCTTTAATTACAAATCCAAATAAAATAATTATAACGCAATAAATTATTTTAAATTAATCGGATTTTTCGTCGTTAAATGTATTTATAGTTTTTTTTATAAGTACGCGCATTATATCCGGGTTTGTCGTAAACGCCATATTTCCGTTTTTTCGTTTTAACCTTTTTGTAACGATTACCTTTAGCCGTTATTAACTGCGTTTTTTTATTACCTTTTTTTCGGCTAAAAAGGTTTTTTTTATATAATAAATGTTCTTTTTTTTATTAAAAAACGTTTGTTTTTGATTTTTTGACGTTTGCTGAAAAAATGGTTGGTTTCGCGTAATTTGGCAGTTTTTTCTTTAAAAAAAACGTTTTCGTACAAAAATATCATGTTACTTTTTATCAAAAAATTAACCGATTTAATTATTTTTGTCGGCGAGCTCCCCTAATAATTTTTAATATTTTTTTGCAAATATCGTTTCCGTTTCTTTTTGTTTTTTTGTATATTTTATAAAGTTTTCGAAGGTAAAGAAAAAATAGAACCGGCGGAGATAAATAGCGAGACTGTCGGCATAGGTACAAATCGGGTCTAATTAATCCCCGGACGGCAAAATTTTCTACGTTAGAATAAACAAAATTTAATAACTCCACCACAACAAAACTTAGAAATTAGAAATTTGGATTATAAATATTTTACAGATTTATAAAGCGTTATATGTAATAAAATTTTAAAACTAAAGGAAAATTAAAAATTAAAAAATTCATATAAATATAATATATATATATATATATATATTATACCTGGTAATTATTACTAAAATACGAAAAGAAAAGTAACTATATAGTTTAATTATATTATAAACATAAATTATTTTACAGTATATAACTTTTTTATAAGTTTTTATTTAATAAAACTATTATATTTTAAAATATATGTACTTAAAAATACATTTTATATAATATAACTTTTAAAAATTATATAAACCAATAACTAACGTCGTTATAATATAAATAACCTATATACGAAATTTTATAATTTTCTATTAATATTTTATAAAGTTATTAAACTTTTTCGAAAATTTTAAAAAGTTATATTTCTTTTTTAAATAAATATTAAAAATATTAACCTTATCTTAATTATTACGTAATTTTATTATCATATAAATATTTACATAAATATTAAAATTACGTCTTAATTATATTAGAATTAATTAATATTACGTAATGTTTTCAGGATTAAATTTCTGTAATAACTTTTTAAATTTTTAACTAATATTTCAACAGTATTTCATAGAAAGTTCATCTTTCTAATATTATATTTCAAATATCCGTATTTTAAAATATATATACCCGCATTTTCACTGTTTTGCATTAAGTGGTTGATTTTTTATGATTATTTTTCTTGAAATTTGAGGGTGTTCGGAGATTAATTAGACCCGATTTGTACAAATCGGGTCTAATTAATCCCCGGACGGCAAATTCGTCTACGTTAAAATAAACAAAATTTAATAACTCCACCACAACAAGACTTAAAAATTAGAAATTTGGATTATAAATATTTCATAGGTTTATAAAGCGTTATATATAATAAGATTTTAACAGTAAAGGAAAAATAAAAATATAAGAAATTTATATATATATAAATAATAAAAATATATACTATACCCGGTAATTATTACTAAAATACGAAAGAAAACATAAAGGTAACTATATAGTTTAATTATACTATAAATATAAATTATTTTACAGTATGTAACTTTTTAGACGTTTTTATTTAATGAAATTTTTATATTTTATAATATATGTACTTAAAAAATATATTTTATGTAATATAACTTTTAAAAACTATATAAAACCTTAATTAACATTTTTAAGATATAAATAACCTATATACGAAGTTTGTAATTTTATATTTATATTTATAAAGTTATTTAACTTTTTCGGAAATTAAAAAGATTTATATTACCTTTTTAATTAAATATTAAAAATATTAACTATATCTTAATTATTACGTAATTTTGATATCATATAGGACTTTACATATTTATTGAAATTACGTATTCATTATATTAATATAAATTAATATTACGTAATGTTTTCAGAATTAGATTTCCTTAAAAGTTTTCAAATTTTTAACTTAATATTTCAATAGTATTTAATAGAAAATTCATATTTCTAATATTCTATTTTAAATCTGCCCAGTTTAAAATATATATACCCGCATCTTTACTGTTTTGCATTAAGTGGTTGATTTTTTATGATTATTTTTCTTGAAATTTAGGGGTGTTCGGAGATTAATTAGACCCGATTTGTACAGTTGGAGGAATTTTTAAATCGAAAAAAAAACGTTATTAAAATTAAGTAAAATAAGTTTAGTTTTGGCGAAACCAGATTTGATATTATCGGACGTTATAACGGCTTTAAATACGTCGAAAAAACCAGCAAGAACCTTTTTTTTTTTTGCGATATAAATAAAGTAACGTTGCATTAAATTTTCGATATAAAACGTATAAACACGTTTTAAAATAAAAGAGCAAAATACGTCGAAAAATTAAAACCGATAAAAAAATAAAAAGGTATGTAAAACGTAATAATATCGTAATTCAGGTAATATTTTTCGGATTCCATCGAATAAGAATTTTCGTAACCGTTAAAGATAAAAAAGCGTTTTGTTTTTTTTATATACGTTCGAATATATTTATCGAAATATTAAATCTATTTTAAACCTAATTCGTTTATTATTTAATTATTATAATTAATTCCGATTTTCCAATTAACGGGTAATAAGTTATCGTAATACCAAAATTTAAAGTAAATTGTTTCTACCAAAATAATAAATAACAATATAATCTAACCGTACAAATTAACAATTTATATAACTGTAACCTATTCCCAATTACTTTATTACGTTTATTTAAATTTTCTACTTTTTTCGGCATTTATAATTATTATGCCGCATACCATTAAAAACTTTATTAAATATCCCGTTTCGTCGAAATTGTAAATATCTTTTTTTGCGATACCGTATTTTGGGATTATAATCCGAACCAGCTCGAACCACTTACAAAATACCTCCGGATCTTCGCATAATACCTTTTAATAATCGATTTTTCGATTTAAACGCGTCTTAAGTTTTTTTTACCGTCGAACCAAATTCGACGCCCAGTTATTCTCTACGCGTATCGCAACGCGTTAAGCAAACAGCGAATTTACCATATCTTCAACATGTTAAAACCGTACGGAAAATGCTTGCGTATTTAAATTAAAGATTCGGTCGATAATAGATTTCTTTTCGGTCGGCGTTAATTTTCCCAAATTAAGTATACTATCGCATCAAACGGGTATACCGTTACATCGAGATCTTGAAATAAAAAATAGAACCGTATATATAAAACCAAATTTAATATAAAAAAGTTTAAGGTCGTTTTTTTAACTTAAACAACCAAGTTTATTTTAAATTCTTTTATAAAACGTTCCATAATTATGGTATTAAAAATGAATATTTAAAGTTAGATTATAAGAAAGTTGCAAAATAACGCGTAGCTCGCTTATGTAATACGTTATAATATTCGTATTATTGTTATTACTATTATTTTTGCGTTTTAAAAACCTAACTTTAAAATTTTCTAAAAACGCGTTTTTTTCGCGTTATTTTTTAACGTTTCCGAATCCTATATCCGCCGCGTTTCTTTTTTTATAAAGTTCGTTATATAACTTAATAAAAAAATATCTTATATATAACGTCGAATCGGTTAATATCGTTATATTAACAAACGAATTATGGGAGTAATATATTGTAATAATAAGTGCTTTTTTTAATTTAATATATTTAAGAATTAACGCTTTTAAAGTTAAAGTAATTTCTGTTTTTTTATATTCGAACGCATTTAATAAAGTTTTATAAACTTTGAAGCTTTTGTTAAATTCGGCTTATATACCGGGCGTAAGCATAAATAAGTATTTCGTAATAGGTTTTCGAATTATTATAAAGGCTTTTTAATAAAAAGTTTTTAAAAGTTACAAACATAAGCGTTTTTATAACGTTACGGTTTCGGAAAGTTCTAATAAAGAAATTATCGTTAATACGGGTTAATTGTTATAAAATATAAAACGACAAACGTTAACACTATAAAAAAACGTTCTTTAACTTATTACGTTATTAAAACGTTCGAAAGTAAAGTCGGATTAAAACCGGGGTTTTTTATTTAAAAGTTAAAGTTATGCAAGGTAAAATATAGGTTCAAGCCTGGAAAATAAGGCTGAGCCAATAAACAGAAATCATTCCACGATAATTTTCCACGACAGATACTATACCCAGTATCTTCGAATACGATGATTTTTTAAATGGTTTTTCACGGTTTGAATAGATTGCATACCTTAGTCCCATACCTTACTTCGATTCCGACTGGTAGTTGCCGACAAAGTTAAAGTTATATATAAAATTTTTATCTTTAAGGTTTACTGTGCAAAGCTATTTTCTATAAGGCCTTCAAGAACCCTGCTAAACTGTGGCCAGCGGGTATAAGGTTTACCAGGGCCGAAGCTTATCGGCAACCACTCGGAATCGGAATAAGAACGGGACTGAGATATGCAATTTATTCAAACCGTAAAAAACTATTTAAAAAGTTATCGTATTTTAGAATACTAGATATAATATCTATCGTAAAAATTAATCGTGGTATGATTTTTATATATTAGCTCAGCCTTGTTTTTTAGGCTTGGATTTATATAGTTACCTTGTATTTTATTTTAATATCTTTTTTTCCGATTTAAATTTTTTTTAGTTATATTTACGCCGACCGTTTCGCCGCTTACCTTTACCGGTTTTATTCTTTTCTTATTTTCGAAAACCTTTCGAAATATTTAAAAAATAAAAAAATAAAAACGATATTTATATAAGGTAAATATATAAGCTTAAACCTGGAAAATAAAGCTAAGCCAATATACAGAAATTATTTTACGATTAATTTCTACGATAAATATTATATCCAATATTTTCGAATACGATAATTTTTTAAATAGTTTTTTACGGTTTGGATAAATTGCATACCTTAATCCCGTACCTCATTCCGATTCCGAGTGGTCGCCGACAAGCTTCGGCCCTGATGAACCTTATGCCCGCTGGCCACGGTTCAGCAGGGTCCTTAAAGGCAGAGAATAGCTTTGCATGGTAAACCTTAAAAATAAAGCTTAAAGATAAATCTTAAAAATAAACCTTAAAGCTAAACGTTAGAAATAAGAACGATATTTACAAAAAGAAAATCAAAAATTACTAGAGAAGCTCGCCGATAAAAATAATTTAATCGGTTAATTTCTTAACAAAAAATAACCTAATATTTTTATACAAAAACGTTCTTTTTTAAATAAAAATTGCTAAACTACACAAAACGAACTATTTTTTAACAAACGCCAAAAAACCAAAAACAAACGTTTTAAAAAAAATACTTATTTATATCGAGCTCCAAACCGTGAAAAACCATTTGAAGAGGTATCGTGTTCGAAGATACTGGGTATAGTATCTGTTGTGGAAAATTATCGTGGAATGATTTCTGTGTATTGGCTCAGCCTTATTTTCCAGGCTTGAACCTTTATTTTACCTTGCATTATATATCGAGCTGAACGTGGACGGCCAGGTACTGATCAATGACCGGCTTTTAGGCTTCCACTTGACCTGTTCGATGTCAACACGTATATAGACAGATAGTCAATAAATTCCGTTACAATAATAGGGAGGAAACTTGAAAGTTCCTGCCTACCCCACGGTCTCTGATCCTATTCCTCCCGTATATCCCTGAAAGGAGGAGAGTGGTAGTATCTCTGTATCTCTGACCTGGTTCAGTGATAGCTGAGTATGTGCCTGCTTAGGACCCTATCCGAACCAACCACTTTTGCAAGTCTGCCGCGATACGTTCCACTACCATTACATTGATGACGCCCTCCTGCCAGCTGCACGATATTGTAAGCCGTTCTCCTGCAACAGACAAAGCAGAAATAAACAACGCAGGCCCCGGGACTTCAGCGCTTACTCCCAGCTGCGCCCGGCGGATCGACCAACGTTTGTCTTGTGCAGCCAATGACGTTGCACATCTTCCCTCAATCACACCAACATTTGTAACGGACCAAGAAAGCCGCCTTGGCTTTTCTGCCTTGCCTTTCAACTGCGCCCGCCAGTCACCCACAAGTTTCATGAGGCCCACCTGATCGTTCTTGACACCTTCATCCAGCCTGCTGCGTATCTCTTTCCGTACCTTGGCGGCACTGTCCCACATAAGATTGACGAGCTCGGGAGACAGGCTGTCGGCTGTGTCCCGCGGGTCAATCCTGGAGCGAATCTGGGCAACGAGGGCAGCACCGAACTTATGTGACGTCATTGTTACATAATTTCCCATGGTCTGCTTCAGTGTGAGCCCAGGATATTCTGGGTGCTTCGATAACAAGACATTCCGCAGGTTTATAGGCGTGCCGCCTTCAAATGCTGGAGCGATCGCTTCATCTACGCGGGAAGCAAAAGAAACGAGCGCCAGGCTGTGTAACAAGCCCGTTATAGTGGTGTTATTCTTCCTGCAGGCAGTCAACACGTTGGTAAGGAGGTTGTTGTCGATGCTAAATTCACGAACGCGTGTTTTGCAGGGAGATGTGACGATAGGCGCCCAGCGTGCAAGAGTAGGGGTCATGCGGAATACGGATGGGCGGTATTCGTCCCATGCACTCTTCAATACAAACGGAGCGCTTACTGGCAGCCTCGACCACTGTTCTGGTGGTGGTGGCAATCTTAACACGGCTTCGGAAAGCACTAGAATGGGACCACCATGCACACTCTGTTGTTCCTGGGCGGCATCAAGGCTATGTAATAAATCTTTGTGAAATATCACCCCGCTTGTGCCATCCGCATTTGGGTGATTGTAGGTAAAAAGGATCTCCAGCGAGTCCGCAGCCAGCTTCTGTTGATGCAGAACAAGTAGTCTCCAGCCAGGCTGGCTGTCTACTCTCTGAAACTGGATGTCCAATTCAGACTCGATCACGCTGCGCAATGAAGTTTCGAGGTCCTCCAAGTCTTCCAGGTGTCGCCATTCAATATGCTCGCGCAGATCGATGCTGCCGAGTTGAACCCAGACGGGCTTGTTCGAATCGGCTCCCCTGAGCCCAACTTGGAGCATTGGGTGCTTCGAAATGACTTCAATCACAGCGGCTTTGACCACATCCATAAGCTCTCGGCGACGACTCGGGCTTCTAAGTCCAGGTGGAATAACATAGCGACAGGCGACTACTGTACCGCGATAGTAGTCAAGGCTATTCATTGCTGATTGGTAACACTCACTACCCGTCTGGTCAACAAAGAGATTTTCTAGCATGGAGCACTGTTACTTACTTCCTCCCTAGTGGGCGGATTTCTTTGGGCGCCCCAACACCTTTCATAGGCGCCTTCTCAAATCCTGACATCACGACGCGGTGAATCTCAAGGGAGCCGTTGCAGACTAGGAAGCAAAGCAGTACGGATAGCTCTGGTTTTGACTGATGCTGAGCGGTGAAGGCTCAACGCTCTGTAGTTGGATGAAGCTCTCTTTAATGCTTTTGTTCCTTTGTGTTACAGCCGCCAGCGGGTCGGCGTAAATTTGTCCGACGGCCATGCATGCCACCCCCCGCCTCCCCCTTTCCTACCTATGTACCTTTAATTGTACATACCGTTTGCCCTGCCTTATCCCCTAGCTATTCGGCGGGCCTGATGGATGTACATTCAAGCGTGAAGCCGAGAAGTGAAGTTGACCTACGAAGTCCAATGGGGCAATACCCGGTCCCCTGTTGCCAAGGGTGTACATGAAATCGCTCCATGGAACATCTATCTGAGAGTGCATCCCGGCCGTAAGTAGATGCAGGTTATTGGCAGCTACATAAGTACATGCATATCAGGAGGATCCGACGTAACCAAATCATATCCTACGCGACCCTCCGTTGTCTGGCTCATCCTGGAGCCCCCCCAATGCTTATGCTTGACTATCTCTTAATTATATACTTAGAGACAGTCAGGCCGAGGGAGGTGTTAGGTGTTAGCGACTCTATTTGCTTCTTTCGTCGCAAGCCTTCATCGCATCGGCCTCTCTTATTCAGTGCATTCCTGTCTTTCATCCAACCTAAGCTCGTAATCCCTCTCCATTGAACCACCTCCTCCGCTGCGTTCCACGGTCTTTGTCTTCCACAATGGGCCTTGACGTCCTCACCTCAATGTCTCCAGAGGAGAAGGCAGCGTACATGAATGAAATTTTGGAAGGGCCTGCTTTGACACCACCACCTGGGGTCGTGCCCGATTTTGAGAATCCCGGCGGAAGTAATTCACTTGGATATGGACTTGTTATACTCAGCGCTATACTGGCCACCATCACCATCCTCCTGCGCGTAGCAACAAGATATTCCATGCGAAAAGTCCATATTGAGGATGCCTTCCTCCTGGCGGCATATGTGCGTAGCTCCGACCGCGGATGCTGCCATTTTCCTTGCACAACTGACGCTGCATCATTAGGATCTCTTCGGTGGACACCTATACCTCCTCTACGACCTTGCCATCTCCCCTGGAGTGAGTTCACATGTGGAACCTTCAGCTGAAGTACCTGTCTCGCTTTCTGCTTGTAAGTACACCTCGACACGTTGACCAGGAACAAGAGAACTGACATCACGAAGCATGTTCATGTTTTATTTACATGAATAAAATAACATTTTTTCAAATTTTTTATGCGCAGTTTAAATTGTCAAGACCCTGGTGGGACGTTAAAGGGGTGGTGCGTTTACGTGGTGTTTAACTTACGACCTTTTGCCGGTCGGTATTTACCGCCGCGGCTACCCGGCCCTAGGTTGCACCCGCAGCAACAGCGCCAAACATAAAGGTACGAGCTTCCGGAAAGAACTCCTCATAAGGCTAGCGATCAGCGGTTAAAATGCGACCAATCTCGTCTAAATCCATGTTGTGGTTCAAAGGTATTAAAGAGTGTACGAATAACGGTCGGAAAATGTGGTAGGATTGAAGGTGGGGAAGTGGGTGGGGTGAACGAATTTTATTGGCGCATTAGTGTGTAACCAGTTGTTGGCATACGTAATAGCAGGCCGAGATAAAACTACCCTGTCAAGTACCCGTGGGGCGTGCTAAACACTACACCATACTAATCTGGGTATAAGCTGTCCAGACTAATGCCTTGGCTTTTGACACAAGTACCGCCTTATATGGTAATTCGCTAGTAAAAATGTAGTTAGCTGAGTGGGAACTACTGAGGGGCTTAGCGTTGCGACCTGACTGGGTAGTTTTATTTACCCTCCATACCAAGTAGGGTTGCGTTATGGCAGTAGGGTTGCGTACCAGAATCCTTGGACATGTTGCCCCTTTGTCTGTGAGCATCTGGGGGCGGGTTGACCACTGTGAACTTAGCCTTGGCAGCTGAACAGTAGCTAAGTTTGGATTGGTTCTATCAGCCCCATACCGGTCTAGTATTAAACACCTTCGGTGTCGCTTTCTCTCAGTTAAGTCTAACGCTCCTTTCGATACTTGTTCGAGCTTATTTAGCTATTTATGCTCGCATTCCGACAGTTGTGAGCATACTCGCAGGACAGGTGGTATCGTCAATACTTAAATCAGCCCAAAAAGGGCCAAAAGTGGAATTCTTCCTTTATTCCCCCTGAGAGCAACTCTCCTAATTGTGCGTGTCATTGGTCAATCTTCCTATTTTTAGCTGTTTTCCAGATTTGTGTTACAGTGATTCATTCTTCATTGCAACAGGGTTAATTAGATCATATGTGGGGTCAAGTAACCATTGCAGGTGAACGCATGCATAATACCGGCGCAACTGTAGACTATATAAAGCCAGCCTATCTTTGCGGGTTTTATTGTAATTACTTTTCCAGGTTGCTTTATTACGTTATATGGGTAGGTTAAATACTTTAATTAAGTAGATTTTATTCGTTTAACTCACTTAGAACCTAACGTTTTATATATAACTATAATAAAATTAACGAAATATTATTATTTTTATTAATATATTAAATAATTTTTAAAGGGAAATAATTAAATAATATAAGTATTTAAATAATAACGTTAACGAATATAAGTTATAAATACGGCATTATATATCCATAAAGTTAATGGAACAAATTTCTCTAATTAATATGGAGATTAGCGTTGGTGTGGCCCTAGGGAGTCCCTGATAGAGATGTTTTTGTTCGGCCTGATACGCAGTAGTGGGTGAGTGGCATGGAGCGTGTTACATTAGAAGACATGTCTGCGGGACAGGGACAGTTTGAATCTTAGGTGAGCCTTTCTAAAGTATTGTCACAGCCTTACAGTAACTACCGCCTGGAGTTCCTTTGTACCTTGTACTTTTCTGCCAATCCACCCAAAGGAACCAATTGGGGGTCATATAAAGTTATTATCATTAACCAAGATTTCGCCTCTGTGGCAAGCAGCCATAATTCTTCAGCACAAAAAACTCCTTCAATACTATACAAACATTCCGTTTTGAGCTGTCACTATGGGAGACGTGCATTACTATACCCTGTCCCTCGTGACCTACGCTGTATACGTGTCAGTTATCTATGTATGAATATGTCGGGTATTGAACTATCTATATTATATACTTATTCGATTTCCAGGTCCTTCTAGTCTCCAGTTATCGGCTGTTACTGCATCCTCTGCGCAAATACCCTGGCCATATATTGGCCGGAATCACGGATGTACACGCAGCCTTCTATACTCTGCATAGGAAACTTCACTTGAGAACACTACAGGATCACCTTAAGTTGGCACCCCCCCTCACGCTCCACCCCCCCAACGCGCCACCCATTTTCGAAGCCATTCCCACCACACCCCTTCAGTGCAAATAAGAATATCTCAACAACCACTTCTTC
>QJOB01000090.1:104571-246762 GCA_004155035.1 Monosporascus sp. 5C6A | reverse complement strand
CCCCCCCCCCCCCCCCCCCCCCAATACGTCATATACTAGACACATAGAGACGTCGGCGCAGGACGTCCAGCTAACATACAGGACGATGAACAGAACACGCAATTTAACTCGGCACTCAAGCAGTCCACGTCCCTGAAGCGGGATCTCGCGAACCTCACATCCTCCTCCACCACCGACGCGCCGACTCCCGCGGCGCTGGGCTCCGTCTCGGCGGCGCTGACGGCCTTCGCGCGCACGCTCGACGAGTACACGGCGCTCGCGCGCCAGGAGCCGAGCCCCGCCAAGCAGGACAAGGCGCACGAGCGCCTCCGCAACTTCCGCGCCGAGCTCGCCGACTACCGCGCGCGCTTCGACGAGCTCAAGAGGGCGCGCGAGGAGACCCTGCACGCCACCAACCGCTCCGAGCTGCTGGGCCGTAGGCCGTTCGCCGCGGCTACGCCTGAGAATCCCTACGCTAATGCGACGACGAGCTTGGCAGGGAGCGTGCCGACGAACAGGTATGGGAGCGGCGGCGTCGTAGGTGGCGCGCAGGGCCAGATGCAGATGGCTGGCGAAGATTATACGCGTGAGGCGCATGTCATGCGGGAGCAGAATTTCTTTGCGCAGACGAATAATGCGCTCGACGAGTATATCGCGAGGTAAGCAAAACATATATAATCCCCATATCCTTCTCGTCCTCCTTCCGCTCCAAGTCGGTTTTAGGGGAACAAGTTCCCACACCTATGTGTGAATCTGTTTGCAGAGACCTTATCTGTCAGTGAAAAGCCTTATACTGACTACGGACGCGATATGCAGAGGCCAAGCCGTCCTCGGCGACCTGGGCACTCAGCGCGAGATGCTGAAGAACACACAGAAGCGGCTCTACAGCGTTGCCAACACGCTCGGCGTCAGTGGCGACACCATACGCATGATCGAGCGGCGCGCCAAGCAAGACAAGTGGATCTTCTGGGCGGGCGTGATCGTCTTCTTCGCATTCTGCTGGCTTTGCCTGCATTTCCTGCGTTAGCAAAAGAATAGTGGGGGATGCCAATTGTTGGAAAAGCGAAAAGGGGGAAACGTATCCAACAAAAATGCTGCCGCCATGACATGCAGGCATGGTCCGGGGGGCTCCACAGGGTTTGTTGCTTATGGAACGATACGCATGCAATGTTTGTAGCGAGGCGTTTGGCGTTTTCTTAACTGTCGGTAATCGAAGATCAAATTGGGGTCTCGCGGCCCGTGGTAATCTGGAATGCGCCCCAGGGGACGATGCCTATTTGTTGAAGGGGATGTCTGACTATATGGGACGACATGGAGAGACGAATCCCTCTGATATTCACACAGACAAAACGTGGGTCAAAAGCCCAGGGGGGTAGTGAGAAGTGGGAAGAAGACGGCGCTGCCACTGGCATCCCATGTTACATATCGCCTACAATTAATTATATACCCAGATACCTTGGAGTTCAATCGCCCAGCGATTTGTGGCGCAATTACATATACAGAGGAGCTAGTGAACGCTAGCTAGAGATTTCGAATGTCAAACCTACTTTCCGGGGAAGTCCGGGCATTCCTATGCAGTGCAGGAAATATATGCATGGAATCCAAGTCTCATACCAAGTGCGAAGACATAAACCTACAGTACAGAAGTGGTATCATACATGCCATAATCCAGCCCAATCCAAACATCCCAGAGGTATCCCGGACTCCGTCGCTCTTTTTCCCTATTACGCATTCTAATCCGACCCTCATCTCGCTTCCCCATTCCGGTGCAGACGGAAGCGCAAACAGCATCGCTACCTCACCCTTTGACTTACATCCCCAAACTCAAACGTACTGACATCTCTTGCCAAGATCGGGCTGCGGCTCTCCTGGCTCCGCGATCGGAGCCCGTTTCCCCTATCCAAGTCATGCAACCGGATCGGATCCCCCAGAATCTCTTCGCCGCCGGATCTCGTCCTCCGGTGACGTCCCAAGTAGCCTCCACTACCTGACCTCCCATCGTCGCCAGGCGGGCCCCCCCCGGCCCCGAACGCCACGCTGCCGCCTGGGCTCACGGGACTGATGGGCCTTGCGGGTCCGTGTCCGCGCTCGGCTTCGTCTCCGGCTCCGGCTCCGCTATTGAAATAGCCCCTGCTGCCGCCGCTATAGCTGTGTGCGCGCACGCTCTTGATGAGGCGGTTGAGGATGGCGAACTCCACCTTGAGCTTGACGCCGTAGACGCACGGCTTGAAGGCGCCCTGCAGGTAGAACAAATCGGCGCTCTGGATGCCGAGCAGCGTCACGTCGAGGGCGATTATGAGCAGGTTCGTGTAGATCAGGTGTTGCAGGACCTGCTTCGTCGTCTCGTCGCGGTCGCGGTTGCTCCTGGGAGAAGAGGCGGAGCCGAGAGAGGCGTCGTGAATCGTGGTGGCGGTGGCGGTGGAGGAGACGGGTTTGCGGTGCAGCAGCGAGATGTCGCGGAGGAATTTCCGTGCCTGGACGATGTACAAGATGCTCAGGGACGTCTCCTGCACGAAGAACACTATGAGCTGCAGCCGGTCCCAGATGGTGTTTATGCTAAACAGGTTCGGATTTATGCTCGTGGCTTGCTGCGTGATCGGTGTAATTAGTAACTGGTGTCTGGCGATTAACGCGCATGGTGAAGGATACCGGAATTGGCCTCTGGGCAACTAGCAGGGACTCACAGCAATAACACCAAGCACGATGGTCGGTACGGAGAAGACGACGGAGTTAAACAGCAGGGCCGCCTTGATCCACCGCAGCACCCGCTCGTCTTGCATGATGAGGTGCAGCCGCGAGTAGAGGACCCAGCTCTGGGGCACGACCATGATGAGCCAGGTGAGGTAGATGAGGGTGATGGCGGCGACGAAGGGCTCGATCCACACGCCGAAGTCCGCGAGCACGATGAACAGCGGCTGCAGGATGACGCCCCAGGAGGCCAGCGCGCACGCCCAGAAGTAGAGCCCCCGCCCGCGCCGCTTGAACCGCATGAACAGCGACACGTTGATCTCGGCCCCGATGTACCACGATATCCCCACGAACGCGGCCATCGTCATCGACATCGGCAGGTCCCTCCTGATATCCGGGATGTCGGCCATAACGGCGGCGGCGCTCGGCTAACACACCGGTCCCTAGATACACTGAGAACTGTCGCGACGGGGGCGAGCCTACCTGCGGGTCTGCGGTGTAGAAGAGGCAACGGCAGGGAAGAAAACGCAGTTGGAATTGGGATGGCATCGGCGTCCTACTACACTGCACTAGGAACGCCAGGAAGAGAAAGTATGGGGGAGAACGAGGCGGGCGGCGTACGGGTAGGGCTTACGGCGGCCCGTCTGCCGAGTATTTCAGTCAGTCGACCACCCCCCCCCCCCGCAGGGTCGGTACTGTGGTAGTAAAGCAACCTCAGTGCTACCCTACCTACCAAGCATGCAGTCTGGGCCCTACGGGGGCTGACCCAAGACCGCCTGTTTAATTGAGCCGAGTGTCCCCGATCGCGTCGTACATCGATCTGGATGTTGCGAGTTTGTGTTTCCGGGGTGCCGTTTGGGCGTAGGTGCACCCCTGAAGTGCTACACTACATAGCCCCGATGTGTTGAGTCGGCTGGGCCAGCCTACCTGGGTATAAATCGGTCGGTAAGTAAGGGACTTGTGTAAAGGACTTCATTCGTCGACAATGCGCTGTGGGTAGGTTAACAGTTGTGCAAGCATACGTCAGCCAGTCATCGGGGAGATCCAGGCGCTTCGGGTCCGAGATCATCCAATGAAATACCGCCTTTGAAGGCCCCAGAGAGCCCGGAGCCGGTGTCCGTTGCCGTTCGAGGATGTATTCCGTACAAAATAGTAAATCATTGGACATGATACAGATATGAAAAGAGAGTTTCCTCTTTGGCTAAGGCGCTGTTACCATAATCGAGCGGACGTTTTTCAGTTTCAAGCATATGGTGTGGTATTAATCGGATTCCGCCGATTGCTAGATCTCGGTGTTACCCCTGCTACCGCTGCAGCAGCAATACCACACGCACAGGTCATTCTGAAGAAGAAAAGAAATCAAGATGACAGGACACGGAGCTAAGCGAGACAGAAGCTGAAGCTGGGTTGTCTTACCCCTTTGCTACTGCCGCTGCTGCTTTCCCCTCCTCAGCTCCTCGGAAATCGGGTCATGCAATCCCGGCCTCGGCCCCCTCCTTGGCACCCCTGGGCTCCCACCCCTCCTTGGCCATCTCGAACCCTTCCATGGTGAAGGCGGGCGCGACCGTGCAGCCCACGAGCGTCCACTGGCCGAGGCTCTGCGCGTGCTGCCACTCGCCCCTCTCCACGACGGCCTGCGGCCTCTCGCCCGCGAACACGTCCTTCCCCAACACCACGTCGCGCACCGGCGACCCGTCGTCGCGCGACAGCGACAGCCGCAGCGGCGCCCCCGCGTAGTAGTGCCAGACCTCGACGGCGTCCAGCACGCGGTGCCAGTGCGAGACTCCCGCGTCGCCCTCGAGCAGGTAGTAGATCTGCGTGCTAAGCGCGCGCCCGTCCGGGGACTTCGCCTCGTCCCGGAACGTCTCCACGTAGTACCCCTTCTCCGGGTGCGGGGACAAGTTCAGCGCCGCGATCACCTCTTCGGCGGAACGCTGCTGTTCGATCGCCATTTGTGTGGATTGTAGAATCTGGATAATGGTGGGAGTGGATGACGTCGGGGAGATCTGTGCGTGTGCAAGTACGTGGGGGTCGTGTTCGCTTCCGCTAAACTTTAATTTGTTGAAATCCGCTAGGGCGCAGCCTCTTTTCCTCAGGGATGAATGATGGTGAGTCTTATGGACTAGGAGAAAGAGATTAATAAAGAGACTCCGGTCCGAAAATGTGTGTAGGGCGGAAGTCTCTGTGATTACCTCGAGTTCCAGCAGTTCGCAAATTAGAGGGGCAGGCGCTGATGGATGTCTTGCTTTTAGTGGCAGCGGTGGTGATATCAATGCCAGTTTTTTATCGGAGGAGCGCTTACAGCATTTCACCCGCAATGTCTGCCATTTATGCTATTTACATTTACCCCTCTGCACCTCAAAATATTCCAATTGGTGATCCGATAGCCCTAAAGCTATGTAACCGTTGCAAATTCACGTTCTACTATCTAGAATGTCCAACCCAAACGTGAGAACTTGCATACTCCAGCCTCCAGGAATATGGGCACGAGAACTCCCGGAACAATCGCAGGCCCTGTTCATCGTTCGCCGGCGCATTCAATTGAATCGCATCACCGAATTCCGGTCTTCAGAAACGAAATAGATTCCAAGCGTTCACTACACAGTATCTGAGGACCGTGGCAGTAGCCAAGGGAACAGAGTAGCAACGTCTGTTACAGCTGACCGCAAACCAATATATCGCGTTCAGCTCCATTGCTACCGTAGCGACTGCACGGCAAGGGTTCTTGTAGTTCACGTGTAGCGTCGGGTGTAATCATTGGCTCCGGGTGTAGAATTCTTGCAGGCTGACTGCATATGGTTGCATTGTCCAGAGCACATGCTATGATGCTACTGCATCGGTGCTGAAGCTGAACTGTAAACCCGTCAGATGCAACACAATCGTGCTATTCCCGTTCCCGAGGGTCGCTGCCTATACTTTTGTTAGGCAAGAGAGCCTTCTGAGGAGATCCGGCACTCGATTGGCGAATTATACGAAATAACCAACGCCCGCGGATGCTGGATGATCGTATGTCTCGGAATTCGGAGACAGCAGGGGCCTAACTTCAGTCCCCTTCAGCCCATATCCGAGATACGACTAAATGCGATAGAGAATACTCTACCCCAAAAAGGCCGGCACGATAGACGGCAGTAGCTCTTTATAGAGGCATGGTCAATCACCCGTCGACTGGATACTTTTTGACATGTTCAGCGTTTTCGAATTTTGCCAATACAGGTCTACCTGTATCCCCAGTCGGCTATTATATGATATCGCTTTAGGTATCAATACAAGATAAAGCCACGTTCTCCAATGTTCGAGACTGGTTTGTCAGCGAGCCAGGTGTGTGCTATAGCAAACTAAGGAAGGCTATGCTCTGATCGGTGGATATATGTTCCGTTGCTAGGCTACACTAAAGCAGCGCCTATGCGAAGCACTTACGTAATTAGCCACAGTGAGGGGACAAATTAATCCGGTCCACCTTCCCAGCCACCCCATTTTTAGAAACCACTTCTCCATGATACCTTCATTTCAAAAATTCATAACTTCTGCAAATCATGGCCGATTTTGAAACTTTTTGCGCCGACGTGATCGCCGGTTGCTCGAAAGGTCAGAATTTTACTCCCAGAAAAAAAAGCTATAACGGTTACTACGTATACGCTCGGTATACGATAACGTCGTTTAATGGGGACGTTCAAGACTAGTTGTCAACTAGCAAGTATGCTAAAGTACCCTAACTACAGAAGGCTACGCTTTGATCGGAGGATAATTGTTCCGTTACTAGGCTACACAAAAGCTGTACTCGTACTGAGAAGCTGCATAATTAGCTGAATATAACAACGCAACTAATATCTCCTATATCCGATAATTAAAATCTTATTCGCTTAATTTAAGCAATTATTAATTGATCAACTGTTGCTAAAACGATATAAGCTGTATATCAGTAGCAATTATCCTATTATACTTTAATAACAACAATAGCGTCCGTACCATCGACGTCCTTCGTTATCTATAAGTGACTTAAAAACTGGGACCGCTTTAAGGGCGAATTCTAATTTAAAGCATACGCGCTTGATATTTATGACTTTATTGATTTTGATTAGTTATTTTAATAATTTGTTAAACTTATATAACTCGATATAACCTTTTATTCGAAAAGACGAATTCGCTATATAACGCGGATTAATACCCTAGCAGTTTTATCTTTATTTTCAGGAAAGATTTTTGAAAAAAATCGATTATACAGGTTATTTAACAAATACTTTTAAGATAACGACTAAAGGTAAATAATCTTATAATTAAAACTTTACAGCGTATACTTATAAGAACCGTAAGTACGATATTTTCCGAAAAAATATTAACGACTTTACGAAATGAGTTTTAAAGTTTTTATTTCTAGCGATTAAAAAGATAAGTTTTTTTTTAAAGAAGAACTTACGGAAGTGGTACGCCAAAATAGCCGAATCCGGCAAGGTATACGATAGCAGATTTCTGATTAATACTTAACGAAAGTACCGAAAAAAGCTAAAACAAGCCGCGAAATTAAGCAAGAAGTTAAACGAATAGATTATGAAATAGCAAGAGATAATAGCCTAGGGTGTGAGAACACAGCTCCTATGGGGCTGCGACCGTTAACCGACCAGGCGCAGACCCACTCACTAGCATAAATAACCATCTGGCAGCTAGTAGGAAACGCCAGATGGAAGTAACCTAATACACTCACTTCTTGGAATCAGCTCTGCGACTGGTTGGAGATCACCTCACCTTAGCCCACAGCTATCCATTATCTTACATAGGGATAGCGATACGGCGTTTTAGAAACAAGAACAACAGTTATATAGGTTAACGATTTATGTATAGCTTTGGTTCTTATCGTGGAAACCTGGATTACCACTTTTCAGATAGTGAAAAAGGCTGAAATCGATAGCGAAACGATTAGTTACTAAGAGACAACGATTAGCGTCTTGCCCCCACTTCCTGAATTTACCCACTTCCTGAATTCATTTCTCAGCAAATTACGCGATATTTAAAAACCTATAACTAAATGAATAAATACAGAAAAGATGCCGCATTTTATAGAGGCATTATCTGAAAGGTTCCTTATATAGATAAAATATATATAATTTAAAAAGAAAAGATTTATGGATTATATGTAACGATTACTTTCGAGTTCTGATAAATAAAAGAAATATAATATATATTAATTAAACAAATAACTTTTAGCTATATTTATAACATAATTAGATTTGGCAGGCCTTAATATATAATATACGGCTATTTACTTTTACAAAAGTTAAGAATATAAAACATAAAAATTAAAGAAAGTAATAAGAAAAATAAAAGAAAACTAAATTGTTATAAATAGCAAAATAGGTAAAAATGTAAATAAATTATACATAATATATATTAAAACTTTCTAAATCGCGTACTAACAATTTCTTTTGATTAAAACTTTTTACCTGTTTTAAAAACGAATATATTCTTGGATAATAATTATTTTAATATTATAAAAGAAAATACAGGTTGTTATATTATTATAATTGTATTATATAATATATTTCCTTCAATATTTCTTTTACCGCTTCAAAAAGGTATAATTACAAAGAATAAACTTATATTACAGCTTTAGATATTTTCATATATTTAACTATATAGTGTACAATATATATAGAGTTAAAAAATTATAAATAATGTGAAAATGACAATATAATATTGCTTTTAATAAAATAAGTAATATAAACATTAAAAGAAAGTTAAATTAATATTATATTTTACGTATATTAATACGTAACTTAATATTAATATTTCTTATTCAAAACGTTGAAAATTAAAAACGATACTTTATTATATCGTATAATTTAATAAATAACTAATAATTCTTTCTGGAATAACTTTTGTATAAATCTTTATATATTATTTTATCCAAATTAATACATAACTTTTTAAAAACTTTATTTATTAATATCTTAATAGGAATAAAAGTTTTGAAAATTAATAAAAAAGTTATATAACGCTTTTATCCTTTTAGATATTATCCAGATATTATGCTTCATTTTCTATATTAAATAGTAACTGTAATAACATAATATTTAAACTTTATATTATAAATGTATAGCATAATTGAATTTTATATAATTGTTTATATTTACTTTTTAATATATAAACTTTACTAAAACTTTAAAAATTACAACATAGATATTCTTTTATTTTTTGCTCCTGGTTTATATATTTACTTTGTTTTAAAATAAGTTTTTGAAATTAAAACTTAAATATATTTAAATTAGAATTTATTTATTTAATTATATTCTATATTTCTATATAAAGTGTTTATTTTTTATACGCTTTTTATTGGTAATTTTAATAATGTTTCATCTTTATTAAATTACTTATAAATTACTTTATATAATACTCAAAAATCCCGTTTTTATATATTAATATAGTTTTGTTATCGACTTTCTAAAATTCGTTCTTTTTAAAAGTTCCAATTCAGAAAGTGGGTAAATTCAGGAAGGGGGTCCACCCCTCTAACTTGTTGGATTATTGGACCATGACCCATTTTCTTCTATACTACGAAACCCTAAGGTATCGTTTCCGGCTTTTTACGGGGTTCTTACAAAACTTATTAATTAGGATAATTTCGATTAAGAGGATAATAAACTTATTAACCGATAACCGCAAGGGAAAACCCCTGGACGAAGGCCGAAATAAGGTAATCGTAAAGGTGCTCGTATGGACCAAAGCTTTAATAAGCGAAAACGCAACGAATCGGACGTTTAAAGGATTTGCTATAAAGCTTATTTAAGTTTAATGTACTTATTACTTTAATGCTATTATGCGTTCCTTAATAAAGCTTTAGCAGAATTTATATCTAGCAGGATAGTTATGGGATTAATCCGAGATCGAATAGTTTTCGATTAGTTCTTAAAGGAGAAAATCGACCGTTTGTTAAAATCTATGGCTAAAGTAATTACAGAGACTGATTAATTTTTAAAAAAAGTAAAACAAGTGCTGGCGAGTTTCCTAAATACTGATTAACGAGGCGCTATAATCTTATCGTTTTACCCTTTACAGAATTCGTTTATTTTAGATTTAGGGTTTATAATATATGTTTTTAGTTTTATTAACAGGTTCTTAAACTTTAAACTAATCGTATAAAGCAACAGGGTATACGTAGGTAACAGCTTCGTTTCGATTAGAAGGTACGGAGAGGTTAATGTGTTACTTCGAAAGCTTAGCAGTACGAAAGCGTTACAGTTATACGACGTGCTTTATTGCAAGGAATTCGTATGCAACTTGATATTATTTCGACAGCTTCGAAAAAGAGGTTAATAGTAGGATAACCAAAAGATTAATAACTATATTCGAAATAAATATAATCAAGTTGTAGCTACTTTAAGAGACAAATTTAATTAATTTATTATCGAGGATATTAGCGTAACAACGTTTTCCGTAACCTTGGTTACTTACAAACGAAATATCAACTTAAAGATATCGAAATTATTACGTATAGGTAACGGTACCTTATAGCACCTACGATTAGGCCATCTAAGCTTTAAAGTAATTGTTCAGTTGTAATCCTATACTAAGAGAATCCGACTAAACGGTTTTACAACTATCGAATATCAGGTACGTAACAAGGCGAAAGCTAAAAGGCAAATACGCTATAAATCTAAAAAGGGAGTTTTTCGATTAAAACAAAAATCGCTATTAACTTTATTAATTTCGAAAAAAACCTTAAAGGATACAGATATATTATGTTTGCTACCGATAGATATTTAAGTTTTATTTAGGATATTTACCTTAAGAACCGAAAGCAGGATATA
The DNA here is from genome assembly GCA_004155035.1 of Monosporascus sp. 5C6A. Lineage (NCBI taxonomy): Eukaryota > Fungi > Ascomycota > Sordariomycetes > Xylariales > Monosporascus > Monosporascus sp. 5C6A. Next base: position 236,296 of record QJOB01000090.1, on the reverse strand, counting down.
CTAATTATTGCGTTTCGATACCTGCTAAGCGTTTTAAAGGACCAAGATAAGGTTTTTCTACAGGTGATCGAATGCGATAAAGAAATTTTAAAGAATTACCTATTTCAAGATATTTTCCAGTCGCCTTTTTTTAGCATTGAATATAAGCCTTTAGCATAACATACCCAGACCTATGTAAGGGAACAGAAAAGACTAGCCACTCCACTATATAACCAAAAGATCAGCAGTTCCAACGCCAATTGGCGTTGAAAGTCCTTGTCCGCACTTAAGTAGGGAACCCCCGCGGTCATTCTCTTACAGCCTAGAACGGGGGTGTAAAGCGTTTAGGAGGTATAATCGAAAAGAAAGCGATAGCGATGCGAAATAACGTGAAGTTACTTATGTTTTTAATCGTAAATATTTTCAAAACTGCAATATATCTATATAGCCATATCTTTAAATAAGTTCTCTTTTGGCAGACCTTATACGAGATTTATTACATTTACTTAGCATACAGAAACGGCGTTACAATGCTTAATCGCAAGCTTTAAAAGGGCTATTTGCAAGCTTACGGCTGTATGGCCTACGTTATAACAACCGTTGCTATAAAAAAGAACAAAGATTTCAGAAACTAAATCCTAAAATATAAAAAGGCTTCCTTATCGGTTACTGATTAATAAATATCTACGAAATTTAAAACCTATTAACGAATAAGGTTATTATTATTCGAAACGCATGTTTTAACGAAAAGGTTACTTTTGAAATAATATCAAAAACTTAAAAACCAACCTTTTTTACGTTACCGAAAACGAATTACAGAACTTACTTTGATAGGTTTACGTATTTAATTAGGTTAAAGTTTACCTTATGCAAGGTAAAAATACGTCAAGCCTGGAAGATAAGGCTGAGCCAATATATAGAAAATGATTCCACGATAAAATTTTCACGATAGATACTATACCCAGTATCTTCGAACACGATAACTCTTCAAATGGTTTTTCACGGTTTGGATAGATTGCACACCTCAGTCCCATGCCTCACTCCGATTCCGACTGGTGGTTGCCGACAAGCTTCGGCCCTGGTGAACCTTATGCCCGCTGGCCACGGTTCAGCAGGGTCCTTGACGGCAGAGAATAGCTTTGCACGGTAAACCTTAAAGATGAACCTTAAAGATAAACCTTAAAAGCTTGCAAAAGCTTTGCAAGCCCTCGCCAGTTTCACGACTATAAAGTCCAACCTGGATCGTTCCCACAGCACCTTCTCAAGCCATCATCAATCAAGGCACGAGCCGAAACAGTACAACATGCCAGGCGACCCCAAGTACAAGATACCCATCATCCACCATGGGAAGGTTTCGACAGAAACCGTCTTCTTCACAGCCATCCATTCAAAAAAGATGGCTCCACAAAAGGTTATCTTATATATATATATAAAAGAAAATAAAAACTTAAGTAGAACAATTTAATTACCGGCTAGGTAAGAAAAATAGCTTTAAAATAATACAAGCGTTTAAAGTAACGTACGAAATAAGAAAAAACAAGCTTATTCGTAAGGGATTAATTATTTTTATAAGATCGTTATATTTCAATTATTTCCGTTCCTTAGATTTTCACCGCTGCCAGCATCTACCTTGATAATTGTTATGATTATTACGCCAATAGAAGAAATAAAAAAAGCTTTTAGATTTTGTTACGTTATTTAATTTAAAATAACGGTAAAAGATAAAGGTTTTTTACGGATTATAAACGTAAGCTTTCCATACGTTCCGTATCGAAAAGATAGTTATTAGTACAATTACAACATATAGAAAACCGCGTTGAGCGCTGAATAATTAACCTATTCTATTAGTACGATCGATAATTAGCCGGTAAACGGCGGAAGTTTAAGAAGAAAAATAGCCCGAAATACGCTTTATTTTACTTGGAAAAGCTTTAATATATCAAGAACGAAATTAAAAACAAAGATATTACCTAAGTCGTAGGGCCGGGTGCATAAGTAAGACTTACCGTTATTGCCGCGAAGCTATAAAAAGCTAAGTATATACCTATCAAGGAAGATGTTTTTAAAGGCTAGAAAGGCCTACTTGCAAAATTATATATCAGATAATAGATGGAAGAGTAAGGTGATGGCCGAAAAGTAGCAGACCATTCTAAGAAGTAGGTGTATTAGCAGACTTCCATCTGGGTTGTATGTAAGATGCACTGCTACGGGGTTTTGTAGTGGTCTCTAGCGCATGTAGGTCGGCGACTAGTCGTCGACGTTCTGCCGCGCTTCCCTGTTTCCTTATATTGTTCCCCCCCTTTTTAGCTGCTGGTCCCCAGCAGCTGATGTCAGCTGTATGTCCGATGTGTTAGTTGGCTTGGCTCCGTATGTGGGGCGCGTACGTTCCGGTACGGCCCAGTTGTCTTGTACGCCTCGTTGCCCTGGGCGCCGCACTTATGGGGCCGTTTCCGAGCATTTTCCGATTGTGCTGCTGTTCGTTCCCGTATTGTTAATTTCCCCTTTTTCCTATATTCCGAGCCTTGATTTCCGCTTGTAATCGCCGTTTTTTTTCCGAATCGTCGGTTTTTTTTCTCCCAGTTATTCCCTTAATTTTTGATTGTTTTCTCTTTAGTTTCCGATTATCCGCTGTAATTATATCTTTTTGCGAGAACCTTTTCGATAAGTACAAGTATCTTCCGAACTTGGAATGGAACGACTATTTTTACAATATCGAAGACGAATCGGCGAAGCTCGGAAAGCTATATTAGTATTATGTTAGCCTTTTCCATTTCGACCTGGATATTGTCTATGTTGCCGATCCCACCCGAAAGGACGCCGAGACCTATACGTGCTATGTCCAGGATAAGAAAAAATGTTTTCGTATAAGTTTTTATTTTTTTTCCTATTTAAACGGCGCCTAACCGCCGAATAAATCCCGACCGGTTTCCGTAATGCCGCTTAAAAAATTCTTTTTATCGCTTTAAAGCCGTTTAATAAAAGATTAAATTTATAAATACGAATAAGCCGCCTGCTGACAAATTGGCGTAGCTCGGTCGGCGTATCGTACTTTTCGAAGATACCTGTTTCGTTTTTTGTAAGGCCTGCGCCGAGGAAGATTACATAGTTTTTGGTATTAAAAACGCCGAACGTACGGCAATTACCGCCGCAAAGACGCAGTTTTTACGTTGTTTCCATTTTTTTCGTTTCGAATATAAGCTGGTAAATTGTTGTTTTTCGTCGATCTGTTTCCGACCGTTCGTTATTGTTGATGTATTAGTTTCCAGAAAAAGGACGAGGGTATGCTTATGGACGTTAACGATACCCGTTGCCAAATAGATGCTGCATTTCCGTCGTACAAACGGGACGGTTCCGTTTATATTGCCCTTGGTATTACGTTACGGCTTCTATTTAAGAATACCTATTTCCGACCGTTCGGCGACGGCTTAAACAAGAACTGGGTTAAGTTATTTAAATATGGTCAACTTATTTACAAGGTCTTTAATTATGTAAAAGCCATTTAAAAGGCTTTTTATTATAGTAGCAAGGTTCCGGTTAATCTAACTGGCCGTAACGTGCAGGATACGCCGAAGGCTCGCCAACAGCGCGCCGTCCTATCGTTTCGCAAGCGCGTTAGTACGAAGCAGTTTTTCGGTATTCCGGTTTCGTCGCCTTTTGTTACGTCGCTTTTTGTTATATCGTTTTTTGCAGGCTCCGGCATTCGTTTTCCGAACGTTACGCCGTAAGGCTTACTTTCCGGTTCCGGTTTTTATATTCCGCCGTTTTAAACTGTTTTTGCGAATTTCTTTGCCGATTAATTGCCGAATGTTTTCTAAAATGGTTAATTAGTAAAACGTACGGTTTTTGATTTTAAGATAATGGGTTCGATTTTTATTAGAAACGTTTGGTATTGTTATCTCTCTAGTCGGCGAATCTTCTGCTAGTTTTGGTTTGTTATTATTAGTAGTTTTTGTATTTGTTATTTTTACGCCTGTATTTCGGCGGCCCGTTAGTATGCTGTTGCCGTTCGGTTTTGTTTTAAATATAACTTAGTTAGTTCGTTTTGTAGATATTTAGACGGTTTCCAACCGATTTACGACAAGTTGTAAGCGTTAAAATGCTTAAGGTTTTTTTAATATTCGTTCCATTTTTTATGTGTACGTTTCAGCTTTTTTTTGTATCTGGCGAATATTTGCTATATGTTCGCCAAGTATTTTTTCGGTTTCCAAATGTTATATTTAACAGGTTACCTTTTTTATTTAAGAAAAAACTTCTTTTTCCGCGATCGTTTTTATATTTAACGATATCCTCGATGCCCTATTCTTGTTATTCGTTTTTTAGGTCGGGAAGCGGCATGTAATTGGCGGCTTTTTTTCGGTTATGCCAAAATTCTAACGAAAAATTTAGGAATATATTATAAAGCCATTAATATTTTATAAGTAAATAGATTTTAGAAGTTCATAATTTTACCCGCTTAACGATTTTTACCCGAATATATATCGGTATTAATTTAAGGTTTCTTTTAAACTTAACATTTTTCGTAAATAACTTTATAATTTAACTTTTTTTAAAAAGTTATTAACTAATGCTTCCGATCGTAATATTTTTTTAACTAATTACGGCCTTTTCCCAATGTTCGTGCATCCGTCGACGAACTTGCGCCGTACGTTCGAGCCGTTTTCGCATTTTTTGAACTTTAACTTGGAACTTGTTAGGTATTTATTTTATTATACGAGGGTAATAGTTATATAAAGCCTTAAAGGGCAAGCAACCGGTAGATTTGTTTCGGTAATTATTATAAGCAAATTCGGCTTTATACAATAACCGCGCTTAATTAGCTTGGTTTTCGTTGCAGTAATTTCGGAGATATTTCTTTAATGTCTGGTTTATACGTTTAATCTACCTATCAGTTAGGGGTAATAAACGGTAAACAGTTGGCGTTCGATTTCCTTTGCCTTGCAAAAATCGGCCCAAAACTGGTTAATAAATAACTTGTTTTATTTATTAACAATTCTTAATAAGAAGCCGAAACGATATTTTATTTCTTTATATAGAATTCCAGCCAGCTTTGTTATTGTTAAGGTTTTAACCATAAGCAAAAACAAAGTTAATTTCGTAAACCGGTCGACGATCACTAAAATAACGTCGTAAATACGCCCATCGTCTTTTAAGCTAAAAGGTAGCCTTATAATAAAATCTATAGTTAAATTTTAAAAGGGCTGTTCTAGCAAAGAGAATAACTATAGCACCCCGTAAGGCTTATATTTAGGTTTCCGCGTACCCTGGCATATAAGGCAACGTTCGACGTACTTTCGAACATCGTTCGCTATATTTTCCTAATAAAATTGGCGGCTAATTAGCTTAATAGTTTTTCGGTCCTTTATATGCCCTATTCGGGAATCGTTATAATATTGGCTAATTAGTTATTGGCGTAACGCGTATTGCGAAAAGATAACGAACTTACCCCGATAAAATAATATATTATTTAAATCTACGTAATATCCTTTTTTTATTCCGGCGCTTTTTTGAGTTAACGTTACAAATCTTTAAATATTTAAATCTTTAGCCTGTAATCCGCGGATTTTATCGTAAAACTGTTGTAAAGCTTTTAAAATAAATGCCGTTTCGTTTTGGGTTAGTTTTTTTATTACCGGACGTAAAACGTATTATTCCGGTATAATAACCTTAATGTTCTCGTTTCCTGATTCCGTCGACCCTTCGGCATTTAAACGGTACGTTTCTTTTATGTCGGACCTTAATTTTTTTCATGCGGCCCGGGTAACGGCCGTTACCTAGGCTCTTTTTACCGTACGTATTTTATGTAAAAGGTACCGGCATACGGTTCCCCCTTTCCGCCTTTCCGGAAAGCAATCTGTAATCGTATAACAGGGGTTCCGCGTTATCTTAACGCGGATTTCGGTTATTTAAACTTCCTTAACTTTATATTTATCAGGAAATTCGGTTACTAAGGAATTTTGTGCAGTTTTAACGAACTATCGCATCCGTTTATATCCCTTAACGATATAGGAAAAGTTGTTATTAAATACTTAATTTCCTTAAGTAATTCGTTAATTAGTCGGAACCTTTTTAAAAACGTAAAAATTACGTTATTACAATCGATCGGCGCAGATATATAATCTGGCTGTTTACTTAACTTATCCGCCGGGTTAATTTTCCCCGGTCGGTACTATATTTCAAAATCGAACTGGGATAATCTGTATACTTATCTGGCGAACTTCCCCCGAAAGTCCCGCGTAAATACGGCGATTACCCCCTTTAATGCTTAATAATCCGTTAAAACCAGGAACTTTTATTCGGCGCCTTCCAAATACTGGCGCTAGTACTTTAGTTTTTTTACAATAACTAACAGCTTTTGCTAACCGGTTCCCTATTTCGTTTCGGTATCTGAAACTTCCGCAATCAAAAGGCGACCGGGTGCCAATTTTCTCCGTAAAACTGTAACAAAATACCGGATATGGCCTTGATAAACGCGTCGGTTTTTACACGAATACGCTAAGTAAGGTCCCAGTATCGAAATATAATCGCATTACAAAAGGCAACCTTTAACTTTTCAAACGCTTTAGTTACTTTAGCTGGTTATTTAAAATCTCCTTTTTAGAATCCTTTTTTTAGTAAATTAATAATAAAGGTAGTTATTTTCGAATAATAGGCAATAAACCTTCTGTAAAAATTAATAAACTCTAGGAATACCTAGATATTATATATTAACTTAAAAAGTTTTTATTCCTAAACCGCGGTAACCCGACGACGGTCCATTTATACACTTTCGGTATTAATAACGAATCTTAAAAACGAAATCTTTATTTTAAAAAAATTCGCATTTCGACAATTTAGCGAAAAACTGGTATTTCTTTAGCCGTTCGTAAACCAATCGGAAATATATCGCGTATTTCTTTTCGTTATCTGAAAAAATTACGATATCGTTTAAGTAAACGATATAAATTTAATTAATTAAACCGGCTAGGCTTTATATATATATACTTAGAAAGTCGCAGGAGCGTTAATAAATCCAAACGGCATTATTATATACCTAAATTACCCGTATTTCGTTCGGAAAGCGATTTTTTATTTATCGCTTTTCCAAATCTGAATGCCGTAATATGCATCCCGTAAATCCAGTTTAAAACATTTTTTAACAAACCTTAATCGGTTCAGAAATTCAGAAATTAATAATAAAAGATATCGGTTCTTTATAATAACTCGGTTTAACAACCGATAATCGATATATAGCCTTAATGTACCATCTTTTTTAGGCACAAATAAAACGGGAATAGCAATTTCCGATTTCGATTTTCGAATTCGTCCCGTATCTAAGTTTTTGCGAATATACTCTTCAAACTTTCGCCGTTAAGGCTTCGAAATCGGGTAAATCGGGCTTATAAAAAGCAACTTGCCTAGTATTAGGTTAATCGGGTATTTAGCTTTTGGAAATATAAAGAACGCCTTCGCCTCTTTTTCGGAATACATATTCCGAAACTTCTTTAAGTATTTAAGTAGCCGTATTACCGTAAAGGTATCCTTTTTGTCGAATTCAAAAATATCACGATTATCCTTAAGTCCGACGAAATTAACGATATAAACCAGCTCGCCGGCGAGCGCTAAATCTGCAATTTCCTCACCGTCGATCTCCTTTAAACCGCCATAAGTCTATTCGCATTTCGTTATATTTAATAACATACCTAACCTTCTTATCTCAGGTCGGGATAGGAATAACTCGAGCGCCGACCGGTCGCGCTTAATCGCAAAATAAATCTATCAGAAACGCCAGATATTCTGGCGCCTATTTATCATTTTTATTATAATTTCGAAAGCTCCGTAATATGTAATAAAAGCCCTATTAGCCCCTATTAATATAAAAATATTAACGGCGACAAAACGGAACTTATACTTCCTAGCAAAATGTTTACTATACGTATTTACTTCCGCCTTTATATCTAGGTCCACTTTTGCAGTAATTACAGGCTTATTCTCTTTATTAAAAAAAGTAACCGTATTTTTTAATAACGGCCCTACGCCAATCGTCCGACGTTATTTAACTGAAATAAGTTAGATATACGCCTTTACTCTGGCAGTACTTTTTCCGGTTTACTTAAATTATCGAAAACAATAACGTTTTATACAACAGCAGGCAGTTATTCTTTAACTGCCGTATCGTTGTTTTTAAGTCGGAAAAGGAAATTCCCTTTACGTTCCGTTTTGCAGTAATGAATAATATGCCCTTTTCCCCCATAATTCCAATAAATTAAGGTAAAGTTATTTTTTAAAAAGGCCGACGATTTTCCAAACCGAACGGACTTGCTGCGGTCGGAATTTATTCGACGGTATGGGGGATTTTTTTGGAGGGCCCTGCCCCTTTCGTTACCCGAACCGGGTACCTTTAGGTAATTTCTTTTCGCTAGATTATTACCCTGAAACGCATTCGAATGCGTACATTTGTTTTTTTTTCTGTTTAGCCCTTACTCCCATTTCGAATCAGAGTGTCCCCGCCCTACTTAGCTTCTAAATCACACACCTTTTTTTGTATGGGCCCCTTTAGAACGTGTGTAAGCCTTTGACAGCAATACAACAACAACACGTTGAAACTGTTCTAATGGACGATTCGTACGATATACGATATTTCGAAGCGTCTAAAGCGTTAATTAGCCCTAATCCGAAAGCCAAATATAGTAAACGCCTTACAGCCATATAGAAATACAACTTACTAGCTTGTATAGCCGAGATTAGCTTCCTTAACAGTAATCTAACTATTGTTTTCGATATTAATAAACGTACGATTAAACGATACCGAGCCCAATATAAAGCAACTGGGCGATTCCTTATAAGCGGCGTTAATTATTATTACAAGGAAGCGTTAAAGCTATTTCCTTAAACTTTTAACGTAAGTGTTATATACTATTACCCGTTATTCCGTTACGCGTTACCCTAGTTAACTAGCTACGTAGAAACTATTAAAGGAATTAACTTACAAACCTAACCTATATCTCCACGAAATGTAATAGTTCCTCGCCGATTACTGCGATCTATACGTAGCCATCTTTATAATTTCGAAGCACCTAAAAGCTGTTAATTAAAGAAATAAAAAGCTAAAAATCAAAGCGACGCAGATGGATTCGGGTTAACGGACGTAATATCTCCATGCCGTTACTAAATACATTTCGGATATATTTGTTTTCGTAAATAAATCGGATGTTAATAAACGTAATATTAACCGTCGTTCCGTCTAGGCACCTAAAAGCTTTATTTTTTTCGTACGGAGGTCTTAAAACGCAACCGTTACTTTAATATACTGCCGGCGCTCACGGTTAACAGGCTGTTAAATACCTTTATATATCAAAGGTTTATTAACCGCAAAAGCTTCACTTTGTGGTTTAAAAAAAGGGTATTACCGTTAATAAACCCGTTCCCTAGGCTACGTTCCGTATTAATAATAAATAACGTTAACTTCTATCATTCGGACGAGATATATACGATATGCGAAAAAGCTAAGGTAAAGTTGCAATATCTCTCTTCATATTCACCTAATTTTAACCCTATTAAAACGTTTTTCAGTAATCTTAAAGTTTACATCCGTCGCTATGTTAGATATACGCTTAACGATTCTCCTGATGACGAACGATTCGGGTTATTCCTTGCAAACTATTACGAACGGGTTAAGTAACGGAAAAAGGAAATTAAGGATTATTTCAAGAAAACGCGAGCAGGCTGGGATTTAATTAATTAATGTATATACAGAAAGAAAGCAACGTGTTAAACGATTACTGAAATTTTTCTCGTGTTAAATATCTATATCCTTTCAATATCCGTATTTTTTTAAGTGTTCTTTTTCAAATAATGTTATTTTAAGGTACCAATTATCCCGTTCATCGTATTTTCCCTTATCCCAATTACTTATAACTCCAAAGCGGTAGCGACGGCGAGCTTCAGCTTCGGATAATAACTGCTTTATTGTGTACGTAAGCGTTAAAGGAAAGTTATCCGGCTAGGGAACCTGTAAAAAGGTTAAGTTATTAGCTAAAACGTTAATAAACGCGTCATAACATTATTGCAACTTTTCTATTAAATAGCAAAAATTTTAAAACGGGTTGTTTTCTTAACGTTTTGTTAGTTAAAAAAATATATATAATTACTTAACGGATAACAAAGATCCATGTAAGAAAACACCTTGCTTTCCCATATGTACTAATTATCGTATTAATCATCGTATTAATCATTTTACGAAACAACTTACTTAATCGCGAATTAGATAATATCCTAAGGTTTTGGAAAACGTTCTTAAATTCAAGCGCGTTTCGTATATACAAATTAACGTAAGATTTAAAAAGCTTAAAAACCTCCCATTTAATCCCTTAAAATATAAACTATTCGTCAGAAAGGTAACGTATTTATTAAAAAGTAATACTATGATTTTATAAAGCGTCATATAGATGTTTAATCTTCTTTATGCCACCGCCGTAGACTGTTACAAATTCTCTGCATACGTTTTAAAGCAATTTATTGGTATCCATACCTTCGGAAATAAAAAACGACGAACTGCGAATAAGTAAGTCGAAAAAGTTATTATACGTTCGCGTTGAAGGGGATAGCATGGAAGGCAATTTTTGTTAATCGTAATATTCGCTCGTCGCAACCGTCAAATTCAAAAGGCTTTAAAAAGCTTAAGCAGCTAACTGATTTTATTACGTAATATATCCCGTTAAAAGCTATTATCCGTTAGCCCGAAATCTATTAACCACTATATTTAAAAAACCTTCTCCGAAATATTATATATAATATTCGTATTATTATTATTACTGTTATTCCTACGCTTTAAAGGCCTAGCTTTAGAAGCTTTTAAAAACGCGCCTTTTTCGCGCCATTTTTTAACGCTCCCGAATCCCGCGTCCGTTACGCTCCCTTTTTTATAAAGCTCGTTATATAGCCTAATAAAAAGCGTTTTATATATAACGTCGGATTGGTTAATATCGTTACATCAACAAGCGAATTATCGGGGTGTTATATTATAGTAGCAAATGCCGTTTTTAATCTAACATATCTAAAAATTAACGCCTTTATAATTGGAGCAATTTCTGCCTTTCCTATACTCGAACGCATTCGATAAAGCTTTACAGACTTTAAAACTCTTATCGAATTTGGCCTGCATACCGGAAGCAGGCATAAATAAGTATCTTATAATAAGTTTCCGACCTGTTGCAGATATTGCCGGAAGAGGATCCTTAAGGGGAAAGGTTATAGGCGTAAACGTTCCTGCAATACCACGGTTTCGGGAAATCCTAACGAAAGAATTATTGTTAACGCGGGTTAACTGTTATAAAACGTAATTATCTAAAAAGGACAAATATTAACGTTATATAAAAAAGCTTTTTCAGCTTATTAGGTTATTAAAGGATTCGGAAGTAAAATCGGATAGAAACCGGGGTTTTTTTAATCGAAAACTAAAGCTATATATAAAGTCTAAGAAGACGCCCTTTTTACTATTACATTTCGCGATATTAGTAATAACTTTAACAAGTTCATTAACGTCAAAGATACTGTATAGTAACACCTTAAAAAGCTATAATATAGCTTCGTAACTAAATTCGCGGCGTTATGTAAGCTTCCCAACCTAAACGAACGTACGCCGAAAGCTATATTCGTATTCGCCTTACAATTTTTCGTTAATATAATTAATAACGCGTTACTTAATAGAATTAGGCAAATCCTTCCTAAATACCGTCGTATGATAATTATTAACATATTGTTTAAGTTGCTACGAATCGGTAATTTAAAAAACGTTCCGTATTTTATTAAGTTATTCCTTTAAGGGCTTGCTGTTAACAGTAACCTTAATAACGCTAAGGAACTGCGCACGTATATTTAAAGGCTTCGGCTTAAAGGTGTTAGTAGAAGTATCTTTATTTAAGACGCTTTCGGAAGGCTCGGCTTAATTGGGCTCGGCTTAATTAGGCTCGGTTTAATTGGGCTCGTTTTCGGAAGGCTCGTTTTCGAAGGATTCGTTTCGAATGGCCTCATTTTCGGAAAGCTCGTTTTCGGAGGTCTCGTTTCGAATGGCTTCGTCTTTGGAGGGCTTATTTCAAATAGCTTCATCTTTGGAAAGCTCGTTATCCGTACTTCCAAGAGCGCTTCCCGTATCCCCTTCTGTATCCGTAACAACCTCAATTTCGGGTTCTTCAAGGTCTTCAGCCTCGGGAACAACTGTCGGCTACCTGCCTTTTCTTTTGTTTTTCGAAGCGGTCTTTGCGGCAGTTAATCGCTTACTAACAGCCGTTTTATGGGTGTTATTAACCCGGGTATTGAAGGAAATAACTGGGCTTTTCTCGATAGCTTTAGCTACTTTCGCAAACGGCTTACGCGACTTCTTCGGAGCCATTACGGGATTAACCCGGGGAGATATTTCGAAATGTTCGTTCGCGGTCTCGTCGATTCGAATCAGCCTTGAAGAAAAACGCGTACGGCCAGGTGGCTTAGGAGGGATTCGGCTAGGCTGGCCGGGTTTTCGCAATACGGAACGCAAAGCAGAAGTTGAAGCTTTTATAAAAGTCACCAACAATAAGATTACGTTAAAAAACAATTGCAAGAGCTTCGTTTTCTGTTATTATGGCTATTATTATATTGCTACCGAAGGTCTACACGCGTTCTGAAGGGGCCCATACAAAAAAAGGTGTGTGATTCAAAAGCTAAGTGGGCGGGGACACTTTGATTCGAAATGGGAGTAACACCTAACCTTAACACCAGGCGGCCTGTGTGCAATCGGCCTCCGTCGCGACGTCGAATAGCCGCTTTAAAAAAACCTTCTGCTCCAGCATTTTAATCTTCAAACCTTCCCGCAATTGGTAATAAAAATGATGTACCAACCTGGAGTGTTTTTTTTTAAGTCGATACTAACGCTTTCGACTTTAGGTAAGTAAGTTCTTTAAGTTGCAAAGAAGTCCATCGGCGACTTGTCGCCTTACCTAAGCTTTTCAAAAACGTTTCAGAACGTTCGGTTTGTATTTAAAGTTAAAATAACTTTTTTTATAAAGAACTATAAATTTTTTAAAATAGCCTTTTCGGCCGTCTTTTGCATATTATCGCGGTACGCTTGCCATTTTAATTATAAAAAGTTTTCCATCCTATCCATAACCTAATAAACGTATATAACATCGGGCAAACCCGGTCTTTCGATAGTATTAGTTTTTATAATCGAAATAATCCAATTTTCTCGTTTTTGCATTGAAAACTGCTCGTTAAATATTCGCCTTAAATATTTGGGTAATTTCGAATAACTTCGTACATATTATCGATAATGTTAGCTCGTAATAATTTCGACCAGGCAGTTGCGTTCTTGCCGATCGCGTTCCGCTTACTTAACAAATACCTTCCGTTCCTTTTCAAACTTCGCGCGTTTTTGCCGGATTTTATTATAAATACCTAAAAGCTCGGCATTAAAAACAGGTTGAATATTTACTCGTAACTCTGATACATATCGTTCGAAAAACGGGCTGCGACTAATCTTCGTAATATCGTCCGTATTCGCCTTATCGGGTAGCGTTTTTTCGTCGTCGCCGTATGCTAGGTCCCGAACGTCTTCCAACTATCCGGCGGTATAACTGTTTTCGTCATCCTATATATAATTGGTTATTACCAGTTAGGCCCGATAACGCGTCGATCTGTTCCTACTAGTTATAGCGTTACTTTTAAAAAGATAAAAAAATATCAGATAATAAGTAAAAAAGTAAGGTAATAGTCGAACAGTAGCAAACCATTCCAAAAAATAAGTATATTAGTAGACTTCCATCTAAGTTATATGTAGGATATACTGCTACGGGGTTTTGTAGTCGTCTCTAGTGTATGTGGGTCGGCGACTAGTTGCCGACGTTCTGCCGCGCTTCCTTATTTCCTTATATTATAAGGATATGCAGTCCTAAAAGATCGTCGATTAGTCCGTTGTTAAAAGGAAACAAGTTTTAAAATATATATAAATATACGTTTATAAGTCTAATAAACATGGTTAGTTATAAAAATGCAAGGTTCGTTTTGTCGTACAAGGCGATTAATAGCTAAAAAACGCTTATAGCGATACATACATATCTATTTTAACTGGCAAGTTCTTTAAAGCCTTAAAACTATTACAGCTAAGTTTAACTTAAAGTTTAAGCAGTATAACGCTATAAATGCCTTCGTTAACGCGAATTTACTTAACGAAGTATATATAAAGATGCTTTTAGGATACTCTTAACATAGCAGGATATTTCTAATTAAAAAGGCTTTATACGGCTTAAAAAAATCGCCGTTATTTTCGCAGAAAGATTTTACTAGCACGTTTAGAAATTTGGGACTTATTTCTGTTTCTTACGAACCTTGTTCTCCTTTTCGTTAAGGGGTGCTTATTTTCTTTTACGTCGACGATATTGTCGTTACGTACAGTAAAAAAGACCAAGCCTTTGTCGATTGGTTAATTTAGCAAATCCAGAAACGGTATACCTTTATAAAGGGTAGAGACTTATAGTGGTTTTTAGGTATCAAAATGATTAGGAATAGACCTAATCGAAAAATCTAGTTATTCTAATTCGATTTTATAGATAAACTGGTTAACTTAATTTTTAAAGAAAGTCTGAATAATTTCTTAGAAACGCTCATGGCGAGCGCCGAATTACTGCAGAATCCTAATCTGGCCTATCCAGGTTTTTTTAATAGATATTTGAAAAAGGTTGGTTCTATTCTTTATATTGCAGTCCATACGCAACATGATTTAATCTTTTGTAATATCTCGACTTACCCGATTTAATCTAAACTTTAATAACGTATACTATAAAGCAACTAATTGCGTTATACGGTATTTAATCGGTATCAAAACGTTAGCGCTGCAGTTTGACGGCGAAGATTTGTTAAATATTAGAATAACGCCTCTTTTGCAAATAATATAATCGATCGAAAAAGCTTTTAAATTTACGTTATAAAGTTGTTTAAAAGAGCTATAAGATAGTAAGGAATAAATAAAACATAGTAATTACTTCCATAACCGAAGCGAAATTGTTATTCCTTACGTAGGTTGCTAAAAAAAACCTTATTTATCTTTTAATTAATTAAAAAGCTGGAAGTTGGCCTAGATGCTGGACCGTTAAATATATAGTACGATAATTAGCAGACCATACGGCTTATTAACGCCGACGTTGCCTTTTTAAGAACAAATTTACGGTACGTAAATATATACAACCATTGGCTGCGAAAGGCAGCAGAGAAAAGCCTAATTAAAGTGGATTATACGTTTACAAGTAATATATTGGTTGATGGACTGATTAAGGCCTTATTACAAGAAACCTTTAGGTACTTTAGAAAGCAGTTAGGATTAGTGGATATTACAGAAGCCTTGGACTTGCGGAGGAAGACGTTAAGAGCAATTTCTGATAAGAAATTAACTGATTAGGAGGATATAATTACCGAAGAAAAGGTTAAATAAAAGGCTGTGGCTTTAGAAAGTGATAAATGTATGGCGATTAACGTCCCGATTTCTTTAAGGCGTTAGGGAGGTATGTTAGCTAGCAGGTATGCTAAAACACCTTAACTATAAAAGGCTACGTATTAACCGGAGGATAATTGTCCCGTTGCTAGGCTACATGAAAGCTGTATTCGTACTGAGAAGCTGCACAATTAGCTGAATACAACAACGCAACTGACATCCTCTATATCCGACACTAGTCGTTCCGTTATATAGAAAACTATTAATAACTGGAAAAAATACCGTACCTTTAATTCGAAGCAAACAAAATTTTGTACGGGCTTTACGAAGCGTTTAAAAAGGTGGATTCTTTATTTTGCAAAAAAGAAAAAAACGAAAAGCCGCGTACAAAAGTATCGGGATGTTACGGCACGAGAATAAGAGACGTAGCCATCACACCACCAAAAGTGGAACGTTGTCAGCTCGAGCACTGACCGCTTTGTTCTGCCCTATATACCCACTAGGTGCCACTTAGTACCGTGACATTCCTAGAATTTCTTTAGCATATCTCCTCGGGTGCCAACTAGGCACAGCAGTAAGCGGCAAGTGCAAAATTGATCAGTACACCGAAGATTGGAGATATTTTAGGCGAATCATCTTAATTCCTATCGATATACATAATTTTCCATCCAAATATAGCCTTGATATTTGTACCAGCATATGTTACTATTACAAATAGTTACATTACAAATATTGTAAGAAGAACGTACCTCACGTATCGCACCCCGATTTAATCTATTGCAACGGCCGCAGATTTTCGTTTTGGTCCCATTTTAACCTTTAAATATACCTAAAACTATTTAAAAACGCGGTTGCTAACAAATAATAACGATAAAAAGCTGGTTACAGCCACGTTTCTCTCATATATCGAGTGTTATGACCCAACACCCGTTGGCCTCCACAAACGGTCAGAGGACAAGGATTCTCCAACTACAAAGGTCACGTGCAGTCACGTGCAATGATCCAAGGATCATTGGGATCATTCTCGAGTGCAATGATCCAAGGATTCAGTAGGACAACCTGCCAGTATATAACTACGTTCATTACCTTTCATAGTTTTAGACAGCACCAGCTTGTAATACAACTTGGTTACCCAGATCACCCTTGGTTATCTGCTATTACCAGACGTGACTAGTATACCCGTTATTACTCAGTTTCCCACAGTACCATTGCCAACATAAACCCGTACGACTAGGTTTAATAGTTGGTTAACTAGCCCAGCCGTCACATCGAGCACAAAGTGAACCTCTTTCCGAATAAGGTTAGCGCTGTAACCGCTTCCGCTTACTGCTATGCCTAGTTGGCACCCAAGAAGATATGTTTTACGGTTAAAATTCGTTTATTAAAGAATAAAAGTATTTAATTATTTAAGTATATAATTGGCTATTATTTCCTAGCGATTTCCTGCACTTATATAACTTTTAAAACAACGTATTTATAACGTCACCTATCTAAGTATATTTACTTATTTATATCTAGCTATATATATATATTATATATCATTCTTATCCGTTATCGTTATTTTAAACCATTAAATATTACCCAAAACATTTCTATCCGTCCCGGTTAACTCTAAATAAATTATCATATTATTATTTAACAGACGTAGCATACAAAATAAAAATAAAAGCTTCAAAAAGTTAAATACTTCGCATTTTGGAAAACTTAACTAATCAATAAACGTTCGTATAAAAAATAACGTTAATATAGAACGTTTATTAATCAAAATATATAATAACAAATTAATCTTTTATCTCGTTAAAATAACTACTTTTCGATTTTAATTTAATCGAACCATACCGATCGTATCTTATAATGTTAATAAAAAACGTTTATAGAAAGATATTACTGTATTATCCAATTAAGTCGAAGAATACTAACATAATACAGTTATAGGGTGATTTTGACGTACCTTTATAATAATAATTACTACTTCCTTCCACGATTTAAAACTAATAAACAATCCGAAAATTAAAAGAATAATTTCAAAAAGCAAATTAAAGAAATTAACTTTTATAATATTTAAAATATTCCCAAATTAAAGTCCTAATTAAGAAAAGAATAAAGAGTTCTTAAGTTAATATATTGTATATCCGGAAAACGCGGTTTTTTTTAATATTCAACACTTTCTATAACTCGAATCGTATCCGATTATTTCTTTAAATATATCGCTACGTATAAACGCAGAACGATTTTATTAACCGGTTTAGTTATAAAACAATGCTTTAAATATTTTCATAATATATAATTTATATATATAGTTTGTAACCTATATACGTATAGTATAATATTCTGTAAAACTTATTAAAATAATAAAAGGAATCGATAATTAAATAAACGAGATTCGGTAAAAGCCTGATGAAATGCGTAATTATTGAAATAATAATAAAAATTTAGTTTTGAAATTAAAAAACTTGATATAAAATAGGATTTCAGAATATAACTTTAAAAACCTTTATCTTTTAAAAATAACTCTTTTACGATGAAAAAACAAGTTAATTAACCTGTAATCGAATAATTTAATATTCGGCCGATTAAAGGAAATACAATACCTATTTTCAGAATATCCGAAATTTTTAATTATTAATTACTCATCCTTTTTAATCTGTTTCGATAATTATTCGCGTAATCTTTATATTCGATTATATCTCCTTTTTTGGCTAAAAGAATTCGACCGGTACATGATAATATTCCCCGTTTCGAACCAACATTTCTATTAAATTGAGATATACACAGCGTTTTCTACGTGGTAATCAGCGTATATACGTTATGGTCTACGGCGAATATATTATATTATACTGCTAGGTAAAAAATATATATAAAGATGTAAAAAAAGGCCAAAGCCGTATTTCTCCTAAACTTGACTTAGTTAAACAAAGTATAAATAATCGATTAATAATGAAAAACCGGAAGACAAAGCTTAAAAAAGGAAAAAAGCCTAATAATGCAAGAATTTTGCTAGACGTCGAAAAAGAAGTCTTAAGTTAAGGAAATAAGAAAAAAGCTAAATAAGCGATAACTAAATTAATTTCTAGATTATCGGTATATTATATTTTCGTATAACGTTAGGATGGTTTGCGTTAAGTTTTAATTTTTTCCGATAACTCGAAAACGAGGTTTATTATAAGAAAAAGATTAAAATGGAGCAGGATACAGGGATTTAGATTCGGTTTCGGATAATCAGTTAATCCATATTTTGTATATATTTCTGAAAGTTTATTTTCGCTGGGCGTAACCCTATTATAAAACTTTATCAGAGTCTTAAGACTATATAGTACAGATTACGGTTGAACTCACCACTAAGCATATACGAAAAAACTCTTTGCGATGATGTACTGATCAGGACCGAGTCGCCCCGTCCTAATTCACTATGAAAACCGCAAGGTAAACGAGATAACTGCAATTTTTAAATAGCAAATATAGAAGCGTTTATCGCCTACAGGCAAACTTTCTATTAACCGATTAGTTAAATTAATTTCGGCAAAAAACCATACCAGATTTGGATATACTTATAACCAAAACCGCAGGTGCCGTATAACGAAACGAAATAAAATACGGGAACTAGCAGTTATTAACTAATATTATAATCGAACCTCTTAAATCCAATGAAATTTTAACGAAACTAATATGGAAAACCGTTTAATATGAAATGATTTACAGTAATAATACCGGTGTTCCCAGTTAAACCAATTTTTTCCCGATAAGTAAAAAGTAAACAGAAAAAGGCCTACGTAAATCGTTATTATAAAACAGTAAAAGAATAAGTTATTCAAACTTTATATATATAAAGTTACTATTAAAATCGTTAACTTATTAATTAAATATATCGATTAATTATTAAATAAAATTTTAAAACGAATATTTCTAGAGGTTATAATAACAAAACGTTTTTTAAAAAAACCGAAATATTAATAAAATCTCCGCGAATAATATATAAACTAAATTACAGACTTGTACGTATCATGGTTTTTAAAATAACGTTTAGAAGCTAAAAATCAAGCAATTTAAATTTGCATAAAATTTCTAAAAAACAAAACCTCGAGAAAAACGAAACGTATCCTTAATTTCGACGAAATAAAAACGGTATATATTTACCAAAATGCGAATAAAGCCATATAGACATTTACCGTAACGACGGTGGTGCAGTTTCTTAAATTAATTACAAAAAGAAATAATTATAAAAAACCATAACTCCGGACCGAAAGATAGAAAATCAAAAGCGAAAAGTTATAGGATTGAAAATAAATAAAGGAATAACAAGAAATAATGTTCACTTTGTAAATAAAAAAGAAATAAAAAATAAAGAAATAAAGAAAACGAGAGAAAAAAAAGAAAAAACACAAATTAAAAATTAAGAAAAAAAGAAACACTATTTAAAAATAAACGAATCTGGGCTATATATAAGAGAAAGAAGAAACGTAAAAAAAAAAAAATTACTAGCGATAATCGTAAATATTACGAGCATAATTACTTAAACTACAACAATAAAAAGATATTAATATTACCTCTCTTATATATATAATGCCGGATCGGCATTATAAAAGAAAACAAATAAAATTGTCACATGTAATCCTACTAACTTCAGGCTCTATACAGCTTTCATACCATATAAAGACCTCCGGCCTTTATTCTTTATAGAATAGAACAAAACTTTGTTCCATCCTGAACCCATTTTATAGGAATAGACTTGTTATACCTGACTTAGAATCCAACGCCGTAACATTTACACGATTTAATTTAAGCCTTAATAACGTATACTATAAAACAGCTAATTACGATATACGGTACCTAATCGGCATTAAAACGTTAACGTTATATTTCAATAACAAAGATTTACTAAATATTTAAAATAACGCCTTTTTTACAAATAATATAATTAATCGAAAGAGGTTTTAAACCTTGGTTATAGAACTATTAAAAAAATAATACGTGGATAAATAAAATACAATAACTACTTTTGTAACTGAAAAGGAATTATTATCCTTGATGTAAACTACTAAAAAAACTTTATTTAACTTTCGATTAATTAAAAACCTAAATATAGGCCTAACTATTAAACGATTAAATATATAATACGATAATAAATACATTATAGGGCTTATTAACACCAACGACGGCTTTTTACGGATCAAGTTACGATATATAAATATATATAATTATTAGCTATAGAAAGTAATAAAAAGAACTGAAATTAAAGTAAATTATATATTTATAAGTAATATGCTGATTAATAAATTAATTAAAGCCTTACTACGAAAAACTTTTAGCTATTTCGAAAAGCATTTAATAATAACAATATTATAAAAGTTTTAAACCAGTAAAAAGAAAAAGCTAAAAGTAATTCCTAATAAGAAAAGAACTAATTAAAAGAATATAATTACCAGAGGAAAAGTAGAATGAAAAATATTAGCTTTAAAAAGTAAAAAAGTATAACGATTAACGCCTCTAATTCTTTAAAGAGTTAGAGAGGTGTGTCAGTTAGCCAGGTATACTAAAGTACCCTAACTAAAGAAAGCTACCTCCTGATCGGAGGATATATGTTCCGTTACTAGGCTATATAAAAGCAGTGCGCGTGCAACGAAGCTGCGCAATTAGCTCAATACAACAACGCAACTAACATCCCCTATATCTGACAATACGCGTACGGAGAAGCTGCGCAATTAGCTGAATACAACAACGCAACTGAAGCCCCCTATATCTGACAATAACACCTAGGTTATAACTTAAAGCTAGCCTATGCATAGAATTAAGTATCACTATATCCATGTCGAATTTATATAATTGTGCTCAGTTTTTTGTTTGCAGCTATAATTATATATATTAACTCGAAACTATATGTGACGTTTATCTCATTTCTGAATCGGCGTACTTGGCAACTCCCAGATATGCCCATCACCCGTCATCTCATGTCGTGGTTCATCGTGGTGCATTTCGTAGACTTCCCCGTACGGCCCATGTGATTTGTCTGGCCGCGGCCCTTGAGCAACTTCCGGTAAGTCCTCCCCACCGGTGGTGTCTTGATTTTCTGGCGGGCGGTTGGCGCGCAACCGCTTGACACGGAGCGCATAGTATGCCACAGCGGAGGCCAGAAGTACGACGCCGAGGCCTACGCCAACTCCGATTCCTGCATTCGCTCCGGTAGATAATGTGCCACTTGGGGCGGACTCTTCTCGGTTGTCCGGCTCTTGTGGGTCAGGTGTGTTTGATTCGGTGGGCAAGGGCGTCCTAGGTAGCGTGGATGCAGCCTCCCATGTGTCTAAGCCCGACTGATGGATCTGGGCGACGGTACCGTTGCTGTAATAGTATATCCAAATCTTGTCGTGAGCGGCATCAAACGCAAAGCCGTAGATGGCATTAGGCTCGTCGGAACGCGGCCAGAATAATCTATCTTCCGGTACTACCTTCTCCCAAACTCCGTCAACGTGCTTGACCTGGTGCAAATCATTGTCTGAGCCAACATAGAATATACTGCGGGTTCCATTCGAATCATACACGAGGCTCATACGCGCCCTCAGGCTATTGAATGCCTCTAGTGGTTCGAAATTATTGAAAGTGGTTTCGTTATATTGAAAATTCTCGTTCCCAGAGGTATCGTCGGTTATGTTCGGAAATTCGAGAGGAACCGGGAATGTATCTGTATGAATCATGTCAGCATAGTCTATTGGCGTAGTACAATCATAGCATTGGATACTTACTTATAACCCATGTGTTGCCCTGTAAAGTCATCACCTCAATGGCAACGTCGTCGTTACGCGGATTCACTACGGTGATCTGGCCATTGTCGAAAAGACCTGCGGCAACAGAATTTGCCATGTTTTGGTCTTGGGAGACCAAGCCATCATCTTTCCAATTCCCCTCTGACGGTATATATCTCAAAGCTCTTGTTTGTGAATAATCGTCCTTGTAGTAAACCCGATAACCGCCACCATTGTTGAGTTTGACAGCAGCAAAACCCCCTCCTTCCTGAATTGGCGCGTTAACATCACTGGTAATGACCCACGATTGAAGGTCCTGTGTGCTGAAATAACCGGTATCCTCGCAGGCATAAACTTGCGCAACCAGCTGCAAGTCATCTCGCTGGTAGAAAATTACGGCCTAGTGTCATTACGAATATCTTAGATGATGATGTACTAGAAAGGTGGAAGGGGGACGATAGTAAAAGTCTTACATGATTGACGCCGTTTTCCTGGTACCCGACACCGGAAACTTTGGATGAGTCCCAGGGAGTCCATCTCAAGTTGAAAGTCGCTGAATCATTCCCCGGAAAAACAGGGAGTCCGTTGCTGTTACACAGACTATAAAAAATCCTCCTGTCGCTGGTGTTGTATAAAACAACCTGCGGAGCGCCAAACAATTCGTCATACCAAGCGGCCATGGAAGAGCCACGGACGCCATAGAGCACGAGCCATACCCAACCTAACAATTGCGTTAGGAGAGTCGTGTCCCTCATGGTGGGTGAGTTTGCGGGAAGCCGTGAACCGCCTGACGCATACCCGTAAGAATTTGCAAAAGAGAGGGAAAAGCGTATATGACTTGGCTGTGCTGTGCGACGGGGATGGACGAAATAAGAAGAGGCATCATGGGAACGAACTGATGTGGACCTGACTGCGAGGCACATTCAACTCACCAGGGTCGGGAGATGTTGGTTCGAATTGCGTTTCAACGCCTGCTTGGCGTTGCGACACTGGGGGTCGGCTACTCGGTCGGCTACCTCGCCCTCGTACAGTACGCAGAAGTATTTAATGTTAATTCTTGACTCCACAGTTAGGTACGTGGTCAGATCGGAAGGCATCCTCTTTCCGTTACCAAGTATTATTGCATCATTATTTAGCCGTCTGAATACTTAGAGCCAACGGAGAGGTTCTATGTAACGGCACAACAAATACCCTGAACACTGTGCGGGACAGGCGCGTAGCATTCCTTATCTCTGTTGACTGAGGTGCCATAACAGCGGTAGAGTTGAGCTGATCGAGGGAAGATTAAGCTTAGCGGGGCGGGACGGCAAGTTTTGTTATTTTGCTCCCCGTTGCGGCAGAACCGTCCAGTATGATATTTTTGAACTCTCTCTTCGTCTGGAGACGTTGAATGAGCATATATGGTGCCCAATGGCTGAGGGAATTCGCAATATCCGTATGGCACATCGGTTCAGATTAACACGAATGGACTTTGCATTGCATCCATGCCTTGCCCAATCCCCCCCCCGACAATTGCGGGGAGGCCCAGGTATGCTTGAGAGGTAGAATCCAAATTGATAGGAGTGGAGCAATCCCTTAGCGACGGCGTCGAGCGCAGCTGGCGCGTAGCTGGCGCTTAGCTGCAGCTCTTGGCTGCCATGGAAACCCCGACCGATTATCTTCCTCCCCGGTTACCATAATTTAACCCCCTGTGCCCGAGTACGACCGTCCCCATAGTCGGGGTCTACTTCGACTCCCTTGGCGTAACTTGCTCGGAACAACTTGCTTGGCATTGGGTGTTTGGCTATTGGCTCTTCCCTTGTCAGCGATATTTGGAAGGGATCTGCCTTAAATACCTGTCGAATCCAAGTAATGCCGAAAATGCGAGGCCCTATCCTGTGGCGGGACACTAGTTCGATTTCATTATACCGCCAGGGTCGGTTCGCGTGTAGTTATGCTTTCTTTAAATATTTCCGTCCCTTGCCTTTCCGCTAGGCGGCCACAAGGCGTCAGCACTAACAATTTTACGGCACTGCTAGCCGCGGGTTGCCCTAAACGTAAAAGATTAGCCGCTGAGATCCCAAAAGGGTCTAAAGATATTCTATTAGAAAAAAGCTGATTGGTCAAGTCAAAACAAATAAAAATGAGACTGGGCGTAGCTACAAAAAATTGCTGTGATGATGCCTTGGGGGCTCCAGCGGATAAAGGCTTTACGAAAAACACTTACGTTAAAGGATTAAGTTAAAGATATGCGGCGGTTTCAAGTATTACGGAGGCTACTCCTAGGAACATTTATTGGTTTTCTTATCATTTTTATACGATATCTCCTTTAAGATCCGGTTTCGCCGTTCGGGTTCGGTGGCTTGCGGAGCCCTGCCTGTCGGATACGCCCGGACTGGGAAGACTCGAGCCTATCACAATTATTGTACGGTGTGAAGGTCGCGGTTAAAAGATTCTTAACCTCGTGGCGGCTTAGCACCGTATAAAGATTTCGTTCTACATTTATATTTTATACTTTTTAGCATCCAATCATTGAAACCTCCGCTGAGTAGAATTTATATAATGCAAAGGCATTATAATCTAATCCAATATTATATAAAGCAATTATTACTTTTTCTATAGTAAAATAGTTTATCAACTTATAATATAATTTTTTTTATCTTAGCTTTAGCTATTTACTACTACTAAGCGTAACTAATTTGCTTTTTACTATTTAAATTTATAAGACATTACTATTAATATTCTTTTTAGAAAAGACGTGACCATGTAGACAAAATTAGATAAAATGATAGATTGCTACCTTAATTTCTATGCTTTTCTAAAACCTATCCGTTTCGCAGCTCCGAACCACGTCGATTTTATCGGAATTCTGGAAGTTTTTTGCAAGCCTGAGCAGCCGCGCAAACCATCGCTTGTAACTTTCCAGCTTATATTGTTCCAAAAACTAAATTTTGTAATTTTTAAGCTCCTTATCGCTTTCCGGTTCCAGTTCTATCAGTAGTTTTCCCGTAAACTCCATATTATATAATATGAGGTTTTCTAGAAATTGAGTATTTTTATTTTCGAAAATTAAATCGTATCCAAAAATTAAAAGCTGAAGTCGATTTTTTAGGAGAGTTTTTCTAAATCGATAATAATGTCGACGGTCTTAGATTATCCGGTAACTTTATAGGAATGAAGTACCATAAATAGGATGGTTTTTGTGGAAATCTTACCGTTACGAATGAACGATGTAGTGTATTCTGAATTGTATAATATGGTGGTGTTTTGATTAATAGTGATTTGAGAAAATGCTATAGGAACGATTAAAGTTGGACTTTCTAGCCGTAAAACTGGCGAAGGCTTGCAAAGTCTTTTATATTCCTTTAAGGTTTACTTTTAAGATTTATATAACGGCTGGACTAGTTAACTAATTATTAAACCTAGTCGTACAAGTTTATATTAGCAGTGGTATTGTGGAAAACCTAATCATAACAAGTAAATTAGTTACGTTTGGTAATAGCAGATAACTGAAGGTAATTTAGATAACTAAGTTATAGTACAAATTGGTGCTACTTAAAATTATAGAAAGTAATAAGTATATATATTCTTTTCTTGGGTTAAGATGCTTAAACGGCTTAACCCTTTAAATTCGTTAAACTTTTTAAGCGTTGCTTTATCTTAAACCGTTTAGGGTGCTAAAACTCTTAAAATCTTTAAGCCGGTTACGTAATCATTGGTTACCGTTAGATCTTGTTTTCTGAGATTTCGACCGTTTTTTTAAAAAGCCAAATTTTGTTAAGTTATAACACGATTTCTTTTTTTAAGAATTTTTGCCATTAGAGATTAATTTGTTTGTTTTATAACTTTCAGTAAGTAACTTTTCTTTTTTACTTTTATTTTCAATGTCTTCTAGGGTTAATTATTTTATCTGGTCCAATTAAAAAGAATCTGTTTTTGTTAACGCATTAACGCTTTTATTTTATTTAAAAAGATTGCCCGAATTAATTTTAATATATCTTTTTATTTCCGATGAAATAAAAGAAATATAAAATAGGAAGTTTTTCGTAATGTTGGAAAATGCGTAACAGTTGGAGAGCAAAAGTCACGGCGTTTTGCGATTTTGCACCAAAACTCAACGTTTACAACAAAGAATATCTTAAGAACTTTATAGATAAATAAAAATAGCAAAAAAGGTTTTATATATATGATTACACGTCATATAACATATATAAAGTGGAGACTCTTTTAAGTAGAGATGCTTACATAATGGTTATTTTAGAAAAAAAGTCGATTTTTGCAAAAAATGTTTTTCGTTAATATCTTTCCACTGATATGATAAATTGGTTATCTAAACTTAAATATTAATCTCATCCCATGTAGCAAATATAAATCAAACCAGTTTAACGTAATCTATTACGTAAAAGGAAAGATATTAAAGAAATTCCTTTTTTGCAAAAAACAACCTTTTTCTAAAATAGACATTACATAAGTATCTCCACTTAAAATAATCTCCACTTTAAATATGTTATATGGCGTGTAATTATATATATAAAACCTATTTTCCTATTTTTATTTATATATAAAGTTTTTAAGATATTCTTTGTTGAAAACGTTAAGTTTTGGTGCAAAATCGTAAAACGCCGTGACTTTTGCTCCTCCACTGTACGTTATATATGTTACGATAGCCTTTATAATATTTTTGGGCTTCCGGATACGGAATATAAAAAACTTTTAAACGAAGAAAGTCGTTTGGAGCGTAAGAAAAAGCAGGTTAAAGAAATGCTACGGACCGTCGCTAAGAACCTAGATCGTTTTCAGAAATAATAACGATTATTTCGCAGTCGTGGTTTAAACATACTTCGTTGTCGCATTAAAGATATCAAAGCAATCAAAAAGTTCGGCTGTTTAAAAAAAGAACGAAAAAGATTATTTATTAAGATCGATATATCGATATAAGCCGTAGTTTCAACCGACTGGTCCGGTATCGATATTAACGATTAATCTAGTTCCGATAGCGTAAATTAAGATATATCTATACCTAATTCCGGCGTTATTGGTAAAAGGTTTTTAAAAGACGCTGGACGTTTATAAGGCTTTTTACGAGTTTTTAGATATTTTCGAAATTTGTATAATTCTTTTATTTAACTAAATATTCATTAAATCCGTCACTTTTATATATATCTGGTTTTTGTTTCGTATACCAGTATATTCTTCTCTGCCTTTCTTTCGTCTTGTATTAAATTTAATAATATTTGTTACTAACTTTAATGAAAAAATATAAAAGATTAAATAGAGTTTAACTTTCGGTGATAACTTTAATTCGTAATTATTTTCTGAAATTCTTTTAGTAACTTTCTATGGGCCGATGTATTTAGAATCGATTTTTTTATTTAGGCGTTTACTTTTGATATTTTTAATAACTAGGTAAACCATGTTTCGTTTTAAAAAGGTTAGCTTTTTTAATTTTTTTTCTTTATAATACTTTTTATTTAATTTTATACAAATTTTAATTTTGTTTTATTTCTACGTATAATTGCTTAAGTTATTTTAATATTAAAATGGTTTTAATATTAACTGGATTATTATCGCGTATTGTTTTATAAACTTCTTACACGAAACCGAAATTTACGTTTCCTGAAATTATTTTAATATTTTCGTAATAGTTTGTATTGTAGCTTAATTAAGTTATTAGTGATTTTTAAGTTAATTATTTCGCTTATAATTTATATAACATCGTTAGTAAATTTCGAAAGTTTAGTTTAAACGTTTTGATTGTCTATTTATCTAGCGTTTAAACGTATTATTTAAGTAACGTCTTTATCGTTATATTAAAGCTTTTTCGATCAGGGCGGCGCGTATTTCGGAATTTTATATTCCTTAGTCTTTCGCAACTTACCGGCCGATTATCACGCGTACTTACGAAATTGGTTAATCTTTCTTCATTAAACACGGCTTCTCCGATTTTATAATTAACTTTAATTTTATAATTCGGAACGTACGGAAAATTTATGTTTATAACCCGTAAAATACCTTTATTATTTATTATTACTCTAAGTTAAATAGCGTAATAAAAATCTAAAGCTGCCTTTATTTCTTTTATCGGCGCAATAATTATAACAGTTATTAAAGCGGACGCGGGGGACGGTAACGGTCTAAAGGACGGTAATAGTTCGAATATAACGGTCGTATAAGGTAATAGATTCTTTGCAAGCAAGCTTATTTTCCCCTTTGTCATACGTCTTCGACGTTTGTACTACTTTGGAAACATCTTTCTTATCCAGCTATTAACTAAATTATTCTATTTAAGTTGTTATCTTCTTTATATATATATATATATATAATAACCGTTAACTTAATCAAATATATAAACCTATTGAAATAAGTTTTATAACTCGTTTTCGGTAACGTAAAGCTAGTTGTTTTTAAAGTTTTTGATATTATCGGAAAAAATAAGATTTTTATTAAATTGTACATCTCGAATAGTAATGACTTTATTCGTTAATAGGTTCTAAATTTCGTAAATATTTGTTAATCGGTAACAGATAAAAAAGTCAATCAATACTTTACGATTTAGTTTTTAAAAATTTTATTTTTTCTTTATAACAACAATTGTCATAACGTAAGCTATACAGCTGTAAGTTCGCAAATGGGCCTGTTAAAACTTTAGGATTAAATATTATAACACCGTCCTTATACGCCAAGTAAGTATAATAAACCTCGTATAAGGTTTATTAAAAATCGTATTTAAAAATACTCTTATTTAGATATACTGCAAATTTAAAAATATATACGATTAGAAACGCAGGTAAATTAACGCTATTTCGTATCGTAATCGCTTCTTATTAATTAAACCCGTTAAACGCTCTGCACCCCCGTTCTAAACCTAGGTATATAGTATTAAAGGCTGAAGCTTAATAATAAAAGAAAGCAACTGGAGGATATCTCGAAATTAGTAATTTTTCAGAACCTTGTTATTACATTCGATCACCTGTAAGAAAATCTTATTTTAGTTTTCAAAACGCTTAAGAGGTATCGGAACGTAATAATCAATATATCCTGCTTTCGGTTCTTAAAGTAGATATTCCAAATAAAATCAAAATATCTAGCAGTTGCAAATATAATAAATTTATATCTTTCAGGGTTTTCTTCGAAGTTAATAAAGTTAATAACGATTCTTTATCCTAATCGGGATACTTTCTCTTTAAGCTTACGGCATATTTGTCTCTTAGTCTTCGCCTTATTATATGCTTAATATCCGACAGTTATAAAACTCTTTAATCGAATTCTCTTAATATAGGACTATAGCTACGCGATTTTTTTAAAGTCTAAATAGCCTAATCGCAAATACTACAAGGTACCGTTATCTATACATAATAGTTTTAACGTCTATAAGTTAATATTTGGTCTGTAAGTAACTAAAGCTATCTAAAATATTATTATGCTAATATTTTTAATAATATATCTTTTAAATTTATTTGTTAAAGTAACTACCACTTAATCAGACTTATCTCGAATGTAATTATTAATCCTTTAATCATCTTATTAATAATCTTTCTTGTTGAATTTCTCAAAATAATATTAAGTTATATGCGAATTCTTTGCAATAAGCCACGTTGTATAACCACAACGCTCTCGTACCGCTAGAGCTTCGAAATAATACATCGGTTTTTCGGTAATCTCTAATCGGAACAAAGCTATTACTTATGTATACTCCGTAGCCTTGTACGGCTAATCTAAAATTTATGAACTTATTAATATAATTAAAAATATATATCGTAGACTCGAAATCTAACAAGACGAATTCCTTAAAGGATAAAACGAAACGTTTATAACGCCTTATTAATTAATAATAAAAAACACATTATAAATCGTTTTATCCTTTTAAGAATTAAACTATTGCTTATATAATTAATTTATCTATAGATTTGAATATATAGTAAATCTCTTTCTTTAAAGATTAATCAAAAGCAATTAGATTTTTAATTAATAACGCTATTATTCCCGTAAATCGAAACTTTGTTAGAGTTTTTTTTTTTAAAAAGGCATAAAAACATTAGGGTAATCTATACGTAACGCTAAAGCACGCTTTACAATGGGTATCTTATATGTCCAATTCTTTACGCTTTCCTTTACTGAGGTTTCGGTTCGTATAAAAACCTTTACGGTTACTTTATTTCGAATCTAACCTGCTGCCTTTCGGTCTATTATTTTCCTATTTATGACCTTCCTAATTAACAAATCGATAAAGGTCCCCTGGAACGTTAGAAACCCTGCTTTAATATTTCGTAATACAATGATAAATGGGTTATAATCTAATAGTTTAGAAAGTTAGCAGTTACTTTTTAATAGCTAATCGTGCCGTTCTTGATCCCGGCCTTCTGTACTATTTGAAAAGCAATTATCTAATTCTTTATACAAAACGTCACTGCTATATATAAGTTATTAATTTATACAACTGTTAATTTCGTTTCTGAAATTCCGTATCGCTATTTCTAAGCCATTATTTCTTGCTATTTTACGATCTAATCGTCTAACTTCTTGTCTAATTTCGAGACTTACTTCAGCCTTTCGCAGTATTTTTATTAAATATTAATAAGAAACCTGTTATCGCACACCTTATCGGACTTTACTAACGTAACGTACCATTTTCGTAAATTCTTTTCTAAAAGGAAGTTCGTCTTTTTAATCGCTAGAAATACCGTTTTTAGGATCCAATGTTGTAAAGATATTTACAATGTTATAAAATATATCGTATTTCCGATCCACATAAATAATTTTCGTAAAATCCTAATTATAAGCTTATTGGTCGGTCGAAGCTTGTTAGCAACCACTAGTCGGAATCGGAGTGAAACACGGGACTCAGATGTGCAATCTATCCTAACTGTGAAAACATTTGAAAAGTCATCGTGTTCGAAGATACTGGATATAGTATCTATCGTGGAAATTATATCGTGTAATGATTTTCTGTATATTGGCTCAGCCTGGAAAATAAGATTTGGACATATCATCTACTTTGCATAAGCTTATCGGTCTTCGGTTGCCATTTCAAGGGTATTTATTAAATAATCCGTAAAATCGATTTTTAGATAATTTCTCTTAAACATCAAGGAAAAATAAAGTATTAATAAACGCCGAGTAACAAATTCGTTTCTTTGAAAAAAATATTATATTGCATTTCGTAAATCTAGTAAGTTACTAAAGCCTCTAATCAGAATCAATAAAGTCCCAAGTATTAAAAACGTGTACTTTTAATTAGATTTCGTTTTTAAAAAAATTCTAACCTTTGGGTTCCTTGTAAGTAATAAAGGACGTCGATGGTACGGTCGCTATTATTATTATAAAAGTGTATAGAAATTATTGCTACTAATAGAAAGCTTTTATCGTCTTAGCAATAACTAATCAATTAATAATTACTCGAATTAAACGAATAAAACTCTTAATTTTCAGATATAAGAGTATTTAGCTAATTACGTAAATGCTTCGTATACGTCTGCTTTTGTATAGCCTAGCAACGGAATATATATTCTCCGATCAAAGCGTAGCCTTCTATAGTTAGTATGCGATAGCACACCTAGCTAGCTAACACTAACCGTATATATAGCTTACCTTACTAAAATCAGGCCCCATTTTTAAGATTGGAGCTACGCCGCAAGCGCAACCGTGGCTAGCATTTCCCATTACGATGTAACTTCAAAGGTTGAATATATCGATTGAAGATTTTTAAAAAGAATTTTATAAAAAATGTTATAATCTTAAATATAAAGCCTAATAGCAAGTTGTAAATATTTCGTTCAGTTTCCCGTATCTTTATACAAATTGTTAGAAATTATCAAATCGAAAATATTAAATATAGCTTCAATCTAACGTTACCTTTCTTGTAACTGCGAAAATTCGATATAAAATTAAAATCCGCATCTTCTCGTATCTATTTAAGCTTAAATAAATAAATGAAGATCACGTTCTTTGCATAACAAAACCATGCACCTCTTTTCCGATAATATAATAACAATATAACTGTACGAACCAAAATAATAATATACAGAGCTTAAAATCGCCTATAACAAACCCTGAAATATATTCTTTTTTTAATTAACCAAATATAAATAAAGTGCTTAAACGTTTAAAATAAATATCTCAATCTTTTAAATGTTTAATTATTTAAAGCGGAGCGTTTATTTTTATGCCATAGTTTTACCGGCCTTTTGCCAGTAGAGCTATAATTAACCGATACATTAACGTTAAATGTATTACCGGTAACCTTATAAAAAGTTTGCGCCGTCGAGTTGTTTGTCTTGTATTAAATACTATACTTAACTAGTAAGATCGAATTTTGCAATAATAATAATAATAATAATAATAATAATAATAATAATAATAATAATAATAATAATAATAATAATAATCCAGATAAATACGGTATAAAATGTAGTATTGGGAAAGCTTAATATTACTTTCGTTATTAAAACAAATTTCGAAAAATTTCTAATGATTTAAGTCTTTTCTTTAATAACCGACTTAATTACTATTTAAAAAATACCAGTAATTAAGTTAGCCAAATAAACAAAATTTTATATTAATGAAACTATACTTTATTTTTATTTTAAAGTTTGCAGATATAGAAAAGCTTAATTCGGAAATATTTAAATATATACTTACTGGATAACAACACTATATCATTCTGACTTCTAAATAATTATCGAACTATTAATTCCAGATTGCTATGATAAATTCTATCTTCGAACGACGATATGGTTTAGTTATTATTAACGAAATATATTTATTATAAAAATAAAATGTTTTCTGCTTAAATATGCTAATATATGCAACCTGTAATTTATCTTCTTGCTCATATATATTAATTTGCGTATATAGGAACGGCTAATTGCATAATAAAGAAAGGTCGCGAAATATAGCAGCTTTTATTAAATAAACGGTCAAACTAAATATAGTTATAAATGAAAATTCGACGATTCAGTATTAATCGACCGGAAATTACTATTATTATCATTCCTATAACGAAAAATTAAATTTCAAATTAAATGTATTTATATTTCTTAATAATGAATATATTCGAATTATCTAATAATAACTTTAAAATCCAACTTAATAACTTTTATATTATTATTAAAACAATTACCTATACTAATGGTAAAACGAAAAATATAAACATCTATAATTACTTAATTAAAATTATAATTAATCGGAGATATTCGTTAAAGGCTATAGAAGAATAATAAGTTTTATAACTTCGATATACTTTCCAAGAATTAAGCTTATATACACAATAAACTAAAAAAGCTTAACAATTTTATTTATATCTATTAGCAATCATAGTGATCAAATGCAGGAAGCTAGCATAATCTCTATGCGATGGTTCTCTGTATGCTAGAATAGACAAATCTCGTCCGTAGGTAATCGCCCTTAAGTACATAATTGGCCGGTCAAAGAGTGAGCGGTGGACAAGGCATATCGCAGGCTGTATCCTGCAGCCCTATACCGATAAAGCCTTCCAGCTTGCAACACCTGTATGCACCAATTGCCGACAATATCTTATAATAATACCTTATACCTTTAAAAGTTACGATACAAGCATTCTAGTTATAAAATATATATGCTTTATAATATATTTAATTAACTTTTAATTATCTGTAAAATTTATATCTGTCAACGTACCATACAAGCTTCTTACGCATATAAGCTCGTCGCGCGTTTTTAGCACTTCTTGATAACAAATTCAAATAAAGCAACCACAACGTCATAAATCAATTCTAACTAATCGGAGTTTTTTTCGCTAAATGTATCTATAGCTTTTTTACAAGTACGCGCATTATATCCGGGCTTGCTGCAAACGTTATATTTCTATTCTTCTATTTCAATCCTTTTGTAACGAGTACCGTAAGCTATTGTTAGCTGTACTTTTTTACTATCCCTTTCCTTTTCGGCTAAAAAAACTCATCTTTTTAGATAATAAGTATTTCTCCTTTTTGAAAACATTTGATTAATTTTTCGGTATTTGCTAAGAAAATAGTTAGTTTCGCGTAATTTGGCTACTTTTTAAAAAAAACATTTTTATACAAAAGTATTAACTTATTTTTTTATCAAAAGAATTAATCGATTTAACTATTTTTATCGGCGAGTTTCTCTAGTAATTTCTAATTTTCTTTTATAAATAAAATCCTCGTTTTTTATAGATATTTCGAGGGGTTTGCGCAAGAGGGAAACGTATAGAACCGAAGGAAGTAAGCGGAGAGACGGTCGGCGTAGGTACAGCTAAAAGAATTTCTAATTCGAAAAGAACAGTATTAGGATTAAATAGAATAAGTCCAGCTTTTGCAAAACCGGACTTGATATTATCGGACGTTATAGTAATTTTAAACACGTCGTGAAAACAGACGAGAAAACCTTTTTTTCGTAATATAAATATGATAACGTCGTATTAAATTCTCGATATAAAATGTATACGCGCGTTGTAAAACCGAAAAATAGAATATATTAAAAACTTAAAATTGATAAGAAAAGTAAATGGTATGCAAAACGTAATAATGCCGTTATTTGCTTAATATTATTCGAATTCTATTAAATAATAGCATTTATAACCGTCGAGAATAAAAAATATTTCTTTTTTTTCGTACGCGTTCGAATATATTTATCGAAATATCAAAATTATTTTAAATCTAACTTGTTCGTTATTTAGCTATTATAACTAGTATCGACTTTTTAGTCGATTCGTAATAGGTTATGGCAATATTAAGAATTAAGATAAGTTTTCTTCGTTAAAAGAATAAATAATGCTATAACTTAACCTTACAAATTAATAGCTTATATAACTGTAACCTATTTCCGATTACCTTATTACGTTTATCTAGGTTTTTGACGTTTTTTAGCATTTATAACTACTATACTATATATTATTAAAAGCTTTATTAAAAGGCTCGTTTCCTCGAAGTTGTTAATAGCTTTTTTTGCGATATCGTATTTTGTAATTGGAACCCAAATAAGGTCGAATTACTTGTGAAATATCTTTAGATTTTCGTATATTATTTTTTGATAATCGATTTTCCGATTTAAACGCGTTTGGAATTTTCTTTTTGCTGTCGTACAAAGTTCGACGCCCAGTGAACCCTGACGCGTTCTGTAGTGTGTTGGATAAGCAGTAAATTTGTTATATCTTCAATATGCTAAAGCCGGATGAGAAACGTTCGCGTATATATGTTAAAGATTCGGTCGGTTTTAATTTTCGCAAATTAGAGATAATATTAGTTCGGGAAAGTTTGCTGTAAATTCGATTTCTTAAGGTAAATTCGAAAGCGTTATATATAATATAAAGCCGTTTATAACGAAGTTTCGGGTTGTTTTTTAGCATAAAGGGTTATGTTTATTTTGGCATCTTTTGTAAGCCGTTTTATATTATTGATATTGAAAAATGAATAATTAAGGTTAGATGGTAAGTCTGGTAAAAAAAAACGCGCGATGACTTTATACGCGCGACGAGCTTCTGTGGTACGTTATTCCGAATAGTTTTAAGTCGTTATATTACCGATACGGATATATTTCGTTTAACTTTCGATATCGAATAAACAAATCTGCTGTACCATTTAAGTAGCGTAATAATTTCTTAATACAACCCTGGTATTGCGACGATGGGTTATTTATAAAGCCTACTTAAATAAATATAACAAACGTTATATCTAGCTTATTAATATAACTTGAAAAATTAAATTGCTCTACCAGGTTTATGTATTCGAATATATACTTCTTACTAGCTATATCGTTGTATTTTGCAACGTACTTCAAGTAATTTTTAACAAATAAAATAAATTTCTCCTTTATCTCGTTTAAGTTAATTAATTTTTCTGTGATTTCTTAATATACTGCTATTAATCCAGTCTAACGATTCCAATTAATAAAAAACGGATAAGCCGTACGTCTAAGTACTAATTTGCATTATCTAAGTTTTTAACGGATACATTCTTAACAATCTCTTTCGCAACGCCCTTTAAACGGTTTTTTTTCTAACTTTAAAAAGTAGGAAATCATCTATATATAATAAAATAACATCCTTTATCCCCGTACTACGATAAATTACGTGGTTTAAAATTAATAGCAAAAACCCTAACTTCGTAAATAATTCCTTAACTTTTTTTGCCAGGCAATTCTAGCTTGCTTTAAGCCGTATAAAAGGTTTATTAATTTAATAGTTTACTAAAAAATATTAATATTTCTCCTTAACTTTCGGATATACCTCGAAGTACATCTTAAATAGAGTAAATTATCTTATATAAATATACTCTTTTAAATTGCTATTTAAGTACATTACAACAAATTCGATCTATGTAATATACTATTTTAAATAAATAGTAAAGATTATTAATATTTTTTATTACATAGTTTTTATATTGCTTATTACGGTTTTGTTATAATCAATTTTTTTATTAAGTAAATCCTCTAGTATAAACACGGGCCTTATACTTATTTAGCCTTTTTATAAATATATATTTTTTTTAGAACTTATTTTACGTTCATCAGATATCTATAGACCAGGTTAAAAGTTATGAAATAAAAGGTTTTACGTGAAAAAATCCTTTTAATTTTTGTAAAAACTGCTATAAGTTCTATCTTTCGTTTTAGGCTTTCCATAGTGTTTTTTTAATAATAAGCTGTCGTCTACTATAACGTATCCATAACATCCAACAAAGTGTAAGGGAACAGAAAGGACTAGCACTCCACTACATGAACCAAAAGATCAGCAGTTTCAACGCTAATTGCGTTGGAAGTCCGTGTCCGCACTTAAGTAGGCAACCCTCGTGGTCATTCCTTTATTTAAAGTTTTCGTCGTCTTTGCTATTATTTAGCAATAAGAAGCTTTGGAAGCTATCCAGGTCGTAATCTAAGTCGCAGTCGCTCTTTTAGATTACCTTACTAAAATCAGACCTTATTTTTGAGGTTGAGGCTGCGTTTACAGCATACCTGCAGTGCAGCTATAGCTAAAGCTGTAAAAGAATCTAGTAGTTTCAGATACAGCGTTACCCTAATTCGAAAAGTACCTACAAAAATAACAAAACTTTAAAAATAAGGTATAGTAATAAGTTGTATTTTCTTGGCCTTACTTTCTACGTTTTTATATAAAGTTTCAAATATGTATTTTAGAACTTGCAAATACAGCAATAATATAAATATTTTATAAAATAATAAAAGTATTATTATATACAGTTTTAAAATACCTTCTTAACTATATATATGATATTTTAATTACAGCTGGTTTAACGGAGATATTTAAAATTTAAATAAAAGTTTTCGTTTTATATATACTTTTTAATATATAACGCTTTTATAACTATGATAACGTAATTCCCGTATGTATCATTTCGCTATTAACTTTTTAGAGATAATTTAATATGGAAAAAACCCGTATAATAATTTTTTAGTTCGTATAGGTTATATTATTACATTACAGTTATAAAAGCGTTTCGGTTAATTAAATCCGAAACTTTCTTAAGGTTACGACGTAATAATTACAGCTTATACAGCCGAAGAAATTAATATACAGATTTTTTTTATATAAAATATACTTGAAAAACCCGGTACATAATAATACGACCAATGGTTGTGTTGTTGCAGCTATAAGAGCATTACCGTTGTTTATTTTCTAGATTTAATTTTAGCTATATTAACTGTAATTTTTATATAAAAGAATAGAAAAATTCTTAAATGCATATTATCTTATATCTAACGCGTATATAAAGTTACATACCTAACGGGTTTAATTTGTTTCCGTAATAATGTTTTATTTAAATTTTTTGGATTTAAAAAAAAACTGAAAAGAAAGTTGATCATTTTGGTGGCGACGCCCAGAACAACACCCCTGTCCGCATAACTACAACTCAGGCCTCGCTGGCTCGTTACGGGGATACGGCATTTGATTGGTTAATTTTTAGCTTCTTGGCGCAGTACTTGGAGAAACTTTGATACCAGCCAGCGAGGCCTGAGCTAGCTGAGGTAAGGCAGGTGGTTGGGCTCCTTCTAACCCAACTGCTCAATGAGATTCTACATACCGAGCAATATGAAGTCAA
Source organism: Monosporascus sp. 5C6A (assembly GCA_004155035.1). NCBI lineage: Eukaryota > Fungi > Ascomycota > Sordariomycetes > Xylariales > Monosporascus > Monosporascus sp. 5C6A. The sequence continues at coordinate 198,116 of QJOB01000090.1, read as the reverse complement.
TATCCTTTACCACACCAGCGTTCTAACTATAACATTGTACTTGAGTACGTTATGAGAGATGGGCACAAGGCATTCGTATACGGTTTGTAAATTACTACTGCTATAAATCGTACGATGATCTGCAAAAGATTCCTGACGAAAGAAATCAAATTTGGCTTTGCCGCCAATTTATAGACGCGAACTTGTTGCTCATCGTATACGCACTTCGCGTTCTTTCTCGTGATGAATATACTCATCTATGAAAACTCCTATAATCCTGTACTGATTGATGACACTGTTTCTGCATATGAGCAAGTTCCCGGAGCCTCCGGTTGGCACGTAGCCATAGTCTCTCATTCCGTCCATAATGCCATGGCTAAAATACTCTCTTACAAGAGCCCTGCCACTGGGCCACGGTTGTTTGGGAGGTACGATCTTGTCGACTTTTGTGCTCCTGCACCTGGAGGCATAAGCCTTGTGGGCATCGACGTCCCCCGCGAATGCTACCAGGTTGAAGGTCTTGCCTACGTCCCCGACCTGCACCAACCCCACTCCGTCTTTCAGAGCGATTCGATCGTTATCGTCTACGGTTGCGTAGGCGTCGCCGAGGAAACTATTCTTCACCGCGGATATGGCGTCGAATATGAACGGGAATGGATCGACTATCGTGCACCCGCAATTGATGCGGACTTCGCAGGAAATTCTCGCCGTACTTTCGTTCGCCAACCGGGATCCACAGCGGGCTATGTCTATGTCTACCATCCTGTAGTTCATTGACATGTTGTGGGTCCTGAGGTACCACTGGTTTGGGTTTTCCCACCCGGTGCCGCTTACGCATCTGTCGATCCAGGAGGCCGGCTTCGCGATGGGATCGCTGACCGTCCAATATGGCTGGAACTTGCGGAGCAGCCTCCTCCTATACTCAACAACGTCGTAGCCAGGGTCCATAATGGCCCCCAAGATCGTCGCATATTGCACCAATATCCTGCCTGTCTCGTCCTTGATCACATTCCTGGGTTGATCGTAGGTGGGTATCTGCTCGCTCCTGAACATGCCAGTTTTGACTGACTTCCCGGAGTTGCAGCCCTTGAAGTAGAACGAGAACCCCTTTTCCTGCTGGCTGAGCTGGATCTTCATGTACTTTCGCGGGACTCCTTTGATAGTTGTCCCGGCCGTGGCCTTCGCATGCCCTTTTGACTTCAGCCTTCCTAGGTTGACAACCCCCGCGAAGCAATCCGTGGTCATAACCCCGCTATAGTTTTCTACCACTGGTATCCAATCCCACTCTCCCCTCTCTCGGCTGCTTATTGCGAGCTTAGTCCACGCTAATCCCGTCTTGTTGGATAGCTGCTTGAAGAAATTGAACGAGATCCTGTCCAGATCGTCTCCGGATAAGTCCTTCTTCACCTCCTCAGACGAGAACAGTCCACTGAAGATGCCTAGGAGCCCCCGAAATATGTCCGCCTTTTCTCTGCACTGCCGCGGCGTAAGAGAAACGGCCGAGAATATGTTGCTTATCCCCTTGTAGTTCTCGCGCCACCACCATGGACCTCCATTTATGATGTCCGCTCTTGCTCCACCAATCCCTCTAACCTGCATCTGCAAGCTATCGAGGGTCTCCTTGTCCTCCGATATTATCCTGAGAATCGCGTCGACCGATGCGGTATTCACCACTCTGCAGCCATCTATCCAAAGCCATAGCTTGTCGGCCTTGTCCTTGGAGTCTGTGGCTAGGTCCATCCAGGTATCGAGCTCCCCTATGCAATCTATGCGCTGGGGATTTACTGCCCACAGGGTTATATTCTTCCCGAGGATCATTTCCTGGAACGTCCACACCCTGGTGAAGTACAGGTTGTCGAACAGCGACCTGACGTTGTTGATGCACGTCGCGTAGCAGTTCAGCACGCCCATGTCGACGGCGGCGGACCTGACAATCATCTTGTCCACGGGGAAAGCCCACTCATCACTGTCCGCCCACTTCGACAGGCGGTTGGTCAAGTTCTCAGTCAGCCTGGCCTCCGAGGCGAGCGCCGCACCGCCCATGTAGGCAAGTATGTGGTCGATGAACTTCAGGTTGTCCACGATTTCCTGCGGATTCCACACGTGGGGTATATCGAGCAGGATGTGGCACATGCGAGCGCTCTTGTAATACTCGAACATCTTGCCTATCTCAACGGCTTTCTCATCCTGTCTTCCTGGTTTAAGCATACGCAATCACACCACAGATACTTCGTGTCGGAGCTGATCATCAGCCCCTTGATGTCGTTTAACTTCTCCGGGCGTATGGGCACTCTCCATGTTACTCCCGGTATTCCGGACATATATGGGTCAACCAAGCCGCCCCAGGTGTAGGAGATGATGTCGAAGTACTCCACCCCGCCAGGGCGGGGATCGAAAACGAAGAATTCCCCATTGACATAGCCGAGGAGCCTGGAAGGGAGGACGGCCGCCATGACGAAGATTGTATTGTCGCTAGAGTTGATGTCACAAGTTCACGGAAAGGGAAAGAGGGAGATTTTGTGGGGAAGCCGAAGAAATACTCTGGCACGGAGCGCTTCAACCAGACTTTGCTACCTCTCAGCCGCAGGGGGTTGGACTAATGCCAAGGTCGTGGACAAATTAATTGACACACCAAATTCTATGGAAGACCACCTAATAAGATTCTGGTTACCGTACAGCTATTAATTATAAAAAAAGAATGAAAGTTAAATTTGCAATATATAATAAATGATGTATCTCTACTAGTAAAAATTAAAATACGCTATCTCATAACACATTTATTGTTAATTTTTTAAAATTTATTTCATGCGCGTATATCAAGGAATAACTTTTAAGTTTTTGGTGCGTCAATTAATTTGTCCACGACCTTGAATGCATGGATGGTCGCCGATTTGCGCCTACCTGATTGGCCTCAAATATAATTGCAATATCCTCAATGGCAGACGCTAAGGATACGACTAGCATGCATGTTGCCGCAATAGGAGAACGCGTCAACGCCACAACCACCACAACCACCAACAAGACCAGACGCGGCTGAAGGTTAGGCGGTTGGTGAGACATGAGGGGGCATGAAAAATCGTGAGGAGCTCTCCTAACGGGGGTGCACGAACTTCTCGAATTTACCCACTTCCTGAATTAGAATTTGCCTCCTTTAACACCTAAGTTGCCCCTTTTATCAACGCTTTACGATATCTCAACCTACATAACCGTTTCTAAATGTGCCATTTAAAATAAAACCTAATTAAAATCACATTAAAAAGGCCGTAACAGAAGTTATTAGGGGCTTTTAATAAAAAGCAATAGTTAATAAAGTGCTTCTCTATATCCAGCTCCCGGTGACGCGCATTCGTCCCTTAGCAGTCAGACTTTCAACCGTAGAAGTTGCTACAGACTTGACCCCACGCTCGCGATAGGCTGTACAAGTACATTGCCGCAGCATCACAGTTACAACATTGTTCAGCCGCAGTCACGTATCGTTTTGGGCGACCGAGACATTTTGAATAGACGCCCTCCCCAGCATCAAATCCTAGCCCGAATCGCGCAAAATAGGCTGCGGGCCGGAAGGCTCCATTCCTAAACCCAAACAAAAATTCATGCAACGCAGATCTGACGCGGGTGGGTGGGGAAAGGGAGGGAAGCGGGAGGGAGCGTCGTGCAGGCGCTAAGGGCTGGTTAGTGTTGTCCATATCCACTCAGCCGAAATAGCTGCAGCAGTAGAAATCGTAGCTAGGATAGAGGTTAGCATAGGTTCTCCATTCCGAGATCTTTACACATCTATTGAAGAAGTGAAGATCTCACTGATGTATCCCTTGGGCGATGATGCTGACTTGGGATAGGCGTAATTCAGCTCGACTGAGAGCGTCGCGCGACGTAGGAGTCGAAGATATCCTCGTGAGAACCAGCTATGTAGATGCTACTGCGAGAATCAGGGATGCATGGAAGTTTGAATGCGAAATGACAGCCTGAGGTGATGCATCTATCACAGACCGAGCGTTGCCATTGGTAGCAATGGCTTTACGGCCACCGTCCACCCGGACGTGAAGGACTTCTCGTGGGTACTACGCAGCCACTGAGATGTCCCGAAAGACTTGTATCACATGGACCGTGCTGCCTGTTGCTGCGCACGGGTATCACAGCTTTGGGCTCGTCACTTCTCAATTCCATGGTCGGTATTGCCGGGGCTTCATCGGTGTTCTGAGGCTTTCCCGAAGCGTGGAGCGTAAACACCCTTACACGTAGAGTCATTAGCCGGAGAGCTCGTCTAGGAATCCCGGATCCAAGTCCAAATTCTTGGACTTCAATTCCGCTGAAGTATTCCGCGTATTCGGATGTTGGTTTCACATCCTGCCGTGTGATACTACTACAATTTGGCAAATATTTGTGCTTCGTCGAAGTGACCGAGATGTTTTCGTAATTGAGATGCGATAGGCTAGCAGTGGGCAGATACAGCATCTGTGCATGATCTGTTCGCTAATAAACTTGATAAATCTCTGTCGACGCCTAACTTGTCAAGTTCGATCGCATCCCGGAACCACATGGATCGCCTTTTGGACCTGGGGTTACATTGAAGCTATGGTTCAGCCTACATGAACACGTGCCACCCTTGCAGATGATAAAAACCCCGCGGCGGAGCGGGAGGGGCTGATTGTGATCCTGTCAGGCAAAGCCCCCAGGGTGTCTCATTCGTGAACAACGCAAGCCCCGTGTCCCCTTACTTTGAAGGCTTAGCTAGGCGGGGAAGAGTCAATCCGGTTGGCCTAGACTAGGCGCGGCGACCGGGTACTGCCGTAGTTAGTGAGTCTTAGGCGTGATAAGTTCTGGGGCGTCATATTGGGATTGCGCATTTGGGCGGTTAAATACGGTGGACTCTCTTTATACATAAGCATTCTGCGGCCCGAACAAGAGCTGTCTGTGGTAGATCAGGTTAGTACGACAGAGAGCTAAGCGGTGTGCGACCTAGTAAGTAGATGTGCGCCTTTGGCGAAATGTGATGAACACGGAGATCACCTGCACACGCTCACTTGTACATGACACACGCTTTAGAGAATGCCTACTGCCGAGACTGATTGTGACTCCTTACTTCCTCTGTAGCATGTCGGGTGAGAGCAGGCCCTTGTCTTGTTATTGGTTACCGACACAGAGTGAATGGCACAGCTATTGGCGGAACGAACAATACCAAGAATGTATGGCCCCCCCTATGATCTAAACTAGCGCCAACTTCCAACAAACGGCAGATGCTTAGATACAGGACTCAGTGCCCAACTGAGCCTGTTACATTGCTTCGTTGAAGCCTCCGCCCTTGTTGGCAGTCAATGGGTTCGTATCGGGGTGTACGATGAACTGTGACTGGTGCGGTGGGCACATGAGGATCACAGAGGATCATCTAGGCAGATGCCTACGGCCAGATTGGGCGCAAGTATGACATTCTTTCGCGTGCGAAGCCACCCTGCTTCGGCTGAGAACCCGGATGCCTAGCTACACGGTGTCTTGCTGTCTCACCATTCACGAGGTGTGAGACACAGAGCTAACACGAGGATCCGGTGCCAGCCGTCCCCCCGGTCAATGCTGGAGTCGAAGGATTAAGGTTATACGACGGATGTATATGGCGCTAATGATTGCTACTATTTAATAGATGTTCGGGCATTTCAACTCTTTATCTGTCGTATCTGCTGGAACTCTTCTGGTGTTCCCTCTCATATTCATGTGCCAATATGGCCATCGGCGTACCGCTCAAAGTCAGGTCCTTCTTCCGATCCAACTTGGGAAAGAGGAGTAGGTCTACTCGATCGAGTAATTCGTCCTTGGAAGCCGAGTTGAAGAAAAGAATACAGCCGCGGGTTCCTCATGACGAGCTTGCGGCGTGCGATAATGCTGTGGTGGTGTCCGACCAAGATGTTGGCTCTGTCGATCCGCAACTCAACAGCCCTTTTCTCCAGGAACTTCCGCTGGAGATCAGAAGAATGATTTACGAATACGTGTGGTCGAATACGCAAGACGACATGTTTCACGTTCCGAACGGCCGCCATGTTTACTTTCAAAGTGGGCATTGGCATAACGTGAGATGCGTCATGCACGAGATGGACAAGGACCCGGATTTCATACAGAAGCAGATGGACATGATCTATGAATCGGGCGGTACCGATAGCGAGAATGGTAACTTGCAGCTCTGGCAGAGAAGACTGTCCCAGACATGGGGACATCGTCATTGGAGATGCGAGGAACGAATACACCATCCGAGAGAGAGTCGCGTGGATAAGACGAACTTCGCGTCAATGATGGTGATCTGCAAGCGAATGTAAGTAACCTGTTCCGTCAACTGCTCGTATGGATAGCCCCTGCGCTCAGGGGTATCAAGCAGTGCATGCCAGGTGCTGATGCCGCACCCCCAGCTATCCTGAAGTAATGCAATCGATCTTCGAATCGCATCACTTCCACTTCAACGATCTCTACTCCACGTATAGGTTCTTCGTCTCTCATCGTCCGGCCTTCGTTTCGCATTTGCGACATCTAGACCTGATATTCGACGTGTCATTCGCGGACTACGCACCATTCATCTTCGAGACCGCATCCAAGAGGAAGAACTACATAGCACCCATATGGACGGCTCTGGCGGATATGGATTGCCTTCGGAACCTAAGAGTATCTTTTGACATATATGATCGGGGTCCCTGGCGAACCCTACCTGAATCAAACGTCACGAAGGGGGCTCTTGACCTCCGCGTGCTGAATAACTTCACCGTAGAGCTCCCAGCATCCATGCCCATCTACAACATGCTCTTTCAGAAGCAAGAACTCAGTGAAGACGATGGCATGCCATTCGAGATCGTGCGCCGCCCTGCGCTTCGGTACTGGGAATTCCATCCTCACGAAGTTGAGCGGTTTAGATGGGACACTCACGCCAAGGGGAACCTGAAGGTCTGCTGGGTCACATTATTGAACTCGTCGAGGCGCATTCCGAATCCGTACGTAATCGACTTTTCCTCGGGATAACCGGGATCTCTTTGTAAGAAATCCCGTATCTTCTCTTTGGTCAGGCGTTGCATTGGGATCAGGCTGCAGATTGGGCCGCATCCACTTACGGTCTCGTTTGGGCGTTCAAGAAGCAGTTGGCTCGCTTCAATGTAACATCAGTTGGCATCGCCTTTGTCAACCCGCAGGCAGCACTGTGCACTTCCAACCTTTCTGTGCCGTCTTCTGGGTCTGACCCGCGACAATCATAGTGAGATGCCGTGAGCTAGGTGACTATGCCACATGTCGTAGCTCAGTCTGTACAATCCGCAATTGCGCGTGCCATAATCCGTGGACCTACCATAAACGCCCCTGTGCAACGTATGCTATTTAACTGCTCAATTTGGTAGAGTGCGGTGCATCCTGCTGCAGTGTTATTGCGCTATTGGTTCCATGGCTCCATACCTTTGTCTACAGCGCGGTTAAATAAACCCCCACCGGGCTCGAGCCAATCGAGGACTGCAATACAATGCCCACGGTGATAATCGTTGGGTATTAACGTGGAGAGTTACTCAGTCCAGACGTAGAGCCTCGTTGGGAGCGATTATCAAATCACTCAGCATCGCTGTGGAGTGGACCGGCCCCTCATGCAGTTGCGCGATTGAAAAGCGGATCGCGGCTGTATGGCCATATGCGGTCCTTTACGCTTCCGAGGTCGGGGGTCAGAGCCTCGCTATAACTTGCGCTTGTCATCTGCGCCGTACAGGGAGCCAATGCTGATAACTGCTCACGCCGGGTAGAGACAATTCCCAGGGTGCCGTCATCATCGTCAAGCATGTCTCCTGGCCGGCCTGGCCTCCAGGTAACGGCGAGCCTCCAACTAAGCTCAGCTTTCTTTGGAAAGCTCCCCCTGGAGGTTAGAGAGATGATATACTCAGAATCCTGGGTTGTCTCCGGCCTCAGTCAGCATGTCTTCAGCCACGACGGTCGTCTCACACACTGCCCCTGTCTTCTTGTCCCGGCGAAGAGGACAAGAGGAACGACGAGTTCGAAGAAGTCTGGCAGAACCGCCGTCGGTTCCGTACCGGGTCCTTGGTGGTTGACGATAAGTGGTCGTCTAGGCTTTTTTTCACCCGGAATGATCACTGGAGGTGCGAGGAAGAGATGATATTCGACCCTACACGAAGGCGACGCAGGCTTTTCCTTCCGGCACTACTAACGTGCAAGCGAATGTAAGTCTTTAGCGCTTTACTACGGTGCCTTCAACAGATGACTTACCTCGATCCCAGGTACTTGTAAGCTCTACAGAGTCTCTATGCTTCTGCCACCCTGGTCTTCACAGACCTCGCAACGGCACACCACTCCCTCGTTGCTTCCCCGACATCCACAACCCTCTCTCACACTCACTCCAATTCTCGCTCGCCATGCCCTACGATGTGCTGCATCAACATTGAGACTACTCCGCCCCAGCGCAGAGTCCGCGTCCCTGGGCGGAGCTCTGTACGACGCTCTCGAACCTCGTGCGCTTCGACTTCCTGCGTCGGGTTACCCTCAGACTGGACCTTGCCGACGACCGTAACTGGTGGAGGTGCGCGAGTGCTGGGTCCTGAGCGCCGTCAGGGGCATTTCTGGCACGTTGTCTCACGGTCCAGCTGCTCGAGGTCGCGGTCAGCCCCGAGTGGTTGAAGCCGTACCAGTACGCGGAGGGGGACATGAAATCGTTCAAGCCGGAGAGATACCCTAGGCTACAAAGGGATCGGGGCGGACGAGGGGCATGTAGTATCCCGGCTCGAATTCCTTCGGCCGATTGAACGGTGGGATGTCGTGAGGGAGTCAAGGTTGCAGAAAGCCAAAAGGGGTTTGAAAGATTTAGTGTCTGGTCTGAAGGAATTTTAGAACTCGGGGGCATAACTGAACTTCAACCCTTTTACCGTAGTCACCGACCTGACAAGACCAGTCCCTAACTTAAATGATTTATCCTGCAATGACTATATTTATAACACCTTATTACTTCCTTATTCTTGGGAACATTGCAGTCAAATAGGGGCAGTCCATTCTCTTTCTTGTCTTTTCGCTAGTATGCCCTCCATAGAAAGTCCAATTTGATCTGGTTACTGTCTCAGGGAACGTGACCCTGAGAGGCTTATCGAGTAACATAATTTCCAAATAGGTAAACAGGCCATCTCGGGTTTCTTAATGTTGCGCTAATCTACAGGAGCTGGAGGTGCAGACGGGGCTTTCGAGACTCGGCTCAGTGCCAATGCAAAGCGCCTCATAGTGAAGTCGTCTCCATTTGGCATCCATAATTACATCATTCACGTGACAGCTCTGTAAGTGCCTACCATTAGGCGCACCATAGGTGGAGTAATACTACCAATAAGAAGATTTCGAAAGTGTGAGATATAGAGCGTAGGCGCCAATCGAGAACCAATCGTACAACCCAAGTTTCTCAACTCTCCTTGGTGAGTTAACATGCATCCTGACCTGTACGCCTCACAAACATACTTTTACCTCGACTGGCCTCTAGACTAGCTGACGTAACAGCGACATTAGGCATGTGCAAACTTATGCAGTCAGTCAGTCGACGAGACTCGATTTCCGTCTTGCACTTTTTATGTATTAAAAATTAACCATTATATTTCTAGACCTTGCGATATTATAGTCCAGTACATGTCTTTCTTCACTGCAAAGTCTAGCTAGTCCGTCTTCGGCCCCGGCTCCCTCTCGAAAGATATTCTCCGCGTCTTCTCCTCGTCGAGCGCCTCGGCAAACGGATCGATCTTGGTCTTGGCGAACTTGCGAGCCGGGACGCCCCGCTCGAAGAGCACATCGAGCTCGGCGTACGTGCGGTCCTTGGGCTCGGGGAGCCGGAAGAAGACCCAGACAGTGGCCAGGAGGCAGGTGCCGGCCCAGAAGTAGGCGGTGCGGGCGCCCCAGTTCCAGGCGCCCGTGTTGAGCTGGTAGTTAGTCATGACGTTGACGAAGATGTTGCTGGCGTTGTAGGCCGCGCGCGCGAGCACGATGGTCTTGGCCTTGAGCCGCGTCGAGCTGAGCTCCGACACCAGCGAGTACGTCACGGGCCCCACGGTGAAGTCGTAGACGAACGTGAAGGCGATCAGGAGCCCGCCGATGGCCCACACCGACGCATTGGTTCCCGCAAACGACAACGAGCCCACGATTACCAGCAGCACGAGCTGCGAGCACAGCCCGCCGAAGTGAATCCTCCGCCGGCCCACTCGCGACATCAGGAGCCAGGATCCGGCAGTGCCGACTATGCCGAGGGCGTACTGGCCCATGGACAGGGAGAAGGCGTTTGACTGGTCCATGCCGGCTTGTTTCCTACGCATGTCACGAGTCAGCTCACTCATTCTTTCCTTTCCTTTCCCCTTTCCTCCGCACGGGGTGGACGACAACGGGGGGAGGGCTCTTACATGAAGTAGGCGAAATAGCCCATGAGATTCTGACCACCAAGCGTCTGCACGAGCCAGATGCCGACGACGATCTCCGTCCGCCTCAGATCGATACCGCGGAAGCAATCGCGGTATGTGACACCTTCCTTCATCTTTTTCTCAAGTTCGTTTGTGTGCTCGATCATGGCGATGGTCTCGTCGACGTTGAACGTCGGATCGTTGCGCGACGTCAGACGCAACAGAGAGGCTTTAGCCGCTTCCCTGTTATTATGGCGGACATGCCACCATGGTGACCTAGGCGGTGGTGGCCAGTCAGCTTCGTGCCGCGGGAGAACAAAGAGTAGCTGCGAGCTAGATCGAAGCGATGAAACTTACTCTGGGGCAAATAGTAAACCAATGAGGATCGGAACGGGCCACACCCACTGGACACCAAAGGGAATCTTATACGCCCACTCATCCAGCCGATTAATGGAGCCCTTGTTCACGGCCGCGGCGAAGAACTGCCCGATGACCCAGCACATATTGATGTAAGTCGTAAGATAAGGGCGCAGAACCACGGGCGCGACCTCGGATGCGTAAGCCGGGGTGACGCTCTGAAAAGCTCCCCACGGGATTCCTTCGCTCCGTATGTCAGCCAAGAATTCACACCGCGTGAATCAAACGCGGATGCCAAGCGGATCAGAAGGTGGTTCCAAAAAGCAGGAGGCAGCCGAAAACAACTCACCACACAGCACCTCCCCCACGACGAGGACCTGCACGTTGGGCGCGAAGAACAGCACGAAGATGAAGGCGATCATGAGCACGAGGTTGCCGATAGTAGTAACGCGGTAGCCGTAGCGGTCGCTGGCCCATCCGGCGATGATGAGGCCGAGGATCTCGCCGGCGCGCGCGCCGTTGGACATGGCGGACTGCCAGCCGGCCGAGACGAGGAACCGGCCCTCCTCTTCGCTGTAGTGGCCGAACTTCTCGTTGAAGACGTCCGACGCGTACAGGCTGCTGAGCAGCGCCAGATCGTAGCCCTCCATGATGAGCGTTGACGACAGCAGCATCGACCACCCGATCGCGTGCGGGTACAGTTTGATGGCCCGCCAGAGCGTCATCTGCTGCTCCGCGTCGGTCGCGTGCTTCGCCTCGGCGGCGAGCGCCGGGTCCTCGATCACGGCAACCACCGGCTTGGAGCCCTGCTCGGCGTCCTCGTGGTGGACACCGGCCGTCTTATCGTCTGTTGCTGCCATGGCGGCATAAATTGTCTATATTTGGTTCTAGTGTGCATATATGTGTATATGTGTGCATATATCTGGAATAGGGGGGAAACAATAAGACTCGTACGAGCCGAATCCGGAGCGCGAGCAAATCGCTCCTTGAAAGTTGTGTTGCTGGATGAATGAATGGGGAAAAGATCGTATGCAATCTCCAACTGGCACCCTGGCAGCTATTTATGTTCCAACATACATATGCCCGTGCTCAAACTGAAAAGCACCAACTGCATGCACGACTATACTGATCCTGCTGGTTCGTCTTGGACCCTTTCTCCAATCGCGCTGTGATCGCATCGTCAAGCCCCTGTAGCTCAAAGGCGAAAGCCTCCAATATGCGGGGAGCAGTGATTAATTTTTTCTTTGGGGAATGAATGGCCCCGTAGACCCTTGGCCTCTGCGGGATCTCGGGTAACCCCAGGTTACAGTAGAGGGCGGAGTCCGTTCATCCACCGGTCGGAGTTGACGGTCCCTGATTTGTTCGACGGCCAACAGCGATGGGATCGACTAACATAGTAAGAACGAACAAGATGTGGGACAGCATGTCGGAGGTTCCTTCAATGTGATTTGCAGAAAGCCGTCTCTTGATAGACAACATGGGGAGCTATATAATTTGAAGCGGAGTTTGGCATGCGTGTCGGGGTTGATCCCCCATCGCCTGATTCTTCAAGGGTTCCCCGCCCTATATGCCAGAATTTCGTGCCATACTTTAAGATGACTCGCTTTTGCATGAGGCCAATACAAGAGGCCTCTGGGTTAGATTCGATAATCTAGACCCGAGACCTAGGAACGGCGTAGGCCCAAGGCGAGACTATCAAACTTGAAGATCTGGCATCGCGGCTGGCGTTCCTATTAGTCTGTCTCCCCTTTCCCCCTTCTCATCTCATTAGACCCCGCGCGAGGAAAACCAGGGGAGAAGAATTCGCCTCCGACTTCAGCTTTCGGAGTACTGTGCCGACTTAGACTCGCTTGAAGCGTTATAGACGGAGTCGCAAACAGAATGGACGGACACTATCACCAGAACGGCACCAACGGCTGCCTGTTCGGCAAGGAGCCGTGGTGGAAGGCCGCCACATTCTATCAGGTTTACCCGGCGAGCTTCAAGGACTCGAATGGAGACGGCTGGGGCGACATCCCGGGCCTTATATCGGAAATGGACTACCTGCGCGACCTGGGCGTGGACTGCGTGTGGCTGTCGCCGGTGTTCGAGAGCCCACAGGCCGACATGGGCTACGACGTGTCGGACTACCAGAAGATCTACGCGCCGTACGGCACGGTGGACGACGTGGACGCACTGGTGGCGGGATGCCACGAGCGCGGCATGAAGCTGATCCTCGACCTCGTCGTGAACCACACGTCCGTGGAGCACGCGTGGTTCAAGGAGTCGCGGTCGTCGCGCGACAACCCCAAGCGCGACTGGTACATCTGGCGGCCGGCGCGGTACGACGCCGAGGGGAAGCGTATACCCCCGACGAACTGGCGCAGCTACTTCGCGGGGCCCACGTGGACCTGGGACGAGCACACGCAGGAGTACTACCTGCACCTGTACGCGCCGGACCAGCCGGACCTGAACTGGGAGTCGGAGGCGTGCCGCGAGGCCATCTACGAGGACACGATGCGGTTCTGGCTGGAGCGGGGTGTCGACGGGTTCCGCATCGACACGGTCAACAAGTACTCGAAGCGCACCGAGTACGCCGACGCGCCCATCACGGACCCCGGCTCCCCGCACCAGCCGGCGCCCGAGATGTGGTGCAACGGGCCGCGCATCCACGAGTTCATCCGCGAGATGAGGCAGAAGGTCCTAGAGCCGTACGGCGCCGTGTCGGTGGGCGAGCTGTCTAACACGCCGCTGCCGAGCCAGGTGCTGCCGTATGTGTCGGCCGCGGTCAAGGAGCTCGACATGGTGTTCGAGTTCTCGATGATCCGGCTTGGGACGGGAGGCATGTTTGGCCCCAAGTACATATACATGCCGTTCACGCTGCCGCAGATGAAGGGCATCGTGGCCAAGTGGCAGACTTTCATCGAGGGCACGGACGGGTGGACGACGGTGTTCTGCGAGAACCACGACAACGGGCGCGCGGTGAGCCGGTTCGGGGACTGCTCGACGCACGAGCTGTGGGCCGCGAGCGCGAAGGCCCTCGCGCTGTGGCAGACCACGCTGACCGGCACACTGTTCCTCTACCAGGGCCAGGAGATCGGCATGACCAACATGCCGGCCTCGTGGGGCATCGAGGAGTACAAGGACGTGGAGAGCCGGAGCTTCTACGCCGAGTCCAACGCCACCGGGGACCCCAAGAGGGTCGCCGACACGCTTCGCGGGCTCGCCATACTCGCGCGCGACCACTCCCGGATCCCCTTCCAGTGGAACGCCCAGCCGAACGCCGGGTTCACCGCGGAGGACGCCACGAGCTGGATGAGAGTCCACGACAACTATCGGGAGATCAACGCCGAGGAGCAGAAGAGTGATCCCAACTCCGTGCTCAGTTTCTACAAGAGGGTTCTGCGGCTGCGCAAGGAGTACCAGGACCTGTTCGTATTTGGGTCTTTCAAGTTACTGGCGGCCGAGGACGAAGCTCTTTTCGCCTACGTGAAAGAGAGCTCTGCGGCAAAAGGGACTGCTGGAAGGAAAGTTTTGGTGTTATTAAACTTTTCAAGGGAGCGCCGTCCATGCCTCGAAGTTCGAAGCATATTGGGATATACTGCGGACGAAGCACCTAGACTACTTGTCAGTACGGTTGAAGAAGTCGATGCCAATGGGAAAACGGAGGCCGAACAGCTCCCGCCATTAGAGCCATGGGAAGGGAGGGTATATATCAGCCCTGGTCCAGAATAGCCGGACTCGAGACTAATCTTGGCATGACTTGTTGGCATCGTACTTGCATCGTATTAGATGAAGGGGTCATGACCGTAGAAGTCTGATAAGAGTCTAGGTTAGAGCCACAGAGTTTATATGAAGAGGGATAGGTAGCTCATTGTGTTATGTACGTACGTGGTCGGCCCTTGAAGTAGGTATAAGCGAGATTCCCAAATCGAGCTTATAATAACTGCTTCGTGTTGTTGGAGTGGTGAATACGACATGTGAGTCGTTCCAATTCGCATCTACCAAATCCACCGACGCCATCAAAGTGGATGGTATTCATTTTCGTACATCCTGTCGCCTAAGTCATACATATTATACAGCTTATATATACACTTATAATGCGGCTCTACCCCGGGCCCATGCTCAACGGCAGGTGGCCGTCTATCTCGTCCGGCTTCTTCTATGACAGGGTCTGTCGGCCACCAAATGACAAACCCAAAACCAGCCGGCGTCCTGCTAATAGATTGTTTCCGAACTCCATCGCCTCAACTATGTTTATTCGGGGGAAGCGGTATCCTTCACTTCGTCTGGGAGTTCGCTACCGGTCGGAATCTTGCCCTTTGCGATCTCTGAAGGTTTACTGCCCTCGGAAGGTGTGCTGCTCTCTGCCGCAGTGCTCTTCTCAGCAGCATTTGACGCAGTAGGCTTCGCCGCCTCTGTTGGTGTCGCACGCGATGCTGATGCTTCTGGTGGGTCCTCCGCGGGGGCTTGTGCTTCGTCGTCATCCGCTAACTCGTCACCATAGACCTCGGGATGTAGACGGAAGCAATCCTGCATATGCCTGATCTCCATGTCAGTCCCTCCTTCATCCGAACCAGGTTCAGGTCATGTCGGCGATAAAACATACTGGAACTTGTCGATGCAGTCCATGCCCTTCGGCTCCTCCTTCGAATACACGAAACAGCTAAACGCAGCCTTAAACTCCTCCCCACAGGGGCCGTGTGCCATACCACCCAGACAAGGACAGTCCCAATTGATCTCGCCAGTCTCGGGGTTGAAGGCGCCCTGCTGGTCCGCCTCCTCTTCTAAGGCCTCGGGGCTGCCGTCGGGGGCAGCTGGTCTCTGAGCGCGTGTCGCGACATCTCGCGCCGGTGCCGCCGGGGCGGTTGCTTCGGATGTGGCGGCCCCGGGAGTCGCCGGGGACGCGGCTTTCTGTAGGCGGGCCTCGGCCTCTCGTCGCTTTTGCGCGACTACGGCTTCCACGGTCGGGAGGTCTTCATCGGAGAACTGAGCGGGGGGTTCTATCGTTTTGGCTGTTGACGCGCAGTTGTCTATGTTAGCTCTCTAAGTCGGCAACTACTCGCACGTAAATCTCTAAAGAGTACATGCGACTGGGAACGGGGCCGGGCGTCGCATACATTCCGGCTCCTCAGCAAACGCATTGCTCGTGTTGTAGTAGTAAAGAGCGCCTATAGCTAGACCCCATCTCACGGCCGAGCTCTTCCAACTCCGGGGCTTATCTGCCGGCGATGTGGAGGCGAATCGTCGTCCACCAGCTTTTAGGGCGGCCCTCTGGCGGGTGGAATTTACGATGCGCGGACAAGACCGCAACGCCGACCGATACATTGTGTCTGTAACTATCTGCTTGGAAGAATGCCGACCCTGGTAATAACGAAAAGGAAGGGGAATCAGTGGTGAGAGAAATTTCAGGCCAAGTTGGTTTGTAAGCGATCGGATTTTTGGAATCGTCGTCACTCGCACTTTTACATGTCCCAAAATTTTGGACTGCGGGACCTGAGTTTAAGTTACCGGGATTGCACTATCGGGATGGCGTCAGAGTGAAAGCACGGGCCATGGCTTATCGCCAACTCCGATACCGCGATAATTCGATTAAGGTCACAGTCCGCTTAAGTGCCTAATGGGAATCCTTGGGGCTTCACTGAAGCCTCCAAGGCTAAAGTCTCCTGGGGCTCTCCGAGAAGAAGCCGGCGGAGTGACGCTGAAGACGTGCATGGAAGCTGAATTCGGCTCTTTTGGAGTTACCACATTTACTGGAAGTTTCTTCCTCCTAAAGAGGTCGTAAGTCATAAGTTACAGCTGCTGCCATCCGTCTTTTTGCCTGGGGCCTGCAGAGACTCCAGCCGATGAAGCCGTCTTTGCCAATACACAATGCCTTCGCCGTTACCGAACTTGGGTTCCATAACTATCTGGTATATCGGATGAATAAATTTCATATTCATCATATGAGACCACAGGCTAGTTTACGTGCCTTCAGCTTAAGGCACCTCACGCAAGATAATGTACACATTTAAACTCAACCTCCAGACCTCTACATGTGCGGCTGATACATGGGGTGCGTGGTAGCACCGGTTTTTCACTCGAGCATAATCTTGGGTTTTGCCAAAAGTACCGCTCGGTAAAGAACGCACTCTTTCTTACACGGATGTAAAAACGCGGAAGTTATGCTGAAACACCGCCGCATATGCTATGTATGAGAGCGTAACCAGGATCCTGCTGTTATAGTAGAACTATATGTTCATCTCAGGCGGGTTGTAGTTGGCAATACCCACCCGTTTATATGCTCCTCGTCCAATCAGCCCCTCCATTCGGATAGAAAAGGAGCCTACCACAACTCCATTCTCACCGTTCCGATTGACGCTAGACGCCTCCATATACGAATAGTGGAAAACTGAACTCTATGATTTCACAGTTCGGTTTGTCATCGATCCTATTTTGCTACCCGTCGGGATCTTCCTACAAGTTCTATTCTTCCGTAAAGCCGGAATCGCGGACGTATACTACGCTCCCCTGAATCCTGACGTCCGACATGTCTGGCGCCGACCCACCAACAGCGCAGTGGAATCCCACACTGATCCTTGACGAGCGATTGCTCAGAGGAGAGCGATATCGGTTCTCACTGGTCATCCTTAACCAGCCGATCCACAACATCCCGCTGTTCCTGGACCTGTGGAGACGAGGTATGCTAACCACCCATCCGTTCATCCACTTGCATTGAGACCCGCGCACCCCCTTTCCCTCCTTCTCTCCTCAGCCTCGATCTCGCTAAAGCCCCACGCAGCAACAGTCCGCATCGCGGCCGACGGCGGCGCGAACCGGGTCCACGCCATCCGGGCGGACCTGCCGCCGACCGGCCCCGCGCTGGACTTCATAGTCGGGGACCTTGACTCCCTGCGGTCCGAGACGCGGGCGTGGTTCCTCCAGCAGCCTGGCCTTGCTTCCGCCGGTCGGCAGCAGCAAATAGTCGAGATCCAGGACCAGGACAGCGCGGACTTCGCGAAGGCCGTGAAGCATGCGCGGGAGCTGTCGCGGAAGCGCGCTCGGG
Organism: Monosporascus sp. 5C6A; assembly: GCA_004155035.1. NCBI lineage: Eukaryota > Fungi > Ascomycota > Sordariomycetes > Xylariales > Monosporascus > Monosporascus sp. 5C6A. Next base: position 180,380 of record QJOB01000090.1, on the reverse strand, counting down.
GGGGTCCTGACGACCAAGCCGAGGACATCGTCTGCTACAGCGGGCTCGGCGGCCGTGTAGACCAGGCTATGAGCCAGCTGCACCACCTATACATGTTCCAGCGGCGGCCGTCTGACGCAACCGGCAACGAATCCGCCGAGGCTGAAGCACGCGAGAGGCCCGAGGACAGCGACGGCTACGCCAGCGGGCGGATGTTCCTCGCGAACGGTGAGAGCCTCACATTCGTGCTTCTGGCGGGGCGGCACGCGATCCGGATCCGCGATAAACTAGACGTTTCCGAAGTTGCGCCTATTCCCACAAGTATAAAAGCGGAAAGAGCGTCCGAGTCCGAGGAGAAACCCAAGGTCTTCGGAAGGCACGTGGGCATCATCCCGCTGGCAGGGCCGAGCTTGCTGACGACGCGGGGGCTCGAGTGGGACGTGCGGGACTGGCGGACCGAGTTCGGCGGGCGCATGAGCACGAGCAATCACACGACGCCCGGGAGCGATGTCGTCGAAGTGGAGACGAGCCGGGATGTGCTATTCACGATCGATATTCCGGTCCTCGTGTGATTTGGATAGGTTGTGGTGTGTGCGAGAAAGGGGAATCGAGGGAAAGGGGAAGGAAAACGGAGAGGGAAAGGCGTATGGGCGGAGAAGGGGGGATTGGCGAATGTATAGGGGGGTTAGTAGCGAAATCTATGGTGCGGAAGGAAGCAGATGGACAGGATTTGAGCGAACTGTTGGAAATTCGCAATTATTACAGGGAATCAAGGGTAATAGGATGAGAAAACAAAACTTGGATAATCATGTAGTCCCATGCATACTTACCTAGTCGTCCAATCTATCTAACTCCCATTTCCGCTAGAGGAATTCTTCGCCTTATACCGTATCCCGAATCACTCACCGCATCTCTCGACATAAATTGGGACCCCTTCCAACTCTATGCCACCCTATGCACCTCATATTCTTTTGGGCAGTAAGTAATTTCCTAGCTAAAAAAGCAGGGGGTATTAATTACATAGGTGTGCAACCGCTAGAGTAGGTAACATAGACCCCTTTAACGAGTAAAACAAATTACCTATAGCTTATATCATCGTCAATCGTGACATGCCAGGGCAACCCCAAGTCCCGACAAGACCCTGATACATGGGTGAAGGCCCTTCCCTTTCTTTACGACCCAAATCGTAGCCCAACCCAACCCCGTTTTTTTCTCTCTGATTACAAATCTCCACCCCTTTTCCATCCGATCCCCAATCCTAGGCCTCTTATGCATACATACAGAGAAAAACAAGCATGCCCGTTTCTACCGTTTCTACTGGCGAGCGGGCAAAGCCTGATCGATGCATGAAGAGACCTGTTCGCTTCCGTTAGCAATCACATACGTCGCTATTATCTCGAAAACCCGGAGTGTGAGAAAATAGCAAGGAGACTCACCTCGGGACCCCAGGTCCCCTGGTTCTCGAGGAACTTGGTCATGCCCTTGACGAGCTCGATCTGCTCCTCGGGGCTGAGACCCCGGATGGCGAGGCTCATGACGTCACCGAGGCCGACCTTGTGCTGCGCGATGAAGTTGTGGTAGTACATGAAGGCGAAGCAGCCCATGATGAACTGGCAGTCCATGCGGTCCGTCATGCCGCCATGTCCCGGGATCGAGTCGCCGAAGTCCTTGATCTTGAAGGTGCGCTTGAGCCCGGAGGCGAAGAAGCCCCCGAACGGCGCGATCAGCGAGGCGAACGTCGCGAGAATCATGGCGTGGATCTGCATGGGCTCCGTCGTGAACTGGATGTCGCGCAGGAAGGGCATGTAGTTGCCGCTGTTCAGGGTCGACAGCTGTATGGTGTATGTGTGCGGCTTGAAGACCGGATTCGGATCGCACTCGAGACCAGTGAAGACGTTGGCGCCTAGGTCGTTGACGGGGCAGATGAAGTACTTGTAGCGCATGAGGACGTTAGTGAGCAAGAAAGCCCAGATGATGGTGCAGATCCAGGCGCCGACGAAACCCTCGACCGTCTTCTTGGGGGACAGCTTGATGAGCTGGGTGCGGCCGAAGGTGATGCCGCAGACGTAGGCGAAGATGTCGTTGGTGATGACGAGGGACGCAGGTAGGAAGAACCAGATCATGCCCTCGAGGACGTTGTTCATGGTGAAGTGGGCCTGGACGACGATCAGGTAGAGGGCCATGTGCGTCCAGGCGAAGTTGGTGAACTGGAACTTGAGATGGCCGGCCCTGAGATTGGCGACGAAGAAGACGAAGCCGATGACGTACAGGACAAAGCTGATGAAGCGGTGATGCGTGGCGAACGGAAGCAATACGCGGTCGACCAGCACGATGTGCTTGAAGTAGTAGATGACGCTCTCGCCGTACAGGAAATACATGGTGGTGGCCAGCCAGTACCAATTGAGGCTCTTGATAGCCTTGAGGTCTCGCGCCTTGCTGGGCACGCTAGCGATGGCGATGACCTCCTTGAAGCAGACGATCTGGACGACGGTTATGCAGACGATGATGTAAATATGGCCGGAGAAGAGAGCACCGAAGAAGCCACCGATCATGACAAAAGTCCAGAGTGTGCGGACCAAGAAGTTGGCCTTCTTCTTCTCGTAGTCGGACTGCGGCGGATCCTGCGATTTCTGTCATGAGGAAGGCCATGTCAGCTTTGTTTGCTCTCGTTCATTCAAGATGCGCCGAGCAGTCGTGGCTCGTATAAGGATTCGAAAATTCCCGGAGAGATGAGTACAGACGACGGACAGACGTACTTCTTGAATGTTGTCTAATTGCGACGAGCCCCTCGTCTTCATTGGTGACCCTGTACCATCCTCGCTGACCTCGCTCATGCTGGACCTCCTAGCCTCCAGGGTGGCATGACCATTTGCGCTTCGGTTGGGAAACCGGACGCCACGGCGCGGTTTGGTCATGGTGCCTGTGACTGTTGCGACCGTACTCTGCGATGGGTTTGGGCGAAGCGGGGAGTTGCCGATATATCAACTTCGTCTGGCCCAAGGGGGAATTGTCCGTTTGCTGGTTCGTCAATTTGTTTCCGCTGCGGTCGAAACTGTTTGTCGCCGTCGCTGGTGGAAGGTCTGTCTATGTTCGTTGATTGGCAGAGCTGCGACACAGCAGAAGGGGTGAGGTTGTAGGGTCGCTCTGCTTAATGTTGAGACCCAGCAACAATCCTGGGGTTTTCGGGGAGAGACCTGATCCGAGACGCCTTATATCCGCCCACTAGGTAGGTATATTCAAATCTAAATTTGCGAGGCTGAGGCCTACTATCCGGTGCTCCCTTTTAAATCCTCGAGCGAATTTTCTATGACTGATGAAGTTATCTCCTCTCCTTAGGCAAGTGGGTATCGATCGTCGCTGTCCGATGTCGAATGGTCCTAACAATACGTTGGGTTCTTGCCTGTTACGATGTCGTCAGAAAATCCAGAGGGACTTTTGGTCGACCCTATGAACGATGGGGGTATGTAAGTGGAGAATTTCATATGTGGGCTTTCCTTGGTCTCCTCCAGCAGAATTACATATATGTATGTGCGTGTAAGTAATCATGATGCCTATGAGGTACCTGGTCGTGCTGCTGTACGGTAACGGCTACGCACGCTAGGCCTGCGCTACTTAACAAGACAGCGATCACAGCGCCTGCATGCAGCGACGTCAAAGACTGTGGCTTAGCAGTCCACCCGGGAATTTGGCAGCGACGTGGAAAGATGGCACATCTCAAATCATCTCCCATCAGGATTTCCATCTGCGACTTTCACATGTCAGTCCTAGACTAATGGCTAAAACTTCCATAGCCACAGCCTCAGCCGCAGGACTCAATCCTTCCTAACCTGGCTTGGCCCAACCACGTACAGAAAAGCAACCAGGCCGGATTTGTTACTTGCTGATTAGCTTATTTATGGTTGCGATGGTCGGTGGCCAACACTCGAAAATAGTTGGACCGTTGTTACTTCGCCCCGATCGGATAACCCCCGTTTCCGAATTGTTCGATCTATATCGACTCAGCGGTTACAGACCAATATTACTAACTAGTAAGCGAGCTTGGGGTATATGCCAGAGTCCCCGTTAAGAGGTCCCGCATCAGGAGCTGAGTTTGGCCATAGTAAGTTGACTTCTGGATGCATACACTAGCTGCGGAGGACAGGTGCTGCCTCGTTCACTCTGCGAGTATAGATGACAACTTCATCTACCGTTACATCACAGCCTGTGGTGCCTACGGGGACTGGCGCTCTTATACAGGTAATGCGATAAATAGGAGTGGCGGGAGAGCGTTCTATCCATGGACAATGACATGTTCTGGTGAAAGCATGCGTGCGGACGTGAGGCGGCATTTCGGGTATCGGTAGAGATGTCAGCACCGTTTCAAGGAACACCCAGCTTCAGCGAAAAGTTGAAGATTCGAGGGTTCACGGGGTTAGCCCATTTTGCATACATAGCGTACGACAGCATACCCTCGCTGTTGTATAGACCGACAGAGGCATGGTCTTATTGACAGTTCTCTTGGATACAGTCTACTAATAGTTAGTATGTTCAAAGTCTGAACTACTTGCCAAGCAACGCAGATCCTGACTTAAATAATGGTATGGACTGCCTTCGAAACCGTACAATGCTTATTAACTGTCGAATAGGAGCTGCCCACTTTCAAGTAGCATCTATCTATGCTAGTCACCACTCAACCAATGGAGATTTTTCCGCGCTCAACGGAATTTCAGTTCATCCACGCGATCACGGATGAAGAACTAGTACCCCGTAGATGCCAAGACTGACCAAGAGCGTATTATCTAATTATCGGGTAGCGGGCAGCTACAGTATCCCTTTCTTGGGAGTCAAATATAGCAACCGGCCGGAGCTATACCACGGTCTCGGTCCGCTTCGATCCGACATAGAGCTTTTTCTAGCCACGAAAGGCTTGTCGCCTTCCTTTCGCACCAGACTGGGCATCATATAAATCTCGGCCATATGTACTCCTACGACGCCTGCGCTGCTGATGACATCATCAATTACCTATAGCCTCGCGTCTTCTATTACCAAAAGGACAGCCAGACAATAGCCCAAGCGTTCTTTGGTTCGACCACCTTCTCAATCAGCTTATAGTCTAACAATCACAGCGACCATATGGCAACTGGGGAAAGGGCCTAGACCAGTCAACTCGAGAAAGTTAGACGGGAATGGGGTTCGCGGCAGGAAAAATACGAATATATAAGGCAGTCGTGGCGCCAGCTATCCAGCAGTTGAAAGTTTGTCAAACACTGTGGAAAATAGCCAAATAATCATCATGGGCTCGTTCGTGAACCGCTTCGCGGGTCTCTCCGCTGTCTTCGCCGCTGCCGTCTACGCGCAAGACTTCAACATTTCGACACAATACCACGAGGACGGGCAACTATTCAACTCGCGGGTCTGGTACGGCGACGGCAACCTGTACGTCGGTGCCAGAGTCCCCGCTAGTGTTCAGACTGCCTTCAACATCTCAAGTACGTATACCAGAATTAGACTACTTTGCACTTTTCTCGCTTTGCTCTCCTCGCCGGAGTATGCCCTCATAATGGACGCGAAGATAACTAACGAGCCCCGCTGCCCCATAGTTCCCAATGTGCTGGCAAATCCCCTTTGCATAGCACCCGTCGAGTCCGGTGTTCAGCTTCCCGAGGGGACGTTCCTCACCGTCAACAACGCAACAAACGCGAAGGACCCCGTTCTGGCGACGCACAACGCATCCGCGCTTGGGCCGGAATATACGCTGAACTGGGTGCGGTGGGGCACTTTGCTACTCCCCCACGATGGGACGTTCAAGTTGGACTTTAACTTCTACCTCGGAGAGACTGACCAACCTGGGACTTCGGTTGTTCGGTGGTCTAACGCCGGCACGGCCGTGGAGGGACGACGAGTCAACTTGACCGCCACTGTCACTAGGTAGCTTAGGGAGTTCCAGGATCCATGGCTCCATAGAGGCAGACTTTTGTCTTGAAGACGGGTGTATGTCCTACATCGATATCGATGTTCAACCCTCTTAGTTATATAAGACTCCCTGATTGTTCTACGCTCTATGATGTCTAACTGTTCATGATTCGTCTTAGCGATGATTTCCTGCCTTGAAAATAGTGTAGCCGTGTTATTATTAGGTAATAGTATGTAGAAATGCTTTAACATCTGGGGAGCCATAATCATCGGGCATGTAGAATGAAATCGGCTTACAGCAGTTCTCAGATCTTAGCGCAAACGTGATGCCCCACAATATGGCGGGATACTATTAGGTCTCATAGGAGTCACGAATATCGAAGACTTCTACGGTTATCCCCAGAAGTCATTGGCTTTTTTTATGCACATAATAGAGAGGGAATCTCTTTCTACTGTTTCGAAAAATTTCAAAGTGAGAAGACCTTGCACTATTTTATCCCCTAGAGCTCATGTTACTCGAGGTGCGATTAAGTTAATTTATTGATTCTAACGGCATCATTACAGCAATTGCGTGCGACGAATAAGGCTACATCTAAAGTTCAGGCCCTTTGGATAAGGAACCCCTTAACACCCTTAGCGATAGCTACTGTGAGGCGGCGAGTAAATGTTCTAGAATCCGACGCCCCAGTAACCCAAGCCCCCGGAACATAGGAGGAATTCGGATCGTCATAGCTGACTAAAGAGGCCTGACCACACTGAGACTAAGACATAGTCCACAAGACTGTTCTAGTCGTTAAACCTCTACGTGTGTTCTTGCGCTACATCACCTCGGCTCACCCGCCAGTCGTTAATAGCTTGCTGTCATCAGCATAAGGCATGTTAGCTTGAAAACACCAACGAGACCAGTTACGAAGATGCCCGTGCTGCAAGATTACTGACCTTGGCATGCGCAAGAACTTCTCCTTTCACAGCCCCCACGTCCCTGTCCGCGTTTACTCTGATAATGCTCACACCAGAATCCGCGAGCGCTTTGAGGAGCGCCTCGCTCTCCCTCACATTGCGCTCTATCCTCTCACAGACCAGCTCGGGGACCGCATCGTCCGGGCGGCCGGACGATCGGCCGAGGACGCGCCGGACTAGCGTTTCAGGCGGACAGGAGAGGTGGAGGGCGCACCGGGCCGGCGGCATGCGGGCCGCGCTCCATGCCGCGACGTGCTCTTCGGTCCGCGGGAACCCGTCGACGAGCCAGACCAGCTGGCTACGTCCCACGCCGGCCTCGATGGTCTCGCCTAGGAGCTGCACCGCTGCATCGGCCGGCAGCAGGGGGCTGCTGCTCCCGTTGCCACGGCGCGGGAAGCTGCTTACCCACGACCCGGGGATGTTGTCCTGGTACCGGACGAGGTCGCCGTACGATAGGTGCGTAAGCCCCGGAAATGCGGCCTTGAGAGATGCGGACTGCGTTCCCTTGCCGGCCCCTGGGGGTCCGAGAATGAAGATTATCAGGGGCTCGGGGACTTCCGCCGTTGGATACGATTGTGCATCATCCTCTGTGCCCTTTAATCTCGCCTGGGGTTCTGCGTAGGTCAGTAAATGGTTAGCAGATACAGTGATGCCCGAGTATGTATTACTTATACGGGTCGCCCATTCGCCCGCGTGGTTCAGCAATGTTTTGAAAATGCTTGCAATCGTGCGGACTGGAGCCTCGCCAAGCATCGTAGCAAAAAGGAGGTGGAGGGAGCCCATGGCTTCTGTCGTGGTTTTGGCGTACTGCTTTCAGGCCGTTGACGTTGAGCCAATGTCCTGACTCTCTTGAAACAGTTCCCCTTGGATCAGGCCGGGCAGTTTATACGATCTGAACCAATGCAGGCGTTGAGTGTCCGGCCTCCTTCGGCGTTTGTAGATATGTCTCGAGCCTGCGTGTGTGATTCTCCCTTCTCGGATCCGCTTCCAATCAGGCCTCGAAGCTCGATATCCTTGCCCTCTTGAACCATATTCTCAAAAGGTTCCATAGAACGACCTAGACTGCGAGTTGTACACTTCCCAATTCCGAGACTGTCAATTTTCCTGCTGAGTTCGTCGGAGGTTTCCAGTTGCAAATACTAGACTGCTGGAAGCGCGCAAGGAGAGCATATACGTGTTACTCTCTTTCGAGAGCCGGGTCACCCCGCTAGATAGCCCCGTGTATTGAAATATGCGCTGGATTTCGCACATGCCCGTCAAGGCTTTAAGAAGGTCTGACGCTGAGTTTGACTTCTGTCAAGCCACTCCGAATTCCTCTGTTCTGCGAGTGAGAGACCGCGCAGGTTGTAGGCTTCAGATATTTCCAGTAGCTTCTTAACGAAATGAGGACCTCTTCGCAGACCATCATTCTAGTCTTGGAAGAACATCAACAACCAGCCATTCCCAACCCAGATCTTTTTAAGCAGCAGCTCCCGTCAACTCAATTTTTCAGTTGCCAAGCTTCAAGAGCCAAAATACGTCACCCCACACTGGCTCTTGGCAAACGGTCGAGAGTAGATCGGATCTAGCCGAACGGTAGGGATTGCGTGCAGATCTCAACCGCAGTGTAGTGCTAGAGCGTAGATTCCAAGGGATCTGCAGAGTAGTGCTATGGATGGCCACCGACAGGCCGCTACCGTAGCATCTGCAGGAAGCGTAGACGCAGAAACCTGCCTTCGCATAACCTACAGTGTGCCGGCGATATCGGATAGTACATAGCCCGATAGTAGTGATATTTCCGACCAATGCCCCTAACTTCAGGTTAACCAGAATCTGAAGCATTATATAACAAGTGTCGATAATACGCATGGTCTATCGACCCTCCGTTTGATACGAAAACGCAAAAATCCTCGTTACCGAATAGGGCAAGCCATGGACCCGCGGGTTTTAAACGGAAGGGGCGGCGTAAAGCGGGTAGGAGGTGCGACAAGAGTTCCCGCTCTAAGCTACCGATATAAGTAACGCAGTTAAAGCCGATCTGTCAAAAGTCACAACTCAATTGCTCTAGCATATTTTATTACTGCTGCTGACAGTACCGCATGATAGACCGGTTATCGAGTATGTACCGACTTGTTTTGTGATTAATGCAGTGGGTTTCCCAGTTGATTCTGCCATCTATGTCGCTTGTACGGCGGGGGGCACACGCGCTGAGAATATGCCAGGGCCTAATTAAGTGGCCTGCTGTGGCTGGTGAAGCATATCCGTATTTGCCATGAGGTCCTTAATACGAGCATTGCCACGGTTCAGCACAAGCTAACTTCTCGCTTGGGGACACGATGACCACTCATTGTAAAATAGATCCCCTCTATTGTCGCCTTTGGCCTCCCTCCCTGGGACATATTATGCCATAGGGCCGACGGGCATAAACCAACTCCCAGGTATCCGGGAGGGAGAGCGCAAGTAGATGTGGTTGGTGGGTTCGGGTGAAGTTGGTGTAACTTGTGACGGTTGAGAAATGTTCTGTGTGATCTAGAGAGCCGCCCGAGAGCAGTCGTCTCCCATTCATCCAACAAACCATGTACATGCGCCTCGTCGCACCCAATGGCAAGTTAGGGCGCAATCAATCACGCCGGGCATATGTACGTTAGTTAGTTGACAGGCCACCGACTGGTGCAGTGTAGATACCCCAGACCTGTTTTGCGAGAGACGAAGGTACCTCGATATCGGGTCGTCGACGAACCCCTTGCCTCCCATTCATTCCCTACTATCCGCATGGATGTCCGGGACCCTTGAAGCGCTCATATCTATGCAGATAGGTAGACCGGTCGGAACGGAGGCTCCTAGCCCACTTGCTTCACAGTGTACCTTGTTCTGTATACGATGATGCCGGGGGCTGGCGTGTGCGCTATAGTAGCGATCCTTGAGATTATCCCAGGGGCCCCTGAGGCGCCCACATTATATGTAGTTTGCTTTCGGAGCGAAGCGAGGTGGGCTACTTCGGATATAGATAGGCATAATACTTGCCGCTGACATTGACTGCCTGGGAGAGATGTTGCGGAACGATACCCGCATATAAACCACCGTTGTCAGCACGAATTCTCGGTGACCTTAGGCTATTTGCCTTCTCTTCTATTGTTTGCTTACTTACTGTCGCCGCTCACCCGCACGCTCCTTTACGTGAGATCTAAGTCATTCATTGGTTTAAGGTTGCCATATTCCAATCGTTTACCCTTCATCATGCCGTTGCAATCGCTCTTGTTCGGTTCGAATCATATCCTTCAAGATTCATGAAGGAGTCATCTATTCAAAGCTAAGGACACAGAATAGACAGGGAGAAAGAGGGCAAGGAAATCCAAAATCGATATTGGAAAAGGCAAAATGTATTGCCGCGATACAGGCAGGAGAGGCCCCTAGCCTTCTCTTACCGTCGCGTACACTGGCTGCTGCCGGCAATCCTGCTTTTCGCTATAACGGCCACGATATGCGCCATGGGTTCACCTACAGTTTTACCGGCAATACCGAAGGTCTAAGTAGCAGACAGGAAAAGCGGGGACACAGGTGAAGGAAGCCGGTGAAAATCATGCGTCGGCTTCCGCCGCCCCACACCAAGCCGGCCGAGATGTGGAACTTCGACTTGCAGAGGGGCGACCTGCAGAGGGACGAGCTGAACTTCAGCTTGTCGGATGAGCAGTGCCGGGTACGTCCCACTCCGAGTCGGGCCTTGAAGCCGAGTCGGTGTCTGCATGCGTGTGCTTCTGTCGGAGACGGACCTCCTAACTCGGTCAGCTAGATTGCGTTTCCCGATCTGTACTACGAGCTGGACCGCGCGCGCGACCATCTGCTGAAGCACAACCGGGGGTTGACGGAGGAGGACGTCCCAGGTGGACAAGGAAGGGAGACGTACTCATGGCGTCACGGCGAGTTCCACTGCATGATCTACGGCGGGGAGCTGTACGTGATCAAGGAGGTCAAGGGGGATCCCGACCGGTGGCGGGGCCTCGCCGCCTTCGCCAACATGTACCGCGCGCCCAATCCCCAACATCGAGTTCGTCTTCGACATCGAGGACAAGGCCGACCTTGAGGAGACGTAGCCAGGCCGCGTCCGGTGGGTGTGGGCCCGCCCCAAGGACAACCCCTGGCTCTGGGTCGTGCCTGACTTCGACGGGTGGGCGTATCCCGACGACGGCGTCGGGGGCTACGTCAACTTTCGCGACGACGTGCGGGACGCCGAGGCCAAGTTCAAGAAGGGGCGGCATGACATGGAGGCGAAGCTCAGCTGGCGCGGCAGTCTGGCCGTCAACGCCGGCCTGAGACAGGGGCTGGCGGCGGTGGCCGAGAACAAACCCTGGAGCGACGTCGAGGCAATTGACTGGCACAATCGCAGCAACGTCATGGCCATGACAGACTTCTGCCGCTACCAGTACGTCGCGCATACGGAAGGCAACTCGTGGAGTGGGCCCTTCCGGTATCTGCAGAACTGCAACTGCGTCCCCGTCATCCACAAGCTGGAATATGTCACCCATTACTATCCGCTTTTGAATATAGCGGGCTTCATCAGGTTCGTCATCAGCCCTCCAGGTTCCTCGCTTACCGATCTTTCGCGTTCCATATTTGACACTGTAAGCTAACCAACTCGGCGTCTGATAGAACTGCGCGAAAGGAGAGCGCGGCTGGTCCGACCCCAACGAGACCATGGAGGCGCTTCTCGAGGACCCGCAGAAGTCGCATCGCATCGCCGCCGAGTCGGCGCGTATTCCGGGACCGGTACCTGACCCCGGCGGCCGAGGCCAGCTACTGGCGGAAGATATTCCGCAACTGGAGGCAGGTCATGGCGTTCTAGCCCAGGAGTACGACAGGTTCGAGAACGGAACAAATGTGCGGCGCGGTGTCAGCTGGGAGCGCTTCGCCTTTCGTCAGAAGCACAGTTTCGAGCATGGATTCTTCGAGCCCGACCTACAGGATGAGAACGAGTGAACGAGTTTGAACGCCAACCCATTGACGAACAAGAAGTCGGGGGGATCTGGAAGAAAAACATATCCAAGAACGCCGGCTCCCCTATTTCACGACTATGACTTCACCTCTGGTACGGGCAGTTACCAATAGAGCATGTATCATGCTTAGTACCGCGCACCGACGGCCGTAGGAGCCACGCAACATTTATGTCTTACTCATGGCTGCGGTGTCCCTCCGCCAAGTGAGCAGGTGATGAGGAGCTGGCTACCTGTGGACGGAATCAACTATATCGAGGCAATTAAGTCTCACAAGAACCGCTTTGAGAACGGATATCAACGAGTTATCGGGACTGGAGAATACGAATCTGGCTTATGATTTTAGCGAGGGAGTACATCCTGGACGATGGTACATAGGCTTTTGGTTCCCCCGGAGTCGAGCTTCGCAATCTCAGGCTGCCCGATAGAGCTCCGTCGAAGATTCCAGCGGCGCCCCAAGGCATGTTACACTATATATATCATAAGAGGTGATCCCATATGACGTACTACTTGCGGTAAACAGTCTAGAGAAGGCTGTCGACCCCACTAATGGAAATTCTTATTTCTGCCATTGTTTCGCTCTAGCTTTTCCGGTCGGCTATGTGCGCACAGCGTTAACAGCTGAGTCAGCTCGTATCCTTAGTCAGGTTATAGATCTTCTGGATGCTATGCAGCATCTCCTCATGGTCGATCTTGAGATCCTTGAGGAGTCCGTCCTTGAAGTTGAAAACCCAGCCGTGCACAATGGGGAAGTGGTTCTTCTCGTAGCTCTGCTGCACGGCGGCGGTCTTGATGACGTTGCGGCACTGCTCGACGACGCTCAGTTCGACGAGGCGGTCGTAGCGCGCCTCCTTGCCCTCGATCGAGTCGAGCTCCGCCTCGTGCAGCCTATACACATCGCGGATGTTGCGCAGCCAGGGGTTCAGCAGCCCCAAGTCCTTAGGCGTCATGGCCGCCTTCACGCCGCCGCACCCGTAGTGGCCGCATACCACGATGTGCTTCACCTGCAGGTGGCGCACGGCGTAGTTGATCACAGCCATAACATTCAAGTCTGTATTCACGACCAGGTTCGCGATGTTCCGGTGAATGAAAGCCTCACCCGGCTGCAGACCCGTGATCTGCTCGGCGGGGATTCGGGAGTCCGAGCATCCGATCCATAGGTAGTCGGGTGTCTGCCCCGCCGCGAGCTTGTCGAAGAAGGAGGGGTCACGTGCCCGCTGTGCCGCAGCCCATTCCTTATTATGCTCGAAGACTTTGTCGTGTGTCTGTTTCAGGTATCGGGATAGATCTTTGTCCGACATATTGGCGTTGTAGGCAGTAGGTGGATATGATGGTGTTTTGTTAGAGTAAGAGCCGGAGTTGGAGCTCAAACTGGCGCAATTGCGCGAGATGAGTAAACTTTTAGCTATGGGAGTTGGGGAGTGAATGTGAGCATGAGAAGTGGTGATGAGTTTGCTGATGAGCGACGAATGCCGTTGTCTCGTAGAGAGCAGCGAGTTGTAGTAGGGAATGCGTGGTTTAAGCATCACATCAGTAAAGGTGGGAAATGTTGGGATGATATGACGTGGTCCGCGGAAGTGTTTATTTCAATTTGGTCAGCTCGCTGTACGACATGACCACCGCCTCGGCCTCGTCGTCTTATCTGGTTGGTGAATTCGTTGAGATGCCAAATGCTCGGCTGGAGAGTGCAATGCCCTGGTACCTACGTACGTCACGCCAAGTTTGGTTTGTTAGTGGACTCGGGCTGGGTGGGGCCGTAGCTTCAAAGAGTACCTAGTCTAAAGACATGGGAGGAGATAAGAATTCTCTAGCTAGCGGACAGAGAACACAGCATCATGGCCTCAAGTTTAACGAAAGGAGTACTGGGCTCCCTTGAGAACTTCTCCTGTATATACACTCATATATTGCTATCCAATAGAAGTGGGCTCCGTCTTCCTGCAACCTTGATAAATGAGAGATCTATTCACCAATCTGAACGGACCTTATATGGATGTGATGCAGCAATTATCTAAAATAGACGGGCGCATGCTATTAACGCAAGCTGAGGATCTATCTATAAAGTAGAGAAACGCCAGTGTTAACGACGAAGTGATGCCTTGTTGAATAGGGGGCTTTTGCACTTCTACATCCATGAGTTGCAAGATGACTGACATCTCTAACGGTGCTCTCTATTCACCTTGTTGGTTGTGAAGCGTCCTAGACTTGGTCTGTAAGCTAACTTTAATTATAAAGGCCCGGACTTCTGAATTAAATTCTCTGTCAAACCGACGATCGGCGACAAAACGAAAGCAGCTTTATCCAAATCAATGTTGTGTTCTTAATTTATTAGATTTTGAAGTTAAAGGGAGTGGGAATATGTGTCGGGAGTGAGAAGGTGAGGTAAGTATCCGAGCGTACGGATTTAATTGATCCGCAAGTGTGTGTGTATCTAGAGCTCCAACACGCAATTTCGTAAACTTGCGGAGACAGGGAGTTTAGCAGCCGGAGACGACTGCAATATAAGTGCTATGTCCACTCAGCTGAAGTTTAGGTAAGGGATGTCAACTTGTCTGTATATTACATTCCAGGAATTCCTTTAGTACAGACATCGTTTTCACTTCCATATTTGCAGCATACCCTGTCAGGCTCTGGACAAAATTGCTGGGACACCCCCACACCCAATACTAAAACGTGCCCAATTTCGGCAATGTCCTTTTATTTTACTCGTAATTAAATTAACAACCCATTAACTATAAAAAGTTCTTTTTTGACATTATTACAAAAAGCAAAGGTTATGTATCACGGTCAATATTTCGGTATGTTTTTGCGACTTTTTTTAGGTTAAGTTATGTATAAGCAAAGACCGTCGTTGATATGGGGTATAGGAGCGTGGGTGGTGGGGTGTCCCAGCAATTTTGTCCAGAGCGGCGTCCAAATTCGTGCTCATTGCAATGTCACCGTCGTTGGCACATATCGTTCAGGGCTACTGAGGCGTCTAATAATAGTTTTCGGCGGATGTTACAAGATAAAATCTTTTACCCTAATCCACACCAGGATCGTGGCGGACATCTCTCCAATGTGCAAGTCTGAAATATACCTAGATGAAACGTAAACGAAGCATAGATACATATGCGTATCATGTCACTTTCGCAGCCCCTGTGGCTTTCGTGAACCCGCTAACTTAAAGTCATTAAACATTATAGGCCCTAAAGGTGCCAGGGCGAAAGACAGGAATGTAAGCTACAAGCCCCTGGATTGTTATTCGACTCTTAAAACTGTGATAAAGAAGCACATCCCAAACGAACTCCTACATAGATTGAGAGGCTTCAAGGCCCTTGCATTCCGTGCACCGCTGGTACAACGGCCTGCAGGCGGGCTACACCTCCCACTCCCGAAATCTTGATGCCTATCAGCCCCTTCACGCACAGGATGGAGTGGCAGACTGTGATTGTGGCGTTCATGGCCGCCAAGGGATGCGATGGTGTGTTGTTCGAAGTGGTTGAGGAGCTTGCTGAGGTCTGGTTACGGAGCTCTAAGTGAAAAGACGGGTTTATCGTGTCGCTTAAAGGGGTCTTTGAAGGTCGATGCACGAATAAGTATTTCGTATTCAGGAGACCGTATAAACGAGCTGGCGACCATGGGCTAGAATATATTACACACGATCAGTCAGCGAAATGCTTGTCAAATCCAACTGAAAACCCCAAGTACTGTGTACTTCAAATCGTTCCGTATGGAGGTATAGATACCTCAAGATGTCCGCGGCCGAGACTTCAAAATACGGTCATATGTAACCGATCATTATTGCAAAGTTCAACGGTGCTGTAGACGGCCAAACCTGCATCTGGATTTCCATTTCCGGTTCCATTTCCAAGGCTATTCAAAGCTCAATGCAAAATTGACTTACATGAACCCCTTTTCATAAACCCAGAAAGAAGATTACACAATAACTTTTGACCCGAACTCTTACCCACGCCGTCCGCTTCCCAGAACAAGAGGAGTGGCCTCGCCTCCATAACTCACTAGCCCTATGCTATTCGAGGTCACCAACATCAACACCGACACCGACACCAATGCCTGACATGGTAGTCCGGACATGCTTCTCCAATAACCCGGCGTACACGGCGGTGCCGCCCGGCAGCCTGGCAATCAGGTCCCGCAGGTACGCGAAGTCGGCCTTAGCGGCCGCGCTGGTTTTCACGTCGACCATGGGGACGCGGGCCAGCACGTTGACGACGGCGCATGCCACGTCGAACAACTTCTCCGTGATCCCGGCGCCGTGGACGGCGACGGCCGCGAGCGGCAGGTCGCGCGTCGAGAGCGCGAGGTCCCGTGCCACAGCCAGCGGGTAGCGGTAGGTGCGGCTGCTGTTGCCGCCGCCGACGCCCGCGACGCTAGTAGGAGGAGCACTGGTAACACTAGCGGCGGCGGCGGATGTGCTGGCCTCGTCATCGTGGTTTATTATGCTGTGGATGCTGTTCTGCTGGTGGGGATGATAGGCGGTGGGAGAAACAGCAGCAGCAACGGCAATGGTCCGTTCGTAGGTGGTCAGGTGTCCCAGCCGCAGGCGTAGCTGCCACAATATAATGCGCAACCATGCCTGCGTGACGCGCAAGTTCGCCTTCTGCGTGTCCTGTAGGCCGTGCACGAGCCGAGACAGCGCCGGGTCGGCTGCGCCCCCCAGCGCAGCGTCGATGCCTGCCTCTACAGCATCAAGTGCCTCAGGTGGCAGCAGCGCGAAGCCGATGATCTCCTCCTGGCCGTGCAGCGCAATGAAGAAGGTATCGAGGGGACTGAACAGTCCCGCTAAGCATCTAAAGCCCACTATCGCGGGATCGTTCGCATCTCTGCCGTCATCCCCGGACGCCGACGCCGACGATCTGAAAAGTGACTGGAGAGACGGGCTGGAGGGCGTGATCTGCAACGTGACGGGTCGGCGATATCGGACGGCGTGCGACCTCTCGGACACGACGAGCACCCAGAAGAGTCGGTCGGCCAGGAACGCCCTGTCCGGAGGCATGTCCTCCCGCCGCAGCAGCAGGCAGAGCGTCGTCGCCTCGCGCAGGAAGAAGAATGCCTGACTGTGATGCATGAGCGCCGCGTGACACGCGTAGATGAAGAACGAGAGCTGCACGTTCTCAAGCGAGGGGTTGATGTTCGAGGACCGCCGCGTCACAGTCAGGTGCCGGTGTAGGGCGAGCGCCTCCTCGAGGAGAAGCCAGCCGTATGTCCTGTTGTCCGTCACGGGGTTGTGAGAGAACGGGGCCGACGAGAGCAATGTTACGGATAGATTGGCGAAGGTAAGCCCGGAGGGGTCTTCCACCTGCAGCATCACCATGGCGCACAGCCCGAAGAGCAGACAATACGCCTCACCGGCAGCCGCCGCCGCAGCGTCCGAGGATGAGCTTTCCTTTCCCGTTCGGGTGCCATAGCTAGAGCCAGTGAAAGCGGGAATGGTGATGAGGCTGATGCTCCTTGACTGCAGACTCTGCACGTACTCGGGCACCAGGATGGGAATGGTCGGAAACAGACGCTCGAAGAAGCGCGCCGAGCAATACTCGATAACATGCGGCGGAAGCAGGTCAGCCTGTCTTGGGTAAGTGTGCTGGATTGAACTCGTACCCGTAAAAGCCTGCCGGGGCGACGACGACGCCGCAGAGTCTAGGCCCGGAGACGCAGCGGTTGCGGCGGCGGCAGAGCCGGTGGTGACGATAGTGGGCAATAAGGTATGATTTGTGGCACCTAGCACCGACATGGGCATGCCTCCTCCTATGCATTGCTCCGCGAGGCCCGCCCGGCTGCAGCGCTGGCACGGGCGGTATTCGTTGCACGCCTTCTGCAGCCTCCTGCATCGTTGACAGGCCCGCGACACCTGCGCCCTCTTGGGCCGTCGCTGGCCGCCGGCGTCGCTAGGATTAACTTCATCGTTGTATGCTCTCCTGGCGCTGGTGTTGCTGGTGCTGCTCTCGTTGTCCTCCAATTGCGGGGATGTCATTCC
Organism: Monosporascus sp. 5C6A; assembly: GCA_004155035.1. Classification (NCBI taxonomy): domain Eukaryota; kingdom Fungi; phylum Ascomycota; class Sordariomycetes; order Xylariales; genus Monosporascus; species Monosporascus sp. 5C6A. The sequence continues at coordinate 162,608 of QJOB01000090.1, read as the reverse complement.
CTACTAGTAAGTATGCTGTTACCCGATCCTACGGGCGAGGCGTGCGACGCTATCGATTTGAGGAGGACACATCTGGAGCAAAAAGTGTGCCTGTTTGAAAAGATACGAGAGAGCCATGAGGATCACACACTGAAGAAAGTCTTTCGGGCCTCTTGCGGAGAGTAAATTGAGAGTACTGAGACTAAGACTAAAGTAGGTTGGTGGTTGTTTTCAGAGTGTGGGGAAATATTCCCGAACGGGTGGGGATACCTATATCAATTCGATGGAGTAAAGGGGCCGCAAAATATTCTCAGTGTAAACCGACCAAAGGGGGGTAATGGCTCCTCAAAGTTGTATGTTGTCTTAAAATGATCCAATATATATCTTGCATGCAACCAAAGCTTGCTCAATATAAAACAGGCCTATCGAATAGGGGTAAGCTCCTTTTCGGACTCAAACCGGGTTGCAAGCGCAGACACAAACCCACGTTGCATACCCCCTTGCCTGCTATTTCATCTACTGGAAGTACATCTAAAAGAAAGCTGCAGAATAGGACAGTGGCAGTAGGGGTGCCTGTTCACCTACAAATGCCCTTCATGATCTACTACGAGACCTCCCTGATGTAACTTGAAAGGCTCATAGACTGTACGCTCAGCCGAGATGTCTAGGCTTATGGTATCCGACGGCACTTCTAATGATACAGTGGGGGAGCAAAAGTCACGGCGTCTTTTTGCAACCCCATCTAAATGCGTTTTATTTCTTATTTAATCCCAACAACTCAAGGCTTTTAAATATGTCTAAATAAACTTAATTTAAGTCCAATCTAAAGCGATTTGAACTTTATTCTATACGAAAACAAGCTGGCGAACGGAAAAAATGCTGGGCGAAAGTTTTGCTAAAATGTTACTAAAACATAAAATATATAAAAAATATCGACTTTGTTAATTGGTATTGTAATTATTATATGTGAAAGATTTATAAAGTAATATTAAACTTTTAATTAAATCTCTATATAAAAACATATTTTGTTAAGTGATTTTTAAAAATGGATAAAAAACGAATAAGTCACAATAGAAAGTTAGAAAGTGGAAATGCATAGATAATATACAGCCCACGCCGCAACTTTTGCTTCCCAACTTATACATCTTCTACCGCTAATTGCACTTTGGTACACCGAAGAGATTCGCTACCAATGGCAAGGGCTTGGGACGGAACAGCGTCCTGATTATCTTATATATCTTAGCCATGAGACAAGACACTTCTTAACGCCAAGTTCTGGTCCCCTATCCGCCAGCGCCACGGCAATTATATAGCATTGCTACATCCGGCGTCTCACAACTGCCGTATTAATCAATCACTAGGGTCCATCATGGTTTAGTTGCCTGTATAACACCACGGTCCCACTAGAGATATCCAATTTACATGCCGTTCTCATATCGATGATATTATTTTACCCAGACGCAATGGAACTATAGAGCATAAGTAATCTCGAGTAAAGCCGAGGGTGCGGCACGGAGCTGATAAACTAGATGCTTACGGGGATAAAGATGCATGCGGTTAAGCGAATCTTTGCTCGGCAACTTCATTGCCATTACGATATACCATATAAGCCGCTGTATGCATCTATACGACTTATACGTCATGCACTTCACTTATTCTTGGACGAAAGCAGGGAAGCTCCACTACCTACCAAGAGCTTGTGTGACACCACTAGATACCCTCACATCACATGTTTTCTTTTACCTGCCCAAACGCAAACAACACATCGTGATCAACGTCTTCGTGTCGTTGTACTTTGCTCCTTTTCACGCCGGCGGTCAATCGGATCTTCTTATACATTTCACTTCCACCCACAACTATAATACCCGCCATCAGTAAGTATTCTGAAATAATCCACCTCAGTGGGGTGCGGGGGAGAGCTGCACGGATACCTAAGCTAATCTTCACACTTTTTGCAGTGTCTTACGCAGAAGTAGCCGCATCCGGACCGAAGCAAAGCCCCGAGGAGGTACGTGTGTGAATTGCTGACGGTGCTAACGCTTCGGGTTGTGCTGCTTGTGCTTTTCTTGGTCGTCGTCTTCTGTGATACCTTGATCATATTTGCCTTTGACGACAAGACGTGTAGCTGACCTTGGGCCGCCATACCCACAGGCTGCTGCTCCTCAGCCCCCTCAGATCGTCACGGAGGAGTCGGCCAGCACCTCGTCCCTCGTGGATGTCGACACCCCTTCGGTGCGCACGGTTCCGTCCGATTACAACGAGCAGGATGTTCAAACCGATACCCAAGCAGCACGCCAAGAGCTCGAGGATGCTGCCGCTCGCGCACGTGCCGAGGCTGACCTAGCCAAGAAGAAGAGCTCCAGGAAGGCACGGAAGGCTGACAGCGTCCTCACCAAATGGTTCGGCGACCTTTCCGACGGTGCCACCAATGCGCTCGCCGTCACCAACATCGCCGCCGTTGTCGGTCTAGGCTCATATCTGGGCTACAAGGGATTCGGCCTGTATGAGCGTGGTCTCCTGGACTGGAAAAGCGCCAGTATCGGCTTGGGTATTGTCGGTGTTGTCGGCATGGTTGAGGGCGTTCTTGGAGGGTAAGTACCTGGCTGATCCGCCCGCACATCCATCCCAATTTGATTTGCTTTCAGACCAAGGCGGCAGTTGACAGCTTGGCACAGATACCTGTACAAGGGAAAGAAGAGCCAGTCATAGAGAGCTTCTCTCGGTATACCCCACTTCCAACTCGAGATTCTAGCTCGAGGCTACTTCGATTCCCAACAGAAACCCGACATGCATCGCGGGGCTCGCGAATCGTGAGCTGATGTGACTACGACGGATGATGCGACATGGAGTTATGTGGACTAGTGCATACAGCGTCTCTGCTCCTTGATGGTGGAATTCAGAATTCGTCGCTACTATGACACGATTCGAGGTAATCAAGGGATCAACTAGGTAATAATTCCCGTGGATATATCAAAATGGGATGGGACTCTTCCCTAAAATCATACCTCCACTGTTTTCTACGGTGAATTTCGCGTGTTCTCTTCTTATACTTATGTCTAAAGGTGGATCTTGTATTGATAGTATCCCTCCCATCTGCTACGAACGTGTCATCGTGTGCAAAGACCGGCTGGTCCTGGGAGCTCCGAAGCCTCAAAATTCAATCGATGACGTATGTGGAGACATCATTCAGTTTTCGGCGACCGGGACACTGCGGAAAGAAGAAAAGGAGCAAAGACTACAAAGGACCTCCATCCACTCAAGGAGAAACTATACCAGCATGCACACGAAGAACGCTGGATACATGTTCAACTATTGTAGCTCGGCGAGCAGTGTAAAAACAGGGGAAGTCTGCTTTAAGGCCGCTTACTCCTCAATGGCTGCCGCGTTAAATAGAACAATACCGTTTTAGAGCTTGCCAACATGGAATACTTACTAGGCTAGCTGCTAGTTGAATGCTATTCTTTACATCGCGAGAGGATCGAGGACTGCTAGTAGTTGCCACTTTCTACGAAAAATTATTTATTTATTTATTTCAATTTCAAATTTAAATGTTTTAATGTTTATTTTTTTTTCTCTTCCTTTTTTGTCCAGTAATAGCAAGCTGAGAACTCCTACTATCCTAGATCTCTGACGTACCTAAAGCCCAATTCGATGGTAGCATCTACTCAAATAAACACCGACATACACTTCTGTACCGTTTGTTCTGTATTATATGGTATGGATTTAGATATCTTGGAAAATTCAGTCGGCAGATAATTTAACTCATGCTAATCTGAATGCTACCATTACTCTTCAAAAAAAAAGGAGGGAAAAATGAATCCGCCTACTGCTCATTGACAAACAGCCCAGCCATGCCCATACCGGTGCCGATGCACATGCTCGTGAGCAGGATCTTCTTACCGGTACGGCGGCACTCGCTGAGGCCGGTGACGATCTGGCGCGCGCCCGTGGTGCCGAGCGGGTGCCCGAGGGCGATGGCGCCGCCGCGCGGGTTCATCTTGGCCCAGTCCAACTTGAGGTAGTCGCGCGTGTAGACGGCCATGGTGGCGAAGGCCTCGTTGACCTCGATGACGTCGACGTCGTCGAGGGTGAGGCCGTGCTGCCGCAGCAGCTTCGGGATCGCCACCGTCGGGCCGATGCCCATTATGCGCGGCGCCAGCCCCGCCACCGTCGACCCCACGTACTTGGCCAGTACCGGCAGGCCCAGCCTGAGCGCCTTGCTGCGCTTCATCAGCACCACGGCCGCAGCGCCGTCCGTCACCTGACTCGCATTGCCGCCCGTCGTCATGGGGCCCCACTGCGGAAACGCCGGGCGGATCTTGCCAAGGCCCTCGGCCGTGGTGCCCGGACGGATACCCTCATCGCGGGTGAGCGTGACGGTCCTGAGCTCGCCGTCGGGGCCCTTGACCCGCGTGGTGATGGGCACGATCTCATCGTCGAACCACCCAGCCTTCTGCGCGGCCTCGGCGCGCCGGAAGCTCTCGGCGGCGTACTCGTCGATCTGCTCGCGCTTGAGGCCGAAGTCGCGCGCAACATTCTCGCTTGTCCAACCCATCGCCTGCATGCAGTCGACGGCCTCCTGGCTGTGCTTGATGACCTCCTCGTCGAACGGCTGATCCAACGCGTCCCCCCCAGCCGTCATGCTCTCCGTGCCCGCCGCGATCCCGATCTCGATCGACCCGCACGCGATGGCGTGCGCGATGTCCGCCGTTGCCTTCAGCCCCGACGAGCAGAACCGGTTGACCGAAGACGCGCTCGTCGTGTTGGGGAACCCGGCCGCGAGCGCCGCCGCCCGCGCCTTGTAGGCTGCCTTACCGTCCGAGACCTATAGGAACGAAGAAGCGCATGCGTCAGTCCATTGTTACGCAAGTATGTATGACACCTATGGAGGTATGCATGTCATGGTAGGTGGAGCCACGCAGCGGGAAAGCAGTATACTACGTACGTTGCCCATACAAATGTCTTCGACCAATTCGGGCGCGAAGCCCATGCGCTCCTTTGCCTCCTTAAGTATGGCGTACATCAGGTATTCGACGGATGTGTCCTTGAAGCCGCCCTTTTTGCCCTTGCAGAGGGGCGTCCGGATGGCGAGGGTGATGACGACATCGTCGGGGTTCTTGGAAGTTCTGATTATATGACAATAAGTTTCTAAACGTAATTCTCAACCGTCCCCCATCGTAAAGGGCAGAATCTATTATTGTAATAGGGGGAAAGGTGTGAAAAGGCACGGGAAATCGGCACAGGATACCAGGTACTTACATATGCGCGAGGGATGAACCCGGAGTGATATGCTTCAAGATAGAGGTAACCCGTTCAACAGCCATCTTTCTCTTCTCGCAGCTGGCGGGCGTGCTTTACTAGGCTACTAAGAGAGACACACAGGAAGGATAGAGAGGTGAACAAAAGGACAGACTTAAGCAAATTTGCGAGAAAGCATGGCCGAAAGAATTAAAAGCTGATGCTGCGGACTGGATACTGGTTAAATACGGAAGGTAAGGTTAGTACGGTGGGTATGTAGAGTTACTAGACTAATCGGTAAAGGGAGATCAGCGATAACCTAGGGACAATGTAGGCACCGGACCCCGGATTCTCACCCCACCGAATCCGCCGCGGCTCGAGGTAGTACTACGTCGTAGGGTAAGTTTAACATCGTAGTTAGGTATCCCCCACTTATCCAACATTTTCAGGACCTAGCGTTTCTGATCCAAATACGACACATTTAATGGGATATGACTACTTTTGCTAATGCGACTACAGTCCTTCTTCGTGTGCCACCCGTCAGCAGCGTCATTCCGAAGCAGTCAAACGGCGGAAGCAGTCGGACGGGGAGGCTAAGGATGTGTATGCGTAGGTAGTAGCAGTAGGGACGCATCATATATCCGTAAAGTTAATTGGAAGCTAGCAGCCAATTAGTAAGGAGCTTAACGTTGGCGTGGTCCTCAGCACTACCGAACTGGGATGTTTTTATTCGGCCTTCTACTCAGTAGAGCCCTCTTCCTATTTTGCCGAGGCATCACGCTCCAACAACGGCCGGTGTTTCGGCAGATACAGCAGACTGCTCCCCACTATTGCGGGCTCACTAAAGAACTGCTTAGATAATGAGGAAAGAACTAAGCGCTGATATCCGGGGTCCTGTCTGTTAAAGCCCTCCAGTGACGATATCCCTAGCTTTCTCCTACCAAGCTATTTGATTTTCCCATCTTATACTCGGACGTGTCCGCGGCCGCTTTGTTAGCAGCCTTTGAGGATAACGGAGGCTACAGCCTTTTTCTGACTTCTTCATAAGCAGCTTGGAAGAATAACTAAACACCGGCTGTAAATCTACGTCCGACCTCCAGGGAGCACTTTGACAGCACCCGGTAACATAAAGACTTGAGCCACTGTCAGCGTCACTGCTCATTGCCCATCTCATTGGCCTCATAGTGTTCGAAAGGACGAAGCTCAAATTAGATAATCTACGTATCTATCTTCCACCGCCCCAGCTCTAACCCGAGCTAGGGTATTCCGACTTCTGGCAGTATACTGCCCCGCAGCCATGAGACCAGGCATTTGGGACAAATTATCATCCGAAATGTGTGCGAATTCCAGGGTATTATTCTATAAGTCTATGTGATTGATGTATTTGCCTAGATTCTGTGTCGTCTTGTTCTTCCCATCCACATTCCACTGATCCCGTATTCTAGCACCCGGTGGTTCAGTCGCCATAGCCCCTCCAGGCGCCGCCGAAGAATGTCTTCTGTACCCGTACAAGTTACCGCAACTTAACTGGGATCCGATGCCTCTTCGTGGCGAGTTGGCGATCAGCCATCCCACGCTCACGACAATCGATTACGTGTCGCTTCGTGGCAATCATGGTCACCTGTCGACGCCCTAGCGAATGGTCTCAGCAATTCCTCCAACCCTCGTGTATCCAGGAGGACGGACCACCAGCCGTAGATGCCGGGAAAGGCAGGCACCGTGGCAACTGTCTTCACACTAATGCAACCATTCCCTCAAAACAATACCGACAACCACGGCCACAACAAAAGAGACCGGGCTTAACCGGGCGGCAGTGGCGGAAGACTGGGGATCCACGCCAGTCGCTGACCCCCCCAGGTACCAGGAACCGATATCCGTCAGCTCGCCGCTGTTGCTCAGCATCACGGCGTTGGGCCCGACGTTGCTAGCCTCGGACCGGAAAGAGCCGAAATAGCTGTACCGGCCGACGCTGTCCATGCGGTCGAAGTACTCGGAAGACATGTTAAAGAACTCTTGAGTCGTCGGCAGGTCCTGGTTGTCGAAGTTATACTCGGTGATCCATTGCGTGATGTTGGGAAAGCTGTCTCAAGGTCAGCTTAGAATAACAGCATCGTCTCTCGTCGAGACGAGGGAATGTCTTTCTCTGGTTAATGATTCCATTTCCTGGTACGACTTACGCGGCGGAATAGGAACCCATATGACTAGCCAATCCCTCGAAATTCCCATACCAGTGGATATTCACGAAGTCGTACGTGCAGTTTCTCTCCTCACCGCCGGAGCTCACAAGCTCCGAGCAGTTGCCCAGAAACTGTTGCAACCAGGGAATCCCTCCCCAGCCGCCCGTGCAAGCCGGCAAGCCTAGCTTCACACCCCGCTCCGCCAGTGGCTCGATGTTGCGGATCCAGACGCGCGCCGCCGTCGCGGGGTCCACGGCGCTACCGCCGGACTGGCCCTGGGGGCCGTCGGGCTCGTTGAACGCGAGCACGTGGCGGATATCGCGCCCGGCGTCGATCTGGGCCTCGACGGACTCACGGAAGGACGCGTCGTCCTCGTCTTCGGGGGCGCCCCAGAGCATCGGGACGAACTCGAAGTCCTCCTGCGGCAGGCCCGCGAACTCCGCTGACGGCTCCCGCTCGTAGTTGTAGTACCACGTCAGCGGGGAGCCCGGCTGCGAAGTCCATACCGCGGCATCCTCGGGCCACCGCGGGTCCGGCACGAAGACCAGGCCACGCTTAGGGGAGCTGGTCTGCGCCCATGCGAGCGGGAGGGCCGCTGCGAGGACGGCAGATGAGAGACGCATCGCGGGAAAGCGAGTGGGTATGAGCGCATACAGAGGGGAGCGGTCGTGGGAGGATGGCTGTCGCGGGTCTCTCCTAATATCTTAGCGCTATTCAATTACGAGGCTGCATTACCATTATTAGGGCCCTTGAGAGAAAAACGATAGCGATAAACGAACGACTGAATGTCTTAAGAACAACAAGCAAAATCTGTGATACCCGTCAGACGAACAGCACACAGGAGCAGCTGGAGAATGGTGAGAGAGGGTCCCGGTCCTCCCGGAAATGCAACCAGGCCCGCGCATCTGCGCTCGTATTCTATTTATACGTCTCCAGATTTATCTGCAGCTCTGGGCAGCTGAAAAGGCTTGCAGCGCTGCCAGACAGCCGGAGCCCCGCCCCCTAATACACACGGATGCACTATTGACATTTAACTCACGGAACTGGAAAGCTGAGCAGGTTCAGGCCCAGGTTCCGCTCTGCTAAAACACGCCGCCGAGGGACGCCACGGGAGGACGTGATAGGCAGGAATATCACCTTGTACAATGAAAGGGGGAACTAAGCCCACATTTAATCCTCCCAATAATCACATGCAGCCAAGATAAGAGCGTAACCCGATCAGAATAAAGGAGCTGAATGTGATTACATTCTCAATATCGGCCGAAGACTCACAGTACGATGGTCTCCTCTGAAGAAGCGCTTTTTTGTTGGAACGTGGTTGCTCACTACTACTTATCGGAGCTTTTCGTAAAACCGATAACATCGGCCAAGTGATGTGGCAGTATGTGGCGAAGTGCCGCAAAGGTGATTCCATTCTGGGAGCTCCTTGCGCCTGAACGACCCTTTTTTTTTAACCTGGGACGTTTCTACGCCACAAACAATGTGGCCCGTCCACGGACGTCCACGACCTGCTCGAGTTCAGGGAGTTGACGATAGATATGTCGGAGGCAGTGGCGCAGGATTCCTAGATGCGAATCCATCGCGGCGTGTAACAGGGTCTCATAGACGAACCTGGACCAAATTGCCGCGTCATGGTCTAATGTCATTCATATGGATTCCTCCCAGGATCACAACCCTAGGCTGACACTTGACATTCACTAATGCATCGTCGCTACATTCCTTTCCATATCTCGCCTTACAAGCGGGAAGAAAAGAAACATGATAAATGCAAATAGTGAGTCCACAATACGCCAGCGTCTCTTCGGCCACGACGCCATCGCGTTGGCCCAGAGCGCTTGCGGACCAAATCGCTTGTCCATGACGGCGAAATCATTGTTGTCCGTCGTTGCCACGATCTCGGGCGCGATCTTGTGCGCGTACAGGAAGTCTTCCTCCAGGGCGGCAAGATCCCCACTGGTCTACTCGATGCGCTTGGCCAGCTCCGGCTTGTTCTTCTGCTCCTCGAGGAGGGTGGGCGTGATCAATTATGCGCGAAGATGCACTGCACGATATACATCGGCTTGAGCCCCGAGTAACGCATGGCTCGGAGGCGCAGAGTGTCTGCCAGGGCGTGTTGGGCAGCTTTGGCGGCTTCTAGTGGGTTAGCATGCATGCGCACACCGCTGTACTTATATGCCTTCGCGGTGAGAAGGGGGCTCCGGTCAAGTTACCTGAGCATGCAAGATAGCCCGGGACCGGAACGAGCGATGCGGAGCTGTTGACGAAGAGGATCTTGCGGAGCCGCGGACCGGGTGGAGTCTCGGCATTCTCGTCGTCCTTTGTCCATCGCTTGAGCACCGCCTGGGCTAGATATACGCCCGAGTAGTAGCTGTTTTTCATGCAGCGCTCGAATACTGGGGTTCGAGGTCAAGAAGAAAACCGAGTTCAGTTGAAGTGCCGCCAGCGACGCAACAAAGGATGTCGGGCATCTCAGGTTGAGAATCAAGGAGCGAATTGGCCTGTCTGATTGGTCAGCCGGAACTGGCGATGAAGAAGATGTGTAGAGCAGGGGCTACGGGCATTGGAGGCGATGCCCATATCACTTGCTACGGCGTTGATCCCTTAGCTTTCGTCTTGCCTAGCGGCAAGTATCTCGGCTTTGGCTTCACCAAGCAGCTCCTGCTTACGACCGAAGATTGTGTGATATTGGCGCCTGGCCTTGGTCAGCATACACATGCTCTCTAGTTTAGCCTTTTCGAACAACACACACCTTGGGCTACCATCTCCTTGGACACATCTCTCTCCAAAGCCCAAGAGCCACCAACAACGAAAACGGTCAACATATGTTAGCGTGCCGGGTTAGAAATTTACGTGACTCTTTGTGACATTCATATCTTCCCACGGAGATCCGTTGCGCCCACCTTGTGTATGTGATTCCCTCTAGAGTTGGGACCGCTGCTGGTATGAAAAAAGGTACCAAGGGTAAGTGTAGGAAGAGAGCGGTCTGGTTCTGTAGGGTTTTGACGGGGAGGGAAGCGCAACACCAAGCAATATGCATTCATGCAAGTACAAGCCTCTGCTTAGTGCCAACAGTTAAGCACGGTGCGGGCAGAATGACAGAATAGGGTTCTCAAATGCACCTATGAGAGAGTTTATTAATATAAATAGCTGTACAAGCGAAGAAAGCCGATTATACAGCATAAGTACATGGTAGCCAGGCTTGGTAGGTAACTCTCTGACTGTGCTGCACAACACAAATTACAGTATGAGCTGGGTTGCAGGTTGTACTAGGTACCTAAGTAAGTGAAAGGATCCCCTTTACACAGGCCTTTAAGACTTTATAGGGTATAATTGTCAGTAGCCCCAGATATTTATCCACTTCATACGAAAAGTAATGGCGCGTTAGGCGTTTGGGACGTAAAGGGGGTTCCGCCCTATATGGGCTGATATATGAGCCTACAGCTAGATCCGAAATGTCACTAAGGTAATAGACGTCAGACTAGCACTGAGGCGAACGTTTCTAATAAAATCCCCTAGGATATTAAGACGCATTGTAACATCTCACTGGATCGTGTCTTTTAAGTCTATCATATAACTGAAATTGGCCCTATGTTACGCGTATATAGAGGAGAGTCTTGTGAAGCGAACCTTGTATAGCTGTCGGTAGCTATAGAATTGGGTTTAGGAGCCGCTACAACACCAAACTGCGAAGTACAGTGGCAGGCCAGTCTGGTTCCGTCGTCTGCCCGACTCCTTTCATTCAGGTGATAGATGATGACTTCTGGATTTACCTGGGCGGGCAGTCACAGCCAGTGCAACCTGCCTCAACACAGTAGTAGAAATAGTTCGGGGGGTTCGGGAAGGGCGTCTACAGAATCCAAAGTTAAACACGCCATCCTATTGAGTCTGTGGAGGTTTTCTTTCAAAGGACGGTTGTCAGGACGACATACCATGTTTTGGGTCGCACAGTTGCATTCAGCTCCTTCAGGACAGAGCTCGGGCCTGTGCTCGTTCATGCCGCATTCCGTCTGTCGCTTCATAAGCTTCACCTTACTTGCATCGGCAACAACTGGCTCCGGGAGGGCTGATACGGAGGCGGCAAGGCTCAGGATCACCAGTGCATTGAAGAAAATAGGGAGTTGCATTCTGATACTGGTGGTGGCCTAGAGATCGGAAGACTTGCTGAGAAGATATGGGTAAAAGGGAATTAGTTAGATGTGGGAATCAAAGGTGTTCTGAACACTTGAAGTGTTGCTAGGGATGGGTTTACACTACGCTTCATATATTCACGATATTTTGATCCTTGTTTAGCAGATAGGATGTAGGCGACGGACTTTGCCGTAAGAAGAGGTATCTGCCCTGGCCGCCCAAAGACGATTAGACTCAACTATAGCCAATAGCAATCTGGTATCTGACCATAAGGCGAGGCTAAACTAGAAGTTCTCCGTGCATGTTTTGGCTACAATACTTTATGTCATTGGTTTGAATTCGTTTGACAGGAGCATTGATCAGTACACGAGGAATCGCTGTGCCCCGATACTGCCTCTCACCGTCTTGGAGTTCTACCGTACCCTGCCTTTCGGAGTAACGATCTGCCAGAGCCAACATATCACGTAAGCCCGGAGTATCCGCCGGGATGTTGACACACTAGGATCCGCAGAGAAATGACGCAGAGTTAAGGTTCCGCCGCCGGTGAGTCCTTGCAACCTGCGGCCTCCGAAGTCAGTTGATATAACGACGTGGGAAATGGTGATTTTGCGCATGGAGGGACCTAGAACGGACGCAGGAGCTGTCTTGGCGGTATGGGAAATGCCGACGACACGAATTTATGACCCAGTATCGAAGCGGCCCCCTGGGCCGCCGGTAGTTGACTCCATTTGACTTGGCTTTGATATAGCTCGGCTCTCGTGAGCTATAGGACCCATGGTTGATATATTTGGAAGAGCTTTGCGACTGCACGACGGACCACGGAGTATGGGCCTGGCGAGCTCACTCCGCCCATTAGGCCATGACTTTCGTGGCCACCTATTCCACTGGGACTCATCTTGGATGGACATAATGGAGTAGAAGACATATTGGTGGCGTTGAAGTAGTAATGAGTGACGGGTGATTCTGTTAGACCACTTGACACGGGCCAGGGGCTTGGGCGCTCCCCCCCACCCCCCCAGTTGTAAGACGTAGACAGAAGAGCAAGCAACCCACTCCCCCCAGTCTCAAGAATTACAACGTATTTGCCGACATAACACTTATTATTTACTTTTTAAATAATAAGTAGCTCTAGCGAATTGATAAGTGAATAATCGGCTTAAGCATAAGGTTATTCTCGAACATATATAACCCTGATTTTCCCTAGCTGTTGCAGGAAGAAGATAGCTTGATATAGCTGAATTGACATTCTTTAAACACACCCTGAGATTTCCCCTATTTCTGATTTAGCCTTCCTACACACACGTTTGCTGGCAAAGGTCTCCTCACACTCTTCAGGGTAGCCTCATCTTTTGTCGCCATCCTGTCGCCAACTTCCTACATCATTATACCATTATTGTACGTGTACAACCCTATAATGATTCCTGCCCCGTGGAACATTACTTCTGACACATGTTTATTACAAGAAAGACTTGCTCAACATTGTGTTCCTGTTGGCACTGTCGGCTACGAACGACTAGTATGAAGATGTTCAGGTGCAATGGGACTGCTGCTGCAGAGCATTACTGTTGGAAAAGCTTCACATGATTTCAAACTGGCAAGGCTCTCATGCACGTTGATTCCAGCTGAGCAGGATTTCATCATCTGGACTTCCGACTTTGTCGTTTCCTTGGATCTGAGGTTGGAATATGGTCTTCAGACATATCCCCGCACTCCTGATTATCTGCGTGTGAGAAATCGCGCATATTCGCATCCGCGGCCCCTTTTCCCGGCGAGTCCCCCGCTTGAAAACATCGTGAGCGAGGCAGCACACCTACCAAACATGAAAGAATAACACTCTTTAGAAGTATGAGACCTGAATCAGTGGGCCCACAGTAGCAGTCGCTGTGGGTGCTATTTATCTGGTGCTAGTTTAGTCCACGACTCCACGCCCACGCAGTTTTGTCAGAGCGCACTTGGTGAAATGGAACCGGCTAACCGAGAAGATTAGGAGGGTCCCGAAAACTAGAATGCAGATCACGTTCACGGCGACCGAATTATATCTCCCGATGAACGACGAATTGTCAACAGGCCGTCTTCGGAAAGTCCGGTCTATTCCCACGTCAGTAGGTGTGACCGATTATGTGGACTTGAGGGCGGCCGAAACCAATCTGGTAGGTTAAGATTTCCACAAAAGCTGCGGAAGGCAATTGAGATTTGCGGGAGGGGGTTGTTCTTCAGGGTCCTGTGTCTCCTTTGGGAAGCCCTTTGACGACCCCCCTAGACTAGAGAGCGGTCTGTCGAGCCAGCGCCGACTCGTTCTTGACGCCTAGCTTATTCACACGTTAGAGATTTGCAACTTGTCACTGGATCGCGAGTGCCCTCTCTGCTTAAAATTGTCTTCCAAGCCTCGAGATCACCGAATACGTTTGAATATGGCTTAGTGGCCGAGAAAGATGCCCGTAGGGGTTGCCGACCCTCATATACCGATAGCGGAGGACTCCTGCTTCGCGCTTCCATGGAACGAATTCCATAGCGAATACATTATTCCCCACGGAATAAATGATGGTGGTTTAGATGCTAACAGCCGGTCACCCGTGATATACGCACTCGCACAAGCTGATTCCCCCACAGGGCTATACGCAAGCGAGAGCTGCGGCTTAGTCCATACCGGGGCTCCGGGGACAGGAACGCTAATGCCCCTTTAAGCTTCCCCCCTTTGCAAGTCTTAGAACAGGTCCGTTCACCGCACTTCAGTTAACCGATGTATACCTGGAGTTACTGAAGTCTTTTTGATACCTAATTAGACTGATATATGACCAGGAGTACTCTCACAGTATCTCGGTACCTCACAATGCTGGCTGGGCAATGAAGCTACGATCCAGTTCGCAAAAGGGCAACAGATGATAATCTCAACCCTCAGGTTAGCCCTGCATTCCCTCATTCACCAAAGGATAGAGGATGGCCCTTGGCTCTCATAACTCGCCGCGATGGACCCACACATAGGACAGGAGCCATACTAGTACGCATATAGGTGATATGTAGTGGCAACGAGTCACACATACTGTACGGATGCCTCGGATAGTAAGAGGGCATTATTGTGCTGTCGAATTATAAAATTCTGCTCCTAAGTCGAGCCTTTTTATCAGTTCCCCCCTTTTTAGCTGACATGGTTTATGACAGACTGTATATAAACTGTGAGCTGGTTATGTATACGGATGGCGATGTGCCTTTATAAGGGGATTCCACTTACAAGTCTTGCATGCAATTCTGGTAAACAGATTGTATTCCTTTGAAACAGCCGACGTCCATGGAAAGCAAATCGCTTTCTGGATAAATACCTAGTGAGAAAGATTGATGATGCAATTTTAAGGTTTAGACTTTCGGCAAGGCTAGACTCTACATAGTTAGGTAAATTGCCCAAACGGCTAACCTGATCTTAACTTCCATGGTGGCTCGTGCATCTCCTCGTTGTCGCCTCAGGGCTGCAGGGCTGGCCGTTGCTGAGGGTTCAAGTGTTGGTGAAGGCTTCAACCGGTTAGGCTGGCTGCTGCTAGGCTCGAAAAGCGGCCAGCTGTCAGCCATTTGATAATCCTTGACAATCTCTCTTTTCCAATAGGAAATTTTCGAAAAAAGAGGGAGGTCGCCGTCACCACCACAACACAAATTGAATCATCAGGCAATTACCACCACAACCACCGCATAAGATACATACACAAAGGTACGCCGCATTTCTGCCCGCCTTTCCACCAAAAAGCAAATACCTGCGTGACCCGTGCATATTATGTCAACATATCTTCGATAAAGGCTTTACATACCTCTACTCAACATTCGAGGGAATCTTGACCCGAACAAGAAAAAAGAAAGACAGTATCCTTTTTTCCTACTTGACGCATGCTAAGTCCCGGCTTGTATTATAGTAGCAGTAGCAGCCATTATCCCGCCTTCGAGCCGGTCATCTTTCGATCCGCCCGTCCGCATTTTCCAGCTACCTACGTACTTGTTCTGCGCGAACCGCGACCAGTACCAACATTTCACACGCGAAAAAACATTTATCGACATACACCCTCATTTCTCCACTGAGAATCCTTCGACCTTTTAAGTATCTCAGATCGCTTTGGACGCCACTGTATACTTTTTTTGTCGGTCAGCCTGTCATCTAATTGACAACAGTCGTACATCACCGTCACCATCATCATCACCATCATGCCTTCAAATCTACCTTCGAGCTTTGCCTCGGCAGCCGCTGGACAGAACACAAGCCGTGACGCGAGGGGTGGTACGAGATCTGACGGACGCGGAAATTCTAGCGGAGATTGGTAAGTCCATGTCTTTTGCCCTTTTGCCGCCTTTTTTTCTTGAATGTGCAGAGGTAGATGTAGAAGTTGCATCATGTCAGATCTACCACGTCTCCTTCTATCTCGCCATTATCATCGACCCTCGCGCGCTGAAGACTCGACGTGACCTCGCACCCCTCTTGTATGGGGGCCTGGGATGTCCCTTGGAGCCCGCGGAGCGCTTTCGCGTACGATACAAAACGCCTTGGCATGCGCGATTCAGTTCGAGACAGACTTGTGGTGGCTGGTGGTTGATCTCCGCTTCGTATTCAACTTGCTCCTCCGCTGACACTCTACTCTAAACTCTATGCAGGTCTAGACAGGGTCGATCCACTAACGGCACTCTCACTTTCCGCCGGACATCTACGACACCTTCGAGCCAGACGTCAAACCAGATGCAGGCTTCGACCGAGTCCATCCAGTCAGGCGTCTCGGATCCTGCTATTGTTTCAGCGATGCCTGTCGGTTCCACCAACGTTGAAAATGCTACGAATCCTCCGAGATATTCGAGAGACCAGATATTGTCGATCTTCGCTACATCCGAGCAGTCCAGCTCTAATCAGCCGGATGTCTCGTCCCTCTTCCTCCCGGGCTGGAATCCCGGACATGCTAATGGCACTTCGGCGAGAGGTTGGGGGAAAAGCACCGATACGCATGCCGCTCCTCAAGAGCCGGATCTTTGCTGGAATACTGCCGGGTCTGTCAAGGCGGTCGGGCTGCAGGAGATGTCTTCCGAGGAGAAAGAGGTGGGCAAACTATTCCTCCCGGCACTGCGTACTTCTCACAGGACAAGTGCAAGTGCGTGACCGTTCGAGCTGACCCTGGCATAGTTGTTCGAGTCCGATGTAAATTCGACCCTAAAGCCACCTCCGCAGAACAAGGACGGAAATCATCCGGGAGGGGGGGTAATGAATGGCCGCAAGACGTCCGTCTCGCACGGCGGGCCCAACAACTTCGGGTTGAACTCACCGTCGTCTGCCTCTAGACCGGGTACGAGACGACGTGAGACAACCGACACGAATCCATTTTCCGGCGGTGGTGGCCTGGTTTCACCCACCACGGCCGCCCGGCCTTCCCGCGACGATCCATCCTACTGGTTTAACCGAAAGAACGTGGATCTGAAGGATTCGGAGCCCGACGACGATTCGAACCAACGCGATGCCGGGCCCCCCAAATCCCTCCCCTTCGGTAGCCTCATGCGGAACAACACGACCACGGGCGTTACGGCGCTGGGCCCGTCTTCGCCCTGGCAGGCTCCGTCGCCGGGCGGTGCTTCCGGCATGGGTAGCTTTGGAAACTTCGCTCATCCGGGCTCCGCCATCGGCGAGAGGCGACCGGGACCTACGCGTGGCGAAAGTCGCCTGGCACATCTCATTCCCAAGGACGGTTCCGACTACAAGAAGGAAGAGAGTTCTGGTGCCGATCTCAGCCGCCCGTGGCGCTCCCGTCCGAGAACCGACACTGACCCATTCGGCGATGAGAGTCACTCGGGGAGCGCCGTGCTGGGGGGTGCCCAGGACACGAGCCCGCCGCCCATGACCCACCAGGCCCTCCGCAACCAGGGTTTTGACACGCCGGTGAAAGGCTCCGCGGCTGATTTCGGGATGTCCGGCCTTAACCTCGGCAGCCATCCGGATCACGACAACGAGCCCCTGAGCCCCTCCGAGACGAACCCGTTTCGAAGCCCGCCCGGCGATCGTGGCGAGCATGATGACGGCGGTGAGAAGTCTCACGGCTTCGGTGGCATCCCCGAACATGTCTCCGGCTTCTCAAACCTGCAGCGGGCTTTCGGCCACGCAGCCTTCGACGGCAGTGATCGTAGTCAGACCTCGAGCGTCGGCGCCAAGACCTATCCGCCGCTAGGTAATCTGACAGGCTGGCCTTCGTCCGGCACTCCCGATCGCGAGCGCGGCGGCGGTTTTCCTGGATTCGGCGGTTCGCTCTTCGGGTCCGTGGGCGATATCCAATCTCCAAGTCTCGGTAGTCTCAGCGGCGTCTTCGGTCCCGCCACCACGACGGGCCTTGGCGGCTCTGGCTCCATCAGCCGCGGCAGCAAACTCGGTTCTCTGTTCCCCCCTGCTATGCAAGCCCAGATGCATGCACATGACAACGACAGCAACATGAGCGATTCGATCCCTGACCTGCGCCAGAGCAATCCCCTCGGCGCCATCGGCCGAAACCCGCTTGTCGATCATGTCCGCGAGGCCGAGAGTCCCCTCCGCGGCGGCAGAGGTATCTTTGCTGACATGTTTAACCCGCCGGAGCAGAGCCGAACGCCGGGTTCTTCCGAACCTCTGCACGGTGTTATATCGTCCGCCGCTCCCGGCCAGGCATTTACGCCGACTACCAACGCTCCGTTCTCCGGCGGTCAACCGTCCGAACCTCCGTCTGCCCAGGCGCGCACGATGGTCATGCCCGATCGTATGAGATGGGTTTACCTCGATCCTCAGGGTAATCAACAAGGTCCCTTCACCGGTCTCGAGATGAATGATTGGTACAAAGCGCAGTTCTTCACGCCTAACCTACGTGTCAAGAAGTTAGAGGATGCCGAATTCGAGCCGCTGGGCCAGCTGATCAGACGCATCGGCAACTCGCGCGAGCCGTTCTTGGTTCCCCAGATCGGCATCCCCCACGGGCCGCCCTCCCAGACTGGTCCGTTCTCCCCGAGCAGCGGCGGCGTGATCCAGCCGCCGCTGGTCGGTGCGTTCCCCAGCTTCGGTAGGACGTTGACGGCGGAAGAGCAGAATAACCTCGAGAGGCGCAAGCAGGAGGAGCAGTTCCTGCTGGCCCGCCAGCGTGAGTACCTGGCGAGCCAGCAATCCTTGGCCCGGATGCAGGTGCAGGGTGTCCCTAATCTGCATCACCATTCCAGCGCCCACAGCCTGCACAGCCAGCCAAGTTTCGGCAGCATCACCTCGCCTATAACGATGCCCCCGCAGCCGCCTATCGGTGCGATCGGGTCGGGCGGGACATTTTTCGACTCGCAGACCACGCCTGCCGCACCCGGCAACACCGGACCTTCCCGTGAGTTGTTTCGTGACGAGGATCTCGCGCACCTGTCTGAGCCCGAGCGCCAGTTGCTGGCTGGCCTACAGAACAAAGGGGGTCTGAGTGTCAATGTGCCCCAGCAGCAACAGCAGCCGGTCGGCATGCCTCCGGAAGAGGGCAGCCTACGAGGACAGCTTCCCGGAACCGGGGACCTGATTGAAGACGAACAAGGCTTTCGGGGGCGACTGCAGGAATTCGAGCAGTTAAGAGCGCAGCGTGACGCACAAATGACGGAACAGCAGCCAACGAACGCCCAACGGAAGACGGTCGAGCGAAGCCCGTCTCCTCTTAGTCCCACCGCGCGACCGACCGAACCGCAACGTGGTGCTGACGAGCCGGCAGAGCCTGACAGCGACCACCGGCGTGCCGCAGCCCAAGAATCCGCTCACAAGCAATACCAGCAGGCGCAGGCCGCGGTCGCGGCGACCAAGTTGAGCGGGCTCCCGATGCCTTTCCCGCCGCCTCAGTCGGCCACGCCTCTGCCCGCTCCGGCTCCTCAGCGTCTCAAGTCCAACCTTCCCGAGCAGTATGCGACAAGCTCTCGTTCTGACACCCCCGACGTGACGCCCTCGTCTGCCACGGTGCAGCCCCCGCCGCTGGCTCCTTGGGCCAAGGACGCCGCATCCGAGTCCCACAAGGGACCCAGCCTGAAGGAGATCCAAGCCGCCGAAGCCGCCGAAGCCGCCAAGGCTGCCAAGGCCGAGGAGGCCGCTGCCCTCGCACGTCGCGCGATGCTCGAGCAGGAAACTGCTCGTGAACGCGAGAAGGCGGCCGCTATCGCTTCGGGTCTCCCGACTACGAGCACCTGGGGAACTGCATCTCCGGCCAACGTCGGTCCGCCGTCCAGCCCGTGGGCTAAGCCCGCAGCCGTCAAGGGCCCAGCACCCGGAGCGAGCGCGGCCGCCCAGGCTTCGGACAAGAAGAAGACCCTCGCCGAGATCCAGCGTGAAGAGGAAGCTCAAAAACAGAAAGCCAAGGAAACCGCGGTGCAGACCGGCGTGGCGTCTGCGACTGGCAAGCGCTATGCCGATCTGGCCAGCAAGCCCAACGCTACTCCCATACCCAGCCAGCCACCTGGTGGCAGCGCCGCTGCTTCGCCCGGTGTGGGCTGGGCTACGGTGGGAGCCGGCGGGAAGGTGAAAATTCCCACGGGCCCCGCCCAAGGCCGCACGACCAGCACCCCGAACATCAAGGCGGCCGTCACCGCTGCCAACACCGTCACGGCTGCTTCCGCCAAGCCTGCGACCAAGCCGGCGGGCTCCTCGGCGGGCAACGCCAAGTCCGAAGCTATGGACGAGTTCAATAAGTGGCTTCATAACCAGCTAAGCCGGGGAATCACTGGTGTTACGGACAGTAAGTATTCTACCGCCTTGCGACATCTAAGGTCAGGTAACTAATAATACTACTTAACAGTTAGCACATTTGCCTCCACTCTCATGGCGTTCCCCGCCCAAGCGGATATCATTGCCGATGCTGTGTACGCCAACTCGAAGACCATGGACGGGCGCCACTTCGCACAGGAGTTCATCCGACGTAAAAAGCTCGCGGATAAGGGCGTGGTCGAAAAGTCTAGTGCGCCTGCCAGCAGCCCGTTGGGAGACAACCAGTCGGCCAGCACCGGAGGCTGGAACGAGGTGGCCAAGAAGAGTAACCACAAGGAATCCAGCCCCAGCGATGCTAGTATCATGCAGGGCGCCGGCTTCAAGGTGGTGCCCGGTCGCAAGAAAGGGAAGAAATGAGAGTCTATTGTTGTGGATGTGGTCTGAGAGCAGCTAACTCATCTACGACGGCCGGAGTTGTGGCTCAAAGCGCGGATAGTAGCGTGTAACCAGCGATGCCTCTCTGTCTGATTCTGAGGCTCAGCCATGTGTGCTACTTGCTAGATAGCCAACTATCTGTTAAGCGCGTTCGCGTACGCTCTTTGTTGTAACGATTAGACTGAATTTAAGTGGCATTCAGTTATGAAGCCTGTACTACATGGAAAATAGAGCCGGCGATTGCGGTAGCCATACGTATGCCTATCAGTCGGCTGTTTTGTATTGAGGCCTGAGAACCTCCTATGCGGGCAGGCGCTAGTCAAGTCATTTGGCGCACTCCTCCATCTAGCCTCAAAGTCGCACTTTAGACGTTATTATCATGAAGATTTCGCTCCTTCATAACTTAACAATATGGACCACGATAGTATAATATTTTTGCATCATCATAAAGAGCAGATCTTTGCGCTTATGGCAAACACTTTTCCGTTTTCAATTTGTTTATTACTTATTCGTTCAGGCTTTTTGAGTGATAATTATGAGCGCTAATAGTACGGCTAGAACCAGGTTAGGGGTGCTAAGAGCTTGATGAAGGAAAATGGGATATATGGATAAGGGGTGGTATAAGGCTATATTAAATCAACGATATACCGGTGGAAGGGCCTTAATAATAGCGGAAAACAACGCATAGCCAATTAGATTAACGGCTGAAGTTATCATGAAATGCATTATTAAAGCTTCATCATAACCTTTGTTGTCTTTCAATTTATATGCAAATTGCATGGTATTTTAAAGGGATTTGGCGGTTGGGTGCGCCAAATAACTTGACTAGCGACTGCCGGGGGAAGTGGCATTACTCTTTATTCGTGCATAACTTTATGCAAGGATTGACATAGTTGCCTCAGAAGACGCACAGACCATCACCTGCTCTCAAGCTTTTCTCTGCCCCTCCCCCGCGTACGTCACAGAGCATTGGGAAAATTATTCACAAAAGTAATTTTATCTAGTGTAGATGATAAACGAGAACCATGGAGTGATGAGCATACCCTCGAGAATGAATTAGCTAGATATCCTGTTAATATCTGATATCTGATGGATATTAGGTGATTTTACAGGATTCATCCGAATGCTGCTGCTGCTTGTTCCCGAAAATCAGAGAGAACTCGAAATAGGAGCACGGCGTTTAGTGTCAAAGGCCCGATATGGTCAGCCGAGACTCAGCGGCAAAACCGGCCTCCACCGGATGGCCGACCGAGCTTCAGGATATCGACACGGCACTCAAGGATACTCCGTTTCTGGACGTGTTTAAAGATGATATAACGAACACCATAGTCACTAAATTCGTGAGGGATGTTGTTGTGCAGAACCGACAAGGGCACCACGAAACAAGGCATGGCAAATCTCTGAATACTAGCGATAGGGGGTTCAGAAGACAGGTAATTCGGCTGGGCCTTGCTTCGCTTGGCGCATTCCTGCAGGCCAACGTTACCGGCCCCGTGCTCGAGGGCACAGACACAAGCGATGCCGTCTTCGCTTCCGCTTACGAGGAGGCGATTCGCGGCATTGAGGAGCCAGGTGCAAACAGTGTCTCCGGCCTAAAGCGCCCTATAGAGATTTTTAGGAAGCTCTGTGTGAGGTCGCTCGACACGGATGGCGTCTCTGTGTATCCTTATATACCCCAGATCGAGCTCTTCGGATTTGCGCGCTTCATATTCACCTCCGGGAACATACTGCCTGTCGACCCGCTTGAAGCCAGGGTGGCCGACTCGGACGACACCCTAGCCGGGGATCTCTCTTGGATACGGTGCCGGGTCCACCTCTGGCATTACAAACTGCTCACCCAGCCTTCCCTGGGTCCGGGCTCGCTGTTCACGAAGAGCGGGCGCTGGACGGATGTCGCGACGCTTCAGGAGACTATCCAGAAGAGCCTGGACGACGCCGAAGCCTCCGTGACTAGGGTGGTGGAAAATGGGGACGGCGCCGAAACGCCCGCGTGGTCACGTGAGCACCGGATACAGTTTTATCTGGAGAAGGCAAACGCCCATCTCATGCTAGGGAACGAGAAGGCCGCGAGACGGGCTCTCCAGTCGGCGACAGAAAACAGCGGTTTCATCTATGCACTTTCCGGTGCTCTCGGTAAGCGCACACGGTTTCAGGAGAAGGATATCAGTCAGCTCGTCGTTCTGGCGAAGAGTCTACAGATAACTGATACGGATGCGTCTGAACAAAACTCATCCGAATCTGTGCCTACTGCTCTTCCCCTGAACGATGACACGCTATTGGAGAAAATCGAGTTCAAGAACGAGAATGGAGTAGCTGAGCAGATATCTGAGCTCCCGGTGCAGTTACGGGACATGGTTCCAGATAATCAACGGAAACTTAAGCCAGAAGACCAGATCATCCTGCTTACTGAGGCAACTCTCAAAGATACCTTCTCGCCTTCCGACGCCCTCACGTCTGAAGAAATCCTACCCTTCGCAGTGCGAGTGATCGACGACAAGGCGTCGAATTGGCAGATTTATACTCAGGCTCTATTAGTCAGGTCGCGGATCGAATTGAACCGGAGCAGAACGCTCGAACGCGCCGTCTTGCAGATGCAAGCCGTGGTGGATCAAGTTATTGTTGACACACAGGCACCTGCACTTGCAACCACCAGCAAAGACGTCGAAAATCGCAACGATTCAAATACAGAATCGGAAATTCCCTCGATCGAGATAACGACAACCAACAGTCGACCCACCGGCTCCGCGACACCGAACAAACCAACCTCTTTCCTACCAGCTCCTAAACCCAGTGAGTCGGCATCCGCGCAGGAGCGGTTACGATATGTCAATGCTCTCGCCTCACCGCCACGGTGGCACTTGGAGTCTGAGCTCGCCTACGCCTGGGCTTCCGTCGGATCGCTCGTCTCGGCCACCGAAATCTTTAAGCGTCTACAACTCTGGGCCGAGGTAGCGCTCTGCCTAGCAAGCAACGCAAATTCGGACGACGATCGAGATGGGCGCGGCAGCGGAGGCGAGGAGAAGGCCCGCGCTATTGTGCGGTGGCAGCTCTTTCACCGCACTGGCAGCAGGTCCGACTCAAAAGACGACGAAGATAACCTCGATCATGCGGACGCTGAGATATCGACGCTCAAGGTGTCCGACTTCCATGGCCCGGAGCGCTCACCTGCTCCCCCGAACGCACCCCGGCTCTTCTGTATATTGGGCGATCTCGAGAACGACTCGGCGCACTATGAGCGCGCCTGGGAGATCTCCAACCGGCGCTTTGCGCGGGCGCAGCGGTCTCTCGGCGAGCTATACCTCCGCAACCAGGAGTGGACGAAGGCGCGCGATGCGTACACCGCGGCCGTCGCCGTCAACAGGCTCAACCCCGAGATGTGGAGCCGGCTCGGCGACATCGAGCTCCGGCTCGGCCACTTCCCCGACGCGGCCGAGGCCTTCCAGAGGGCTATTTCGACCGCGGGGAGCGGCGGCGAGGGTGGGGAGGACGCCCGGACCTGGAGCAACCTCGGCAGTGCCCTGCTGAGCTGGTACCGCGAGGCGGCGACCGAGAAAAATGCCAGCAGGGAGAGGCGTCTGAAAGAGGAGAGCGGGGACGATGTCGAGGACAGTGACGCCAACAGATCCGGAAGAGCCACCGACGACAAGGAAGAGGAGATAATGCCCAGCACGGCAAGCGCGGCCCGTCTCGGCAAGCAACCCCACAGACTCCTCAACGACGCCCTCGAGGCCTTCAAGCGCGGCGCCACGATCGCCAACTCCAACTGGCGCATCTGGGACAACGTCGTGACGCTGGCGGCGAGCCTGAGCCCGAGCCCGGGCTTCGATGACGTCATCCTCGGCACGCGGAACGTGCTCCGCATCCGCAAGACCGAGGACGCGCTCGACGTCGACATACTCAGGCTCCTCGTCAGGGAAGTGACCGGGAGGGCAGCCGGATCTGGAGACGGGGCAGGGGCTGTGTACGAGCCGCACAGGGCCAGCCTCGAACGCAAGGTCGTTGACCTGTTCGAGAATGACGTCGTCCCGCTGCTCACGGCCACCTCCGAACCGTGGTCCCTCGTCTCCCGACTCCGCGCGTGGCGCCGTGACTGGGCCGGCGCCCTCGAAGCCGCCGAGAAGGGGTGGAGGGCCGCGGTCGGCGGGTCGTCTTCTCTCGCCCCGACCACCACGGCCTCATCCTCATCCGGCGCAGCAGCAGACTGGCTCCAGGACGCCGGAGCTTGGGACGTCCTGGTGCAGCGCACGTGCGAGCTGGTCGCCGCGTACGAGAACTACGGCGACAAGGTCCAGAGCGTTGGGAGCAGGTGGAAGGGGAAGGCGCGGATGTCGGTGCGCAGCGTTCTGGGCAAGGGGCGCGAAAGCTGGGAGGGGAGCGACGAGTGGAAGGTGTTGGAGGGGCTCTTGGAGGAGCTGAAGGGGTGATGCGGTGTGATGTGGCGTGATGAGGATGACCTGGGGGGTGGGTGGAAGTAGGTTGAGGGAACAGCCTCCTGTGGCAAGATGTGGGTTGTGAATCTAGATTGTCTGGATAGCGAGGGGTGGTGGAAGCGGAGGGGGGGGGGCTATAGAGACCTAGACCCCGTAGGCGACTACATACATACCCGGCAGTCTTCGCTGCCTACCTGACACACCTCGCTAGCCGTGTGCAGCTCGGAGATAAAACTTACTCAAAGCACTGCAAGGGGATATCTGTGGATTTTACATGGAAAGGGGGTGTCGTTATGTGGTGGAGACGGTCTGGTAGATAGAAAGGGGTAAATAGGCCTTTGCGGTAGATAGCGAACACACGCTACCATATATCTGCTATGGATTAGTTGATCGACTAGGTAAGGATTCAATGGTCAGTGCTCAATGGTAAGTTCCCGTGAGTCAGCTTGCATGTCTGTCTGTCATGGCTATTTGGCGTTGGATACGTTGAGCATGGGTAGTTGTTCGAGGTGACGGTTTGCGGGCCTAGATCCCTTACCCAGGCTCAATTTGGGCCTATATTGGTATCGGTGAGCCTAAAGGTATGGAATGCTGCATGTCGTGAATTGGAAGGAAGAATAACCTCTACTCAGGGGCTAGAAAAGCATCCATGTCCGGGCTTGCTCAGCTGAGATGTGGCTTGATAGCTGTTTAACGGGACATCATAGTAATGCATCATCAAGTACTGGAAGTAGAGGAACCAGTACTGTAGCTAAGTATACGGAGGTAAGAAGACTAAATGGTTCGTGGTGTCGAGTTCGACCATTACAAACGAGGTTCTAGCTTATCATTGCATAAGGGCTAGCGCTTCAGCTCGGATTCGAGAGAGAAGTTTCAATCCATCGAGCTCAATTTTGACGGGCCCTAGGCCCAGGCTTCCTTTCCTTGACGGGTTGTCCGTTTGTTCTATTACCGTCCTTGTTCCCCTGCTGTCCGAAACCAGTTAAAGAGATTTTACTGTATGAGACCTTCGTTGAGTAACCCATATTCAAACATTCATTCATTGTTATCTGTAGCTAACGCCGTTACGGAGGCCGCCCGTGAGGTCTAAATAGATACCCTAAATCTTGATTGTATCCCTTGAAATTGTCACCCGAGCTAGTTTCCATCGACGTATACAAGATCAGCTTGCTGGGGTTAACTTCTGAAAGATGTGTAGAGTGATCATTCAAGTAGGCGATACGGCATATACGTGCTTAGAAAGACGAAGTATCTGCTGCGTAGGGTCTAGTTAGTTTGCCAGTATATCGTTGAACTGAATTCAGACAGACGATTCGGGTCCCTAATGGTGAACTGGAGTCTGGCGGGTGATTTGTGTCGAACTGGTCGAGCTTTGTCACCTGGAACGGTTGTTGTGAGCGTTGACTTTCACAACGACGCGTCTTGCTTACGGTCTTCTTCGTAGGATGATAAGCAAGACATTGTGCTTCACCTGAGGGAAATGGGCTGGAACGAAGTCAATGGAACTGGTTCTGCATGTTGATTTTAGCGTTGATAGAAATCATGAAGTGAGCGTCCTTCTATTTCATTATCGCGGACCCCTTTCTCTTTACTATCAGCACAGATTAGAAGAGGTGTAAGAATAGGGGCGAAAAAATAGGGTGAGAAAGTCGTAAGACGACCCACGCAGTAGGTAGATATAGCTGCAGTTCCCAGGCACTCCAGGCTGATCACTTGGGATAACGTCTAACCAGGTTTCAGTTCCATCTTCGGGGGCAAGGATTTCCGATGTATGCTAGCTAAGAATTGTCCCCATCTCGTGGACTCTGCGCATGCGCCTCAGGGTCTGCATTATTATACTATGTCCCTGCAATGGGCTTATCTACTGCTGTCCTATGGAAAGGAGCTGTTAAAAGAGCTAGCGGATACCTAGCTACAAGAACAGTCACAAACTGGTGTGCTCTCAAAGTTGCCATGGGCGTCACAGGGAAAGGCTTACGATATTTGAGCTGGCAGTTACATTCAACAAATGAAGCCGGACCTTAACTGGTCTGAATGGTTTCGGACATCTTATTGATACCCCCGCCCCTCGTCTCTATAGACATCCTTCTCTCTCACCTATGATGCATTGCCTGTGCTTTGTCCTATTCACTTCTGCCCAGATCAACGGTCATCCTTGCCAGGCAGCTTCATGTAGGCTTCGAAACCTGTAGTTCCAGTGTAGGTACATACACCTGGCCAGCACACAAGATCCACTTATATAAACGCTTAAATACGTGGGAAAAGTGTTGCCGAAAGATGCGGGCAGAGAGTCCAGTGTTAACAAGGGAATCAATCCTAAAGAATGCATGAAGTGGACTGATAGCACGTTTTCAGATGCACTAGCAGATTCACCGGCACCCATTTATAGTCTGCGTTAAGCGTCAAGTCGGCCGTCTACGCTTCCTAGACATGTCGGCAGTCATTTGTATTACCTTATTAGTGGCTAACGTACATGTTCCCTTATCTTGGGATCTCCCTCTCCTTCCAAGAACGAGTTGTGTGGTCCGCAACGGGCCACCTTCGATTCTCATATGTGACATCCAACAATGGCAATGTTTACGCATAATAGCGTAAGTTCGCGGTTCCTCTCCGTTCGCCTGACGGACCACTATCCAGCGCCCCAGATATGCATAAGACAGATGAAGTTAAAATGGTGGTCTTGAAAGGTCGAAACCGTTGAGATAAAAAAAAAATTGAAACAGAAGAGGGTATAATGCTAAGTTGATATCCCCATCCGATAGACAACCGAGCAGAAAACCAAGTCCGCTCCCCAGTACATCCCGCCCGTGATGGATCACCAGGCTGGACCCAACCCCATCCCAGCGCCATTAAAGTTACATGAATCCTCTTCAGTAAAGCCGGAGACCGATGCAATACTGACTTCTGTCATAGAAGTGAAGGCTACACTGTTCGCCAGCCACCTGCCAACCCGCCGGCCAACTATTCATATGCCCCGATACGCGGAGCCCCCAAAGATTAGAGAGTAGATAGAAATAGCTTGAATGGAATGGGAAAGAGTACAGCAAGCCGAACGGTACAAAAAGCAGAGACGATAGGCGCCGATGAAGTAAATGTCAGGAACTGAGACGCCAACATACCAAACGAATAGTCTAGGAGAAGGGCTTGCAAGGTGCCAGTAAGAAATCTAATAACGCGCCTGGCGAACGATCAAGTAGACGAAGCAGTCGAGAGAGGGAAAGAGAACTAGCCGCCTACACATCAAGGAGAAGGCGGGCGAAAAGCAACCAAGTGTACCATGTGATTTATCTCCTCTGGCTACTTCGGTGATGGACAAGGTTGTGACAGGTCGTTGGGCGACAGCACGAGCTCGGGCGCTTGCATGTGCAGGCATTTATACCCCATGTAGACTCCGCGGGTCAGAGTCCCCTTCGCGAGTGCATCGGACTAGTAGCGTCAACCGTTGCAGGGCACCGACTAGCGCAATCGTATGATAGTCTCGGACCCATGATGTCTATGCGGATGCAGAGTCGATCATGCTCATTCGCCCATGCACAGATGAAACGGACGATGTCGAAACAACGCCTACCCGTCTAGGCAGCATCATTGTAGAGTAGATGTCACCGGCTCCGCCCGAGTCATAAATCATCGTGTCTGCAGGTCGAGTGTGGGGTGCGTCGATGCCACTGAGGGATTGCCCCGATGAAGAAATAGAAAGGCCTCCAAACAAGATGACTGCCGAAATGATCTGCATTATACCGAGTCATGAAGGCAGGCGGATTCGATGTTGGTGCGAAAGATGCGGGTATTGTCATGCAACGGCTGCGCGCCGCAGCCGACGGACATGCATGCATGCGCCTGCAGGCCATGTGCATGCAGCAGGGGGCCTGTCCGACTTGACTGACAGGGGTGAGCGCGACCAATAACAACCGTCAGGATGCCCTGTAGGCTTGTCTGTGTGGTCGATCATTCCGAGCAGTGCGCGTTGACCTGAAGTTGAAATAGCCATGGGGTGAACAGCCACAAGACCAGAAAGGGTTAACACGGTGGTAGGGCTTGGCAAGAGCAGCGACGGGGGAGTGGGGTGGTAGTCAGTCGGGCAAAAAGATAAGGTGAGTCAGAGACGGAAAAGCAACAAGGGCGGGAGGGTCGGGTAGGACGAAGGCGATAATGGGTAGGGTAGGGTCAGGCGGCCGTCGTTATTGCTCGATGGTCATCAAGTCGTAACAGGCGGGTAAATATCCAGAAAGGGGGTGTATACCGCTTCAAGCAAGATGGAGTCCCAGCAAGAAGCGTGATTGGTTTGCGCCACAACAGGTGACCTGACTCTGGCAGTCTGGGCGAAGCGGAGAGGGGGCTCAGCTAGGTTGCAACCCCCACACACCCACACCAAGACTAACCCCCGTAACCCTGGAACTCCGTATAAGCCCCCCACAACCCTTCCTCAGTAACTTGACGACGCGTTGTCTCGAGCCTCTTGACCTTCTCATCGCTTGTTGTGACGGCGTCGAGAAAAGCAGGTTTGTCTCTTAGATGGACACCGGATATGTGCAGCGGTTCTGTATTTGTCCTTGAATCTCAGCAAACCCCCTGTTCCATATCTGTCAGGCGCCCCAAGAGGCAGGTGTTGGTGTTTCAAAATATGTCGTCGAGTATTTGTCATATCATCCTTCGTCCGGCTCTTCCATCGGTCATTTGCAACAAAGACTGAGTTACTTCATTAGTGTACGCATGCGTGGCGTGTGCGTGCAAATTTGGGCTGTGTGTATAGCGTGTGTGTGTGTATAGTGTGTGGGTGCGTGTTTACGGTCCCACACTACGTCGAATACGGGACCAAGCAGCTCTCCCCCTCCTCGACCTCCAAATGGTTGAGTGGCGACATCATTCGCGATGGCTACCCTCCCCATATGTGCCACTCCCATACACCTGACTGTGATGCTGGTGGTGATTTGTGTACGGGGGCGCCCCTGTACCATCACCGTACCCGTTTGTACCTGCGATCCCCGGTGTATCCCAGCGACTGTGCATGTGGGACGTCAGGCCGTCCTGCCATCGCCCGTTGGCGCTGTATGCGTGCTGGTTCTGTTGCTGTCTCGAGTCAATCGTGGCATACGAAGGTATACTAGGCATCCGTAGACCTGACGACTGAGGCGAGTGAGCCTTGAGGCTGGGCGACAGTGTGCGGCTCGTGGGGTACGCAGTCCAGGTGGACGCTGTGCCTGACACCGAACGGGGCGACACGTGAGAGTCATGATGCGAATAGCTGTTGTCGGGGATGGCGGGCGTGTACGGCGGCGGTGGTGCGTACAGACCGGGGCTTGCGTTGCTGACCGGGGTAAGCAAGGCCGGGTTCGGCCCTGCGGTTAGTGCCGAAGCAGGGTTTAGGGACTGAAAAATCTGGGTCAGCTCAACTCGCATAGCTTCTCAAGTGAAGTCTCCTGTACACTTGACAAACATGGGCCTAAAACGCGAAGAATATGGGAACTCACGTATTTCCCGACAATCTTCTTGAGTGCCGCGCCCAGAATCTTCCACGGGAATACCTTGACGTCCTTCTCTATGTTCCGCGGCTTTGGGTTCGGAAAGCCCATGATAATCCTGAAAAACTCCTCGCTCTCCGCTTTCGACTTGCTGACCGTCAGGGGTCGGAACCCTTCGAGATTGCGCCGGATGCGGTTCTTCTCCTCGACGGAGAACTTCTGCGGCGCCTGGAGCAGCTGCTCCAGGAGGGATATCGTGTCGACGCTGGTCACGTAGCACTCATCCTTCTCCGCCCAGTAGATGCAGCTAATGCAGATGCTTCCCGTGGGGCGCTCGTTAACGCTGATGGGCCGGAAGCTGATCGTCAGCACGGTTCCCATCAGCTTCTTGCTGAACATGACGATGCGCCGACGGTTCTCCCACTCCTCCGTAGTCCAGCCCAGCTCCATAGATTGCAGGTCGCCCACGACATTCAAGTCGGCCTTATGCGGGTATACGTGGTAAGAATTGTATTGCCCGGAGATGGACTGTCCGCCTTGTGGTATGCAGCTGGTCCTGATCAGCGCCGGGGCGCTAGGCGTCGGAGGCGTCGGAGGCGGCAGTGCCGTCAGGCTGGGACGACTTAAGGCGGCGTGATGACTGATTCGAGAACTGCGATGTGCAGCGAGAGACGAGGCGTACGGGCTCCAGGAGGAGGTCTTGAGCGGCGGCGGTCGCGGGTGATAATCCGTCGCGTACGACGTGCGGTGGTAAGTCCCGAGCATGGTGCCGTTGTCCGAGAAGCTTGGGTCATAACCCGAAGGGACGGCTTGGCTAGCTGTGTGAGGGTATACAAAACTATTTGTAGCCCCGTCTGTGAGCTGGGCTGGTTCCTGTCTCGGTGGGCTCTGCCTCTGCTCAGGTGACTTCGAGTCCTTCCTCGTGACACTATCAGTCGGACTCTCACCAGCCCCAGCCTGAGTGTCATGATACGTGAACGTGCCAACTTCGATACTGGCCAGAGTTTGCCCTTCGGACGTCTCGACGAAAAGTGATAAAGGCACGCTGGCGCTCGCACTCCTCGTGTCTGCGGGCTGCGGTGCGTCCGCGCTCACTACGTACCCGTACCCGCTCGAATCACCCGTGTCCCTTATCGCGTGCGCCAGACTCTTATGGGAGCCGAAACCGAGGAAGAAATGGCTCGTGACCGCGATCAAATCATACGCAGCTGAGATTTTGACCAGAATCTTCGTTCCGAACACTCCGGAGGTCGGCTGGTAAGAAATCAACGTAGGCAACACTGGTGCCATGTACTGGCTGGCCGCGTTGTTGGCCGCGAAGGCCATCTGATTGAGTTGCACAGCTTCATTTTCAGACTGCTGAGCTGCGTTGAAGTGCTGCGCGGAATATTGATATTGAGGGTCCGGATATGATCTAGACGAGTCAAACGCTGTTGTCGGCAGAGAACAGCCAACGTCAGCTCCCCGCTCAAGTCGAAGTCATCGCGGCAGCATCTAGACAATGCTCTCCGGGATTCGGGGAAAGGTGTACGTACCGTGCATTTGTCCCGGCTGCGGCTTCGAATACCCGGACATAGACAGGAGACCAGGCGGGGAGTCCCCACGGAGGTCTCCGCCGTTCGCTCTCGCGGCCGCCTCCTCCTCGTACCGGAGGGTCACCGTGTCGGGCGACTCGATCGCGTCAGCGTCGACGATGATTGGCCTCTGAGGATGGTATTGAGGCTGTGATGGTTCGTCAGCTCCGCGACAACTGACGCCGCCATCCGCTGAATCCCAGGGGTATGAGTGAGTGGCTCCTCCCCCCGAGGAATTGTCACATATCAATACACGCGTTGGATCTGACTCACCTCGAACAGCTTATAAGGCGGATAGTCAAACTTGACAGCAGACATCAAGCTGTCTGTTTCGATATAGACCTGGGGAAATGACTGAAGGGGTATGTTCCAAAGGGGAACGAGAAAACACCTGTTTCGGGAGCGGTGTTGCAGAAAAGTAAGAGCCCTGTGCGTTGAAGCGTTCTGGACAGGTGGCAGTTAGAACTGCGAAGGGAGTATGTAGTCCTATTGCTGAAGGGGGCGCCTCGCCCAAGTGTCTCAAGTAGTGGCCGGTCTATCGGACGATCTGAGTTGCTTATTTCCCGGCTGTCGAGTAGCGCCTGAAACAAGCATTCAGTTGGATGGCGCTTCCAGGGCTAGCTAGCGGGCAGTAAGGGAAGATCTGAAAGCGACAGGCCGTTGATCCTCTGCTCAGAAATCAGCCGTCTCCTGGAGACGCTTCAGCGAGATTAATAGGAGTAGGCTTCTTTCTTCCACCAGGTTTGAAGTCTTTGACAGCGTAGTTCGCAGGGGTAAATCATACCCCAACTTTCTCATTGGCCGAGCGTGCTATACGCAAACTGAATGTGAGTCGAGTTTCGGAAAGATGAAGTCCATTAAGACCTGTCCCCACCTAGAGAAGTATGGGCTTGTTCCAGCAAATTCCGGGGGTATAGCTGTGCTCTCGGTTAGCGCAACGAGGTACTTCCTTATTTCTTTCCGGTCGGCAGAAATCGATAATAGAACTGATCATGGGGGCTCCATAACATTTTTTCCCCCCAAGTCGTCAGGTTGACCGTGGGGAGAAGAAAACGATATCTGACCTCAAGCTCGTCCTAACAAAGGGTATGCCAAACTTCGCATTAGGGATCCCATCCAGCTATGCAATTATTTGGCTCGGGTGGAGACCAGTCTATGCGGGCAGCCCGAACCTGTTCGCAGAAGTGTTAGTTGAGATCGCTGCAATCAGAGGGAGTGTGCGAGCTCCCGTGAGAGTTCGCGTGGCCCGCGTGGTTCGTGTCATATCTCATCTCGAAATGACATATGGGGAGGGACGACTAACAACGTGTAAACGAGCTGAAATCGTTAGAAGGGTGTCGTCAACAAACGCAACTCTTAGATGATGTGTGAGAGGCTGTTCCTGAAACTGGGACAAATGAGAAGAAACTCTTTGAAGGAACACGAAAAGGATAAAGAGGCAGGAGAATGGGTTCGAAACACATTTCTCGGATTGGATGGGAGTAATAGATGTCTGTGCAGTGGTGCTTGGTGACTGTCAGGGAAGTATATGAGTTAAGAATCCTGTGGTGGCAGGTCAAGACCTTTGCATTGCATGGGCTTCTATTATTCCATGTACCTTTATTCTCGGGCTTCTCTGAATATAAGTGCCCCCTCCTGTCTTTTCTTTTGTAAACTTATTTTATTTTCGCCTTTCCCTCAAAACAGCTCGAGATTGCAATTCCCTAACTTTCTCTAATACTATTAACTCTTCTGTTCTGTCAGGGTCCCCTTTTGAAATCTCTGTGGAGATGACGTTGAGTGGACAAGTTGCGTGTGTATATGCAGAAAAGAGATGCTGCCGCACCGCCGGCTTGAGTATGTATAGAAATGAGAAGTCAGGCCCGCAGGGATAAGGGCCGTTAGAAATGCCAGATACTAGTGTATGGAAGGCCGCAAACCATTACCAGTGCTCCATGATCGGCGAAAGGGCACTTGCGGGAGGCGGTTTTAGGGGGTTGTACCCTTGAGAGCAAGGGGCAGGGAAGGTAGGTGTTCAGTAGACAGCCCCCCACAGTTGCGAGAGGATAGGATCTGACCAGGGCAATGTCTATTAGGCCAAGAGTACGTATGACGATATTTTGTAGGAGCTATCCAGAGGGAGAAGGGAGGAGGACAGGCAGGCAAAGCGGACCGATGAGCACTTGGAGAATGACAAGACAAGGATGCTCTGACTTGCACACCTTCACGGGGGGTGCCAGTAGAGGAATTTAACCTCTTTGGCAAGGGTGCGTGTAGGACGCCGGTAGTGTAAATCGAACGCATTCGGTTGCTAGAACAAGTAAGCCGTGCGTGCTACGTAGAAGTGGAAGGCCGCAGTCCGTAAGGTATAAGCTAGACGGCGGTATCCGGGCTGGTTACTCTACGAACCAGTAGGTCGACTGCGGGCCGAGGACTACTGCTCCTCCTGTAAATCAGGGCTGGGGGCATGCCGGGCAGACGAACTATCATCTCGAAACTGGATATAGGAAAAAGAGACCCACGATTATGCGAAGGAACTTTCCGTCTGCTTCCCTTGAACGTGGCTTTTGTTGATCTGAGTGACTCTCACGGGGATGGTGACACTGGCAATACCTAGTAATAGGGACGGGAACTCTGATTGGCCGGTGATTTGAGGACTTGCTCAGGGATCTATTGGACGATCTGCAACTGGGGGTATCCATATAGGCAGGCCCACAGTGGGGAGGAGTGCCAAGAGAAGAGAGAGCCCTGGTACTGTGTCTATGTAACTTTCAAAGGGTGGGTGGGACTGCCGGGGTTTCTTGCAGGAAACATTACTGCAACATGTATTCTTTTGTACCTCCGGGGTTCCTCTGGATATCAGGATACGTCTCTTCAACTACATAGCGAGAGGCATGTGCCACTGACAAGATTGCCTCATCTCGGAATGGTCGGTTTTCCCAAGAGGAGAAAGAGGGCAGGCAGGCAGGCGACGACATCAGCCGTGGTAGGGGGCCGCATGTGACTTTTGCTTCTGGCAGCATGGCGGGTGGCGAAACCGGACCAAGTAAACGGAGTGTATTCCACCATCTCGCCCATGGGCCGTCTGGTTTTTTCATCTGAGTTGCTAGTATCATCGTAGAACGGCAGGAACTATTTCTAACTTGATGCAGGTAAGGTAACGTCCATGGAATTCCACATGGGTGGCAGCCCATGTTCGCCGCAACTCCGTCAGCTGGGACCGCTCCATGCTACCTTAGCTGTTCCGCGCTTGCTGGAATGCTAGGCACGATCTTCCGCGTCAGGCATGGGAGCCGATCAACAATACATAGATTCCGTAGCGAGGCCGCATAGTGGTCTGTGTATGTACGGCGGGCTGGCGGGCGGGAATGACAGAACAAAGGGAATGCTGAACTAACCGGTTTGTGGACTCGATTCCGATACCAGCTCCTGCAGAGTAGCTTGCAATCATCACCTAATAATGATATATGATTATAAGCGGCCTCTGACACGGGCCGAAGCTCGGATCGGCTTAGCGATGCCTACAGATTGCCCGCAGAGCAGTCCATCCGGTGTCGCCGGTCTAGAGTGTTCCGTTCGAGCAAAAGCTACTCCCTTTCTGCAGTCAGAAGGATCGGTCGTGTTGGCGAGCAAGAGACGGGAGAAGGCGGTCCGCGACAGTGGTTATCTCGTCTGCCAGTACATATACTATCATAAGTAGAGTAGTGTAGCCAGGTCCTCGAAGACGATCAAACCGAAGAGTTGGGGGCCATCGTTGCCAAAGCAAGGAGACGAGTAGCTGTAACTGAGATCTATCGCCCCCGGCCTTATTGTGGGACTTTCACAGATATTAGATAATGGGCAAGACCGACCGACGATGAGAGGTGGCTGCTTTACACAACGGAAGTCCGAGGAGCAGTGCCTCATGCCAGCCCTCGACCGCGTACATCCACACAAACCAGCATACTGGGAACATCACGTCCAGGAGGGCATCCCCTTCTACATCTACAGACATTTGCAATGTCGGGAACTGCAGAGTCGCGGTTCCGGACTCGAGGGGCCCAATGTCATGCCGACAGCTGAACAGGTTAGGTGACCCCATCTCTCGTTACTGCTGGTCGAGTTGCTTGTGTATCACGACATGATAGGTAGGCATCAGTCTCACACGTTAACCTTTTGAATGTTCCATTCCTCCCGGACAAGGTGTGCCAGGTCCCGCCGCCCGTGTGTCCGCTACCCGTTCAATACTTCCCTCCTCTGCTTGGAACCCAGCCTGGGTGCACCGTGTACGTCTCGACCCAGGACCGAGTACAGTGAGGAGATTCCCACGAAACTCCAGCGCTGGCACACGCATCAGATTCTACTCTCGACGCAGTTAATGCTAACCTGTGGCCGCTCGAGGGTGGACATGGTTGCGACCAGGTCTGCAAGGCATCATTCCCAGTGGGAAATAAAAATATTGGTGCCCCCGCAAGACTCGCGTAATGATCTGCCTTGCCGGGTGGAGACGCAAAGCTGGCTTGGCACAGTAGGTATTTAAAATCAAGTCATTGTAACCATGGTCCTCGATAGGTACATTATTTTTTATGAGAGAAGACTGCCAGCTTCGTTGTCGCCACTACCAGACGCGGACGTGTCTATGGATAATGGCACAGAAAGGATTTCCCATCAAGGCCACACGAAGATTGAATCATCGAGCCGCGAGCAAAGCACGTAAGGTACGTACTGTAGCGAGAAACCGCCCCAGAGATACAGCCTCCCTAGGATGCTGTCCCAAAAGGGTCGTTTTCCAGGCCTCAAGCCGCCGCAGGAGGCGGGCAATAAGCATTATTACAAAATGTTATTCCACATACCTCACTCCCTCGCGCAGAGATGCACCATCCTCGCACGACTCCCCAGAGACGTATCGACGTGTTTCGACTTCCTCGGCGACTTGGCCGTGATACGCGCTTCTCTGGGTGTTGCGCGCGTCGCCTGCAGCCGTACTTACAGGATATTCACAGGGAGCCGCCGATATCATCTAGCAAACGGTCGGCTATCAGCGCCTAGGCGGAATGATGCAATGTAGGCTTGAGCGTCGTACAAGTATAATGATGGTCTGATCCTCGTGCCGGATTGATCGAATCATGATCGCCGATTGCTAAAGGGGCACTGGGAGAGGGGGGAACGCGGCAATGTAACGGGGATATCTTGATGAGCTAAGGTCGGTGAAAGCGCCGATTCGGTCAGCTCAATATCAGCATCTAGCTCTCTGCTTCTTCTAATCGCGCATGCAGGCTATCGAACAAGTCGTTTGAGATAAAAGATATGTTCTACGGGGTCCATGATAGCTGCAGCTAAAACCCTCCCATCCGTTCATTTGCAGGAGTTCGGCGATCATCTATGGTGGATATCCTAGCCCTTTTTGTCGCTTAACGGTCGGGCGCGCGATGTGGGCGTGCCGTGTTTGCTGTAAGAAGCTGGCGACTAAGCTGCACGTTACTTGGCGGCATCCAAATTCTCCAGCCACAAGATCTGCTTCCGGGCGCCTGGGTACTGTCGTTCCCCGGTCGCCCTGTAAGGTTTGTCGTAGATTTATGCGATGAGAATCCCTGTGACACATCCCCGTCTCTTTTGGGGGGCCTCGTCACTAGGGACCAATCGACATCTTACTCGATCCTCGAGATAGAGGTATTTGCCGATGCTCGACGAGTCGAACCGGGAACTGAGGGGAGTCGGTGTATTATTACGTGGATCCATTAGGTGTCCATTCCCATTCCTACTATTAATGAGACCTCGCCGTTTAGAACTCTACTATGCAATATCAGCAAAATGGAGATGTCATGGTTTTAGCTAGTTGAGCGCCCAAGCGCTCTGGACCCCTGGGCGGCCGAGGAGACGTTGAAATGAAACGTTGCTTGCGAAGTTGCTGTCATCAACTTCGTCTTTGAGGCCCGGTAGCTGACTACCCTCAGCGGGTTATCCGGGTCTATATGTCATGGTTAAAGAGCATTGAAGAAGTTTCCGGAGAGTAGGTAGATTGAAGGTTCTCGTTGAGTATTCCCACAGTGACGAACCATTCATCGTTCAAGCCTCCCGACTAGTCCAATCAAGGCTATCCGTCATATGCAGCCACGGAGACGGGGATCTGGGATCTATGGCGTAAGTATTGAGATTCGGATCAGCCCGGACTCCGCATGCTTGAAGGCTATTTTGGCCCGGTATCACCTAAACAGGGAAAGCTTCTGAAGATCGCTTCTCCGCATACGATTTGCGTGCCTTACCCAGCTGACCATAGGCGGCGTCCTCACCATGGATGCGGTATCTAGTACCTACTCACGTCTACATCCGAAGGATCTAGGGTGGGTATGCTCTACTCTTCCAATCTAGCCGGATAGAGACCGAAGTTCATTCTGCGCGCAAAGTCTCGAGCGTACAGGCACTGTCGTGAGTACGGGGTATGCGGCCCTCCATCTCAATGCTTGGCGCGCGTTTCACGCGTCGCCTAGACGTCGTAAATATCGTCTTCATTTAACATTGACCGGAAACGGCAACAGAAGACGAGAAATACCGCTTAGGTGCTCGGAGATCATGCACTAGGGTTAAGAGTCTGTCCGCCAGATCTAACACTCATCCCATTCCGGCGGGATAGCTCAGAATTGGGGGCCCTGGCGCTTGGCCGCATCGCTCCAATGCGGTGCGACGAGGGCACGACAGACGCCATGAATAGGTATAGTGTACAACCGTCATTGGGCAGAAGAGGGCACGAAAATGGAAGCAGCATGCTCTAGCAAAGTCACCCCATTAGCACCTCGGCGATCTGGCTCAGCCGTTCTTCACTTCTGCGTAGCCAAGGATCAAGCTTCGGTGAAGCGAGGAGACGGTCACCGTCCCGGAGTCTCTCAAGGCGTCTCCACGTTACACGTCCCAGGGCCGCCGCCCTGGGGCCAGACTCGTACGACCCAACCTTCCGCGCGACATGTCATCGAAGAGAAATGTGAAATCTGGCAACGATTTAACCAGGAATGGTGGTATCATTAATAGGGGAACTTCCCTGTCGTCCGGCTTCCCGTCCCGTGGATCTCGACGCTGTGCGGATCGAGCATCCCGAGACAATGGCAAGATCTGGGGGAGAGCCGGTTGTGCTCGTGCAGCTTAAGGTCATGTATGGATCTCCGAATTCTTCCATTCAAAGTCAGCTTCACCAGGAACTTGTGGCTTGGAACAGCACGTTCTCTCCAACCATAAAGACAAGATCGCCCGTCGAGAGAGATATGTGCTTCTTAGAAGTCACGGCATTTAGCGGTCAGTACCATAAAATCTTCCTGCCTACACGCGCGAGGCGCTTGCGATGTATCTAGAGGGTTCGCCGTAAGCCGAATATGCACATGATCAACGAGAAAATACGGTCTCCTCCCTAGAGTATGAAATGCTTCAAAAGATGAGAGGTATCGACAACGGAGATATAATTAGTCGGCGGTCTCCGGCGATATCGAGAACTCCGTCATGGCCAGCGGCCTTTACACTACGTCCGGCGTTTCTTCATTGCGCTATGAGGATATACCCAAACCGCTCTCCAACAAGCCGTAATCATAGTATCCTCGCAACACACCATACACCTGCAGGCATACAAAGTCATTCGTGTTCCGCGTTTGGTTGAGCCGGAACCCGGGCCCAACTGGTCGAGTGATGCACAACTGGACTTTTCCACGCGGAAAATCACGGGGTTGGAGTCCCGCCTCCGGGCGTGCACTGGCATTTTGTATGATGAGTAGGCATCGCAAAGAAGTTCAACTAGGGCCGTAATTCTGGCCTCGGCGCGGATTACGCAGCTACAGCTCGGTTACAGGCTTCGAGTGACGAAGTAATTGGATACCCTGGACAAGGGCTCCACGCAGCCACCCGTCGTGCGTACCTCATCTCGGTCTGTCCCTCGATCCTGCAGCAAGGCGTGTAGCACTCCGACCTGGCCCAAGTTTACGTCCGTAAAACAGAAAGCATGCCCTGTCGTGCGACCTAATAGACAAGCTTAGGCTTGTTTGAGACAACGGGCTTGCGTAGCCTTGGGGTTAGACCTCATGGTGGTGCTTGGATGACCTCGTGAAACACTACGTATAGGACTATAATAATTTTATAAGTGAGGACAATCGACCTTGTTGTTCACTCTTGAGTCTCGTTTTATCTTGTGAACCGGCAAAGAAGGCTCGGCTTGTACAACCAAACCCAATCGCCGGACGAGCCGTAGCTAGGACACGCCGGTAATTGCCGTGGTGAGAAGTCATCTTCGGGGACATTACCGGACTACACACTCGCTCTACGTACAAACCCCGAACACGCAACCCGAGGGATCAGACTCGGTGGCCATATCGTGACCCGACCGCTTGACTCTTCCCCACAAGCGGGTGGCCATGAGATGATGCACCAAGCCGGAAAGATATCGTTAACTCCCAGTTCCGACTCATGTGCGTGTTTCTAATCAGGACACAGCGTACTTAGCCGTTTAGGCTACTTTGCATCTTCCAGCTTCTCCTCTTCGACTGGGACTGGTGAGATCGGAGGCTTTATCGTTCGCCCATAACAGGGATCTAAAAGATCGGGAACGGGCGTAACCCAGATCGGCCATGAGAGGATGGGGCTTTTTTTTTCTTTTTGGGGGGCCGTTACCAGAGGTTTGGAACCGTCCTCAGAGCCGAAGACGATTCGCCAGTTGTGCAAGGGGGCCAATGCCGCTTCCCGTCGTCTGAGCAGCGATAATGATGCGAGCATCCCGCCAACGTCTGGTGGATAGTAGACATCGGCCAATTGCAAACACGACGCCGTACTGCGGGATTTTCACCCGCCGTAGCCGTAGCCGTAACGAGCCTTTTTTGGGTCTGAAGCATATGTGCAACGTTTACTTGGTTCTGAGCATGGGCGGCGAGCAAACCGGGAGGTTCTCGTCAATACGTGAAACCCGACCTGCTGGGTTTTAGCCTACCGTCCCATGCTAAAATCGAACGGGAACAATTGTCTCACGTTTCCGTAGACAGACCGCACGTGGGAACTTATGTTTACCGTCTTTCGGTCGCCTTGCTATGGTCGAGTAAGCAAAGCCGTTCTGGTTTTTTTGCTTTTGCCGTTATCACATCATCAGTCCCGGCCCTAGACCCTTACGTTAATTAAGCGACAGCGATCACACCATAAGAGCGTACTTCCGTGCTGCATGGTAGCCTCACATTTCAAGGGAAGGGCCGCACTTGACCGGCAGTTTAAAATCCCCAAGGCCTACGAGACGTTCCTCGCGGGGAACTCTGCCTCGATCCCCGAGAAGGTGCTTTTCTTTTTGCTTATTTTATACCTGATTTATTTTATTCTATTTGCTCTGGTGAGGCGCCTTCCAAAACATGCACCTAACCGTGTCCTGAGTTCCGCCGTTTCGCTGGATCTGGTTAAACCACTGCCTGATCTTGATTTCCGTCAGACGGATCAAGGAGCCTAGGACCCCTTGCCTTGCATCTACCCACCGGTAGTCCGTCCCAAGGCGCGTACTGCACGTTCCCGTCCCAGTCGTTCCTCTTTGGGAGATGTTCATCATATGGCACCATGACGACTCGTAATGGGGTCATTGGAGCACTGGAAGCTCCGAAAAATAAGTATGGGGGCTTGCTAACCCTGCCGCTCTTCCCTTGCCTGCTTTCCCTCTTTGGGGTCGTTCGGCCGCACACAATCATAGGACCATCTCGCTCCACGAAGCTTGCCATTGGCAGATTGGTGCAGGGATATAGAGGGTAGATCTCATCAAGGGGTTCTCTTCTTTCTTTTTGCAAGCCATTTTTTGTTTATGCATAAGCCGGAACCTGATAGGCCGCCACCAGATACCCGCCTCGTAACTGGGCATTCCAACCTTGCCGAATATTCGGACCGTCTGCTAAAAGACTGCAAATTGGGAGTGATGACACGGCTAAATAATTCCCGACTTCCGGCAATCCTGACGCTATCGTGAATTTGATCGCGCCTAGAAAAAGGGTTTGGCGGCGATTTCCGAAGGGTGGGAACCAAACCTCCGAACCCTCACAGCCTTCCCAGCTATGCGGGCTGTGATCAGAATAATTGACACTGTTTTGGTTAATCGGTCCTAAGAAAGTGTGTCAATTATTTTGATCACGACCTGTTACGGATCAAGTCCCTCGTAAATAACGCATTTGACGTAGTTCTGGACATTCCTAAGCATATTTGCGGATAACGTATGTAATTCTTCCTTACAATGTGTGATGATATGTCGGCTAGCAAGTGATCGGAGCTAGAACATCTACGCCTTATTCTGTGATTGCTCTTAGAAAAGAAAAGACAATATTCTCTTCCTTGTTACCACTCAACACTATAGTGCAGTCATCGGGCATCATAAGCTCTCCGGACGTCTACACGTATTTGAGGCGTTCATCCAGGATACGTTACGGCAACGTGGTGACCAAAGTAATGGTTGCATTCAAGACCCATCATGCACCTTTGAGGCTATCGAGTATTTCGAGCTTTAACGGGGAAGTAGTCGCGTAACCCTCCGGTCCGTAATTAGGTCTTACTTCTCGATTACTGAAAAGGTCACTAGGTATGGCAATATGTCTTGGAAATGTTTGGGCCTTTTCAGACGCAACACGTGAGATTCATCAGCCGGTTGATCCTATTGAACCCATGCTGCTCTGTCATCGTGGAGTTCACCACAGCGCCTGACGATGTATCCTGCGGCAATTCTCGTTTACTGAGCGTGTGGCCCCAAGGAATCACTAGAGCGAGGTTTGCGCCTCAGTATACGCGCCCAAGTTTCTCCCTTAGTTTAGTAGCAGGTTTCTCACAAGTCATGGCCTACCCCAACGATGTCTATGCGACACGGGAGTAACTGTATGCGCTA
Organism: Monosporascus sp. 5C6A; assembly: GCA_004155035.1. Lineage (NCBI taxonomy): Eukaryota > Fungi > Ascomycota > Sordariomycetes > Xylariales > Monosporascus > Monosporascus sp. 5C6A. Next base: position 119,683 of record QJOB01000090.1, on the reverse strand, counting down.
GCCCTAGGGAGCGATCACCATCAGAATGCGAGACAACAGGCCACTAAACTTAGTCACTGCAAAAAACGCCTCTCCAAGGAATACTAAGACTTGAAAACAACCGATTGTCCTCCAAAGTAGTTCTATGTTATGCGGAATTGTACATATCAATTTATACCCGCCAAAGGGGAAACTTTACCCAGGGAGCCGCAGCCGCATTGTCGAAGGCTTGTATATCAATATACGAAATACTGTAGTACATTTTCGAAGCTTAGACCGGTGTATGTTGGATTTAGGGGGAAATCTGAACTATAAACGTTGGAGTTGGCTATCTCCTCACCCAGGATGTAACGTTGGATTCTCGCGCTGGTCGAAATTTCGTGGTAGCATTGGGTGTCTGTACCACAGGTACATTCGCTTTCATGGAGCACGCATTTCTTGGAAGTTGATTCTATCCGCCAGCGGACTCTACTAGTTCATGTCTATATCGTCTTCTCAAGAAGGGATACCAGGAGTCACCTCATACGACCATGTCTAAGGGCTTCTCGTCAGCAATTTGAGCGCCGCAGTGCCTCAAGCAAGTAAATGGCCATTTGTGATTATTTCCAAGAGACAATCGGCCCACCATTGCACATTCCGGGAATATCCACTATATGAAACACCGAGGAATATCGATATTCTTGTTACCCCCTGAATTTCGTTACCATGGTCTTTGCACCTCCGTACCCCTACGGATCTGGAGAGCACTGTGGCGTTATTGCCCGTTATAGCGAAAAGGAGAGCACCGTTCGGAGTTCTCTGCCCATATATGGAATCCGATCAAAACATTTAGATCACTCGAAGCCGAGGAGGTAGATTATTACGCCGGTCAGACAAGACAGGCAAAGACCAGTTTTCATTTAAAGAGAACCATCTTCCACTCGCTGCACATTACACTTGCCTAAAATTAGGCACGTAGCTATCTTGTATTTTGTCAACCCACGGAAGCTCTCCGTCTAGATATGTAGTAATTCACTGTATCCATAAAAATACCCAATCAGAGTTTCAGGCTACTGGCGGATTCGTCCTAATAGCTAGCCCATAGAAACACACTTCTGCTGCCGACTTCCGGCTGGTTATGCATCCGATCTACCAAAAGCTATATTCGGCCCATACCATACATCGGCCGGATAGTGTGTTATTTGCATTCATTCCCTTGCTGTTAAGCGGGCCTCATACTAAGGGAAGGCCAAGTCAGGCTGATTCGAAGACCCTTGGGCTCGTTCCGTCTCTATCTAGTTTGAACACTCGTACGGTTTGCAATTACCCACCCAGGGGTACCATTCACTACCCACAACGCAAATTTATGATTGAAATATCATCCGTGGGTACTCGTGGGTAGCGTGGGTGGGTGGTAAAGTGAAGCTGTAAAGTTAGATACCCCAAAGGATAACTAGTGAAAAAGCCGAAAACTGTTGGAATAGGGGCTAGAGTCGGAGCTATAACAGGGCCAAGGCGTCTCACATGTATATATATGAAGTTGCGTAGTCGTTAAATTCTCAAGGCTAGTCACTTGATATAGAGTCTAGAACTTATCTAGCGTATATTTGACAAAGACGATGGGGCCAATTCTATTACCTTCCGATATAGTACTTAGATTTCCCAGCTATTTGTTTTCTGAAAGGCCTGAATCAGCTCGTAGATGCCTATCCCGGGAAACCCACACCAGACCAGAACCTCACGGAGCTAAATCAGAAAGGTCAAAATGAACAACCCCGGTCCTCTTTTCTGCGTTGTAAGAGTATATGAACAGACAGATCATGGAAGGGATGTATCGAGCCATGCCTCAAAGTGACGAAAACACACGGAGGGAGAAAAGGAGGTCAGAACGCAACCAGAGTAAGACGGAGGATAAGATCACAGGTCTTACGAGAGAAGGGAATAGAGATAGCGCGTAGAGACAGCCGGCTCACGGTCAAAACGGACAGGCATAACAGAGGGCAGGAGCGGGGCTTGGGGTAGAAGCCAAGGAACCAGATTGACAGGACATCGAGAGTGAAGGGGTGCTTTAACTAAGGGATTTCGCTGAAGAGAGGCAGAGGGCTTACGCATATAGGTAGGAAATGAAGGGCGGGCTTAGAAGGATACGCCGGGGATAGGATAGAGAGGAGTGGTGTATGCAAGAGATCTTGCCAGAGGAACAGCACAAGGGAAACTGCACGTACAGTCAGAGCGGAAATGCAAGAAGCTAAAATGCCACAGCGTATTTACAATGCTACGAAAGCCATGGTCGATACCGATTTTTTTGCCTGCTATACCTATCACGACACCAAGGTCGGTCTATTATTGTAGTGGCGCGGGCAGTACGACTCTCCGTGTTTCCTAATACAACACATAGATAACACATAGACATGCTGATCAACACGACTCCCGCGCTCCCCTCAAGAGCAAAACCGAAATTGCCAATCCCCTTTGACTCCTTATCCAACGCCATGCGATGCAATGCTTTTGTTCAGTTAAATGATGCCCTTTCTCTGCCGTAGGAGGGAGGCATAGAATGGGCACGCGGTGGAAAGAGCTACCTCCCTGGCCGATTTCTCGTCTCGGCTTTTCTTGCCCATCCGGTCTGGGCATATGGTTGCTGACCGCCCAGCGGTTCCTCTCCTCCACCAAGCCAACAAAAACAGGTCGAAAAATAAACCCAGCAACCCGCTACACTGTCCCACTATTCCCATAGAGGCCCCTCCACCTCTCCTCCACCTCGCCGACCCTAGCCCTGAAGTCCTCGATCTCCCTGTCCAATTCCTCGAGGTTGCGCGTGAGGGCGCTCACCTCCTCGAACCTTCTGGCGCCGTGCGCGTTGGCGATCATGCCCTGCACGAGGTACCTCTGCTCCTCGAGCACGACCAGCCTCTCACGCAGCTCCTTCTCCTCCGTCTCCAGTAAGGACACCGCCGTGCTCGCCTCGCTGGCCGCGTCCGTCACCTGGCTGGCCGTCTCGGCGTCTCTCAGCGGACTGGCGGTGGAGGCGGCGTGATGGCCGTTGGGCAAGAGGAGACGGCCGCCCTTGGAACTACCCCCGCCGCTGCTATTGTGTCTCAGCGTGCGTGGTAGGTTCTTCAGGGGTAGCATGTGCATGTGCAGGAAGGCCGAGGCTGCCGCGTATATGGCCTTCTGAAGCTGCTTCTGCGTCGGACTGTCCGTCTTCAAGTCGCGGATCCGGCGGGCGGCAGCGTCGTATTTGGTGAAACTATCGGTCAGCCTCTTCCTGATCTTGGCGGCGTCCTGGATCTGGGCCCGCGAGGGAGAGCTATTCTCGTCCTGCAGCGGTACCAGCGCCTTCTGGAAGTTGGGAAGGAGAAGCCTGATCCCGCGCTCGAACTGACGGAGCGTCTCGTAAGCCCGCTGGTCCGGCGGCTTGTAGCTGACCGAGTTGATGAAGTCGCGCTTAGCGAAGATGGTCGCCCGGCAGTCTCGGCAGAGTCGGATATCGAGACTGACGGAATACCCGGCTGCCGGCTTCTCCGTCGTGGGAGGAGCGCCCGGATTTGCGACGCTAAGTCCTACTTCGGACGAGCATGCCGTCTGAGGGTCACCGCACACTACTCGCCCGCATATCCGACAGTGGTGTCTCCTGAACGTCCACGATCCGAACTCCTGCTGGCAGAAGGGACATCTGCTGACTTTCGAATCTTCTTCCCAGGTCACAACCAGCTGTTCGATGGCCTTCCTCTGATTCCTCTGCATGGATAACACGGGCGATAATAGGCTACCGCCGCCTCCATCCCCACCGCTCGCCGCCATTATATCCTCGGGCGGGTTGACCAGAAGCTGCGTCAGTCTGGTGAGCCTCTTTTCTAGCCGTGATATTTCTAGCGCCTGTCTCTCGACCTTCTTCTGGCGTATGGAAGCAAAATCTTCCGTATGATCTCTCAGGAGCCCGTTGTGATCGTTATATCCTTCTCTTGACTTATAGCACGTCTCGCAGACTCTGTACCAGTACCCCCTCACGGGCTCGTGGGCTGCAGACCGCGACAGCTTCATCTGGTACATGGTATGTTCCTCGCAGAACAGGCGCCCGCATTTCCTGCAATTGACGCTCCCGTTCACGGCGCCCAACCTCTTCCCGCAAGCCGGATCCGTACACAGGTCATTAGTGCCCGACCGCTGCCAATGGGACCGGGTGATGACGTCGTCAGGGTCAAATGGCAACTCGGGAAGAGGGGACGCCCGAGAGACCGGGCCGGACGTGGGAGGTGGTACGGACTCGTTAGACTCGAAAACATCAAGACCGCGCAGCTTCTGGTTTATGAGGGACAGGGGCTGGAACTTCTTGGCCTTGAGAACCTGCTTGTCGAACCATGTCTTGACCTCGTCCTGCTCGACCTCGGCTAATTCCTGGTGGTTATCGTCGATGTGGCGGTTCAGTTGTAGCAGGGTCAACATCTCCTCGTCGCATATGGGACACACGAGCCTAGACCCCGCGGGCCGGCCATTGCTCGGCCCTCCTCCTCCGGTTCCTAGATCGACGGCGGACGTTAGGTCTTGAGGGAAGCCGGGCAAGGGACTGGGTGTTCCGGCGGATATGGAGGCGTCGGGCGATCCGATAGAAAGCGTGCTGTCGGATGGACTGGCTGAGCGGCGGTGATGGTGATGTATGGCGGGAGGCGCCGGGGGAGCGAGACCCTTCCCAGTACCTAGGATCCGGCCGCGGCCTATCTTACGACCGGACATGATGGTCAATCCGAATGGTATTCCTCGCTGCTATGGTTCGCCCAGGATGATGACGTATTATAATTGGCAGCGACAGAGCCATGAGGTGGCACCCCCTCCTCGTATCGTGTCGCCACGCTGTCGCTCATGTGATTTCTAGTAGCCGTGAACAATCGACCGTTTTGCTAAACACAACACTTATAAAGCCACCGAGGCGTAATGCCTTCTTGTGCAATCACAACATCACACAAAGTTGCGACGGAATAAGGAGACTGGGGGGTTATTGGGGGCACTGGCTATCGTAATCTCCACATGCACCTGGTCGCAAGGCAAGAAGTCCCTAGCGTAGATTGTATAGGAGTCGGATGGAATTTGTATACAAAGAGGTAGGGGGGGTTGGAAGGAGGGAGATTGGCTGGAGTTGGCAATTTGCGACATGTACGAAGCCGAATGGAAGCTTATGGGTGTTAGGGAGATGCAAGGCTGTGTTGTGTGTTGCGTTGTGCTGTGCTGTGCTGTGCTCTGTCGTGCATACAACGACGTAAAACTCAATTATCAGATGAAGTATTTGTCCGGAGTACTCGTAAGTATTGGAGACAATGATGGATGTCGCGTGTGATTGCCAAGCGAAGTTACTCGCGTTAGCTTTCGACCATTCGGCCCCCCCTATTTTCTAGGAGCCGTTCCGTATACTGCTAACTACCAATCAACCACCGCCGACACAAATCCCCCCTCCTCTGTACTTACGTCGGCGTATCGTAGCACCAGCTCGATCCGGGCGGCCCAACAGCCTGGGCCTGTTCTTATCAGCAACATCCACCCCACTACGATCCAAATTTAGGGCCTTATCAGTACCGCCTACCTTACCTACCTAGGTACTCTTGGACTTGCTACTCTCGTAGGGTACATACAGTAGCATCCAATCCCCGTCGAACAGTTTTCACGAATGGACGCATGTAAAGCGAACTACTGCGTTCTTCTTACTTATACACACGTACATCAATACACGTAGGGTCTGGGGTGTCGTCATCACATCTCCGAGGATACACGCCGTAGAAAATGATATAACTGGGCCTTTCCCCCTAGACTCGGCCTACACTTAGCCTCTCTACTTCTATTTGTATATCTTGTGAACTGATGACCTCTCCCTTTACACCTTCGGCTGGCTGAACGGGAACGACACGTAAAAAGGCGAACGAAGTCGGCAGACAGTCATGCCCAACTATAAGAAAGAGTCCGACTTCCCCAAGGTGCAGGGGGGTGGGAGCTTGATCATAGCCTGGCAGGTCAAGAATAAGCATGTCCTGGTCGTCGGCGGCGGCGAGGTGAGCATTGCACCACCTTTCTAGATATCGCTTTCTCTTCACATCTTCCAAGTCTTACCAGTTTCTACAGGTAGCAGCCGGCCGCATCCTCCACCTCCTCAACGCCGATGCCGACGTGACCGTGGTATGCCCCTCGTCCGGCCTCAACGCCGAGGTCCGGCACCGCGTCGCCCAGAAGCAGGTGACGCATGCCGACCGCGTGTTCCAGCCCTCGGACCTGGATGCTGTGCCCAGCGCCGCCGCCGCCGCCGCCCCCACGCCCCCCGCCATGGTGCTCGTGGCCATCGACGACCCAGCCGCCTCGACCCAGATCTGGAAGCTCTGCAAGGAGCGCCGCATCCCGGCCAACGTCGCCGACGTGCCCCCCGAGTGCGACTTCTACTTCGGCAGCGTACACCGTGACGGCGCCCTGCAGATCATGGTGTCGACGAACGGCAAGGGCCCGCGCCTCGCGGCCAGCATCCGGAAGTGGATCGCCAACGCCCTGCCCCGGGGCGGCGTCGTTGGGAACGCCATCGAGCGGATCGGCGTGCTGCGGCAGAAGCTGCGGGACGTGGCTCCGGCGCCCGAAGAGGGCCCCAAGAGGATGCGGTGGATGACCAGGATCAGTGACGCCTATACCTGGGACCAGATGGCCGGGCTCACCGACGAGGATCTGGACAATCTGTTGAAGTTCTACGAAGCGGACGAGGTCCCCGCGTTGTATCTGTTGAAGGCCATGCGCGGTGGCAGGGCGCCCGAGGACGTCGATCTGTTCGATGGTTCCTTCGGCTTTAGTGTCGGGGTGTGAGCTGATTCCTGGAGACTATGCTCCGGAGAACGAAATGATACACCCTTGACGGTACCCAGCGAGGATGTGGAATGAAACCAATGTCGTTGTCTTAGAGGCCGCCGGACCGACATGAGCCTTCGGCTACTCGCCAGGACGCCAAAACGATCACTCCGATAAGAAATGCGGACGTTACCTATCAGCTACAGCGAATCATCTTTAACCGACGCGGGGGAAGAGAAGAGGGGAATACAGACGGGTCTGCTGAGGATCATAGAATGATAAGAGTGCTGGAAGGGCAGGATAGCCTAACAGCCCATATCGGGCTGCAATGGGCCCGAAGATGTACTGCCCATATATTCAAGGCGAATAACTTGGGATCAGGGTGGGGGATATCGAAGGGTTACCACGATATCTGCGGGAAGCAGACCAACTAGCAATGTCAAGGAATGCGAAAAGACGCCGGGCCATTAAAAATGCTGCCGCGAGTGGAACCAATCATGACCACCTCGAAGTATAACAGCGTCTCGTAACTCCGCAGGCTTGTCTCGGCTGGGGTTTTTGCAGACGAGCTGGGGATTGTTCGGAGCTGCGAGCAAATCCACCAGTAATGCGGCCCATCGCCGAAGCTGTCAATCCTCGACCAGCAACAGCTGATTCGACGGGAAGTATCTGAACATAGACGTTCACCCTCATACACTGGACCTGTGACTATATAGAACCTGCATTATTCGGCGGGATCGGCCTATAAAAGAAGTAGAACTCACCACGCCGGGCATGACCCGGACACCCATCCCGGGGGCTCCGGCTGACGGGCTGTGCATCGAGATTAGTGGGACTCCGGCTATTAGTGGGTCGCTTTCGGGCGTCATCGCTGTAGCGCGACAAGCGTACCTTTCGTACAAGAGCGACACAACTGCACTGCAAACAAATGTTGAAACACCTTTGTGACGGCGCCATTCATATACCACGCGCCACACACGCCAATGAATTCGATTCGACCCAGATGACCGGATAGCCAGTACTCAGCAATTGATCGTGACACGACGCGTCAAATCCCCCCCCTCCCCCCCCAACACCATTTAGCTACTAGGTATAATAGACACAAGCGCTAGACCGAAAGACTGCCCCGTACGGTCAAGCAATCATAATTCTCGAGGTCAAGCCCCGGATGCCGGCCAACTATAGCCCTAAGTTCGACTCTTGACTTCACGAGGACCTGCAATGCCTCCCAAGAGACGAAAGCGCCGCTCACCCCCACGGCCCGACTCACCAGCGGCACCGCAACCACAGCGCTCGGCCTCCCCTCCGTCATGGGATGACGGTGAATCCATCCACGAAGAAGAAGAAGAAGAAGAAGGCAGAAGCACGACAGCCGACGAACCGACGCCGCAATTCTTCAACACAACCTTCTCGACGTATCGCGTCTCGCCCCTGCACATCGGCTCCCAAGCCCTGACGGCATCTCGCCTACAGACGCTATCGAGACGGCTGCGCGATTTCTTGATCGGTGATACAGTGCGCGGCGTGCAGGTGAACCCGGCCCTAGAGAGCGACGCGACGCTGGGACGGGCCGGAGCGCTGGAGCATGTTGAGTGGCGGTGGGTTAGACTTACTCGGCTTCTCGCCACTGGAACTACGGTCCGAGAGGGCAGGGAGACGAGTATGGGCCCGGAGACGGGTGCGGAACCCGAGGAAGAAGAACGATCCCGCCGGCGCGGTAGAGCTAGGGGAGGTGCCAACGCCAGGGCGGGAGCGAGACCAAGAGCGCAGGAGAAAGAGGCGGCAGGAGACGCAACACAGAAGGCGCTATGTCTCGTGCTCGCATACGAGAAGGCGACATTCAGCGCCATATTGTTACCCGATATGACGAACCCCACACAAGATGCCCGGGGGGCCGAGATCTGGAGCTTACCGTGGACGTCATCGAAAACGACTACGACAGCAGGGACAGAACAAGCCGGCCGGGGAGCTGCTTTCCTCCACCTTCCTCTACTTCTCCTCCGGCTCCCCACGCCCCTCAAATCGGCCCTACTGGACTTCCTCTCCAGTACCCTCGACTGCCGTGTGAGCCCCCTGCGGCTCGGCACGCAGACCCTCGTGCGGTGCTGGGAGGACTGGCTTGCTCGGAACGATAGGGGCGGTGTCATCCATCAACAACAGCAGAAAGACGTCACACTGACGCTTGGATTCCACCTCGAGCCGGCCCGCGTCAAAGGCGATACTCAAGAGGAAGAGGGGGGAAATGGGTCCAAAGAGACGGTGCCACAGCTGGGATTAAAAGCCCTAGAGGTGGTTATCCCCGCTGAAGAGATAGTGAGGTTTCTACGCGCCGGAGAGAAGATAAAAAACCGAGCAGGGCAAAGCGACAGGGAAAGCTCCGCCGCCGGACAGGGGCAAAAGCAGACGATGGCGAGGCACAACACCAGCACCACCACCACCACCAAGAACAACAACAAGAGGAAATCCGACGACGCATTCCCCCTCGGCGACAACACGGAGAGCCACAGACGCCTTCGCCACAAACTGGCAGGCGGACGGGACGACGAAGGCTGGGAATGGCGGAACCCTCTCGGGTCTTGGTCTAATCCCGATTCTCCCGCCGTTGACGAGACGGGGGCCGGCGGAGGGCAGCAGCGGCAAGAAGAGCAACAGCCCTTCACGGAAGCACTAGCGTCCTACCTGTCCGCCCACCTCGCCCTCGACCTCTTCCACCCGGGTGTCCGCGTCCAGCGGATCGCGTGCGCCGGGTTCGTCGTGGCGGAGGGCGGTCGGGTCCGTATCTCTGGCCCCCGCTCTCGTATTACTGCTGCCACCACTGCTCCCGATGCCGGTGATGCCGACGCCGACGCCGGTGTGGACGGTCACGGTCCTGTATGGACTATGGTGAGGGAGCTTGTGCGCAAGGCCAAGGGCAGGGAGTGGAGCGGGGCCGCGGTTGAGTTGGCGAAGTTAGTCGCTGGTTCTGATGACCCTTAGCAAAGGGATGAATGGTTCGTCCGTCTAGATTAGGTGAAAGTAGAAGGGACGAGAGATGACCCTAGTCCAGCAGTTTCGGTGCCGGCGCATATTGCATGTAGCTTGTGGTGAACTGGAGAGAGGGATCATGGCATATGCAGGCGCGGGCCGATTGGAGTTATGATAATTAGCATCTAGAGACCCCCCCTTGGTAAATGCCGGACTGCTTTTCTCATGATAGTGATGTCACAATATAAGGCCGCAGATGGTCAACTGTCTACTCGTCTCTTTACGTTTTAAGCCATGTTTCGGGTTGCTACGTAACGAGGTGTGAAGAGGGAATAGACACAAGAGACATTGAATGATCAAGCTGCATGGCTTTAGGGTGGAGGATGATTAGTTGAGCAACGCTGAGAGCAAACGCCCATCAACCCACCACTCGTGCATGCGAGACAAAGACTTACGGGCTGGCACGTTGACACCCCCGTTCACCCCACAGGATTCAGCCAGAACTGCCTGCAGGAAGGCGTTCATCAAAGAAATGTAAACGCCCTGTCTGTGTTTTCCATCATGAAGCATCTCTATAAATTACATCCCCATTTCATGACGTATAGACAAGCGTCTCCAGCGGATCATTCATGACTTTAACAACGGTAGTAACGTATCTGACATTAACCACCAAGAAGGGGGATATAGTGCTGCCACCCAGATGAAGCTGATGAACAATGAAAGTTCCGTCCATCCATGCGTACGTACGTACCAGCCAAGGGTTCACCATCAAAGTCAAGAGGCTGGCCAGCCAAACAAAAACAAAAATCCGCAAAAATGCCACGAGGTATGCAATACGTGTCCTTGCCCGCCTGCCCACCTTGCCATCCATGCCACATATCGACAACAGAACGACCGCGTTCGTCCGGACCGGGGCTAGAGGGGATGATGATGCACAACAAAACTCCAACTCCCTACTACTCCCCGGGAACTCCTGGGAACACCTAGATTCTTGCAGCCGTTCGAAACTCAAGAAGGATCAAAAACCACAACACCGGCCTGCTGGCCGACCCACCGACCACGCGATGATTCAGGATTTCGACCAACGCGTCAGATGCCATCTTCGACGCCCCCCAAAAACCTCCTCACCCTTCCTAGCTCTAACTCACCCTTCTCGCTCTCCACAGCGCGCAGCAGGTTATCGACCACTTGCTCAACCTCAGCTTCAGGCACGCCCGTGCACAGCGCCACCACCCGCCGGTACTTGACCTCAGTGTCCCTGCTGCGGCCCCGGAGCGCCGCCACGTTCTTACGCGTCGCGTCCGCGCGGGACCTGAGGGCGGCAATGCGCGCTCGTATGATAGTCGATGGTGGCAATTCGGTGCAGACCGCTGCCGTGGGGCCGTTGGAGTCTTCACTGCCGCCGTTAATATTGCTATTTGAGGTGGGGCTGGAGTTGACAGTCTTCTCGAGGACCGAGGAGAGCTCCGTCTCCCAGCCCCCGCCGGAAACACTATCTAACGGCCCGTGAGCCTGTTCCAAGCGCAGCAGGCGCTTGTGTTCTTCGTCGCGCGCTCGGGCAAGGCTGACGATCTTCTGCCGGGTCAGCAACTGTGTCTTGGCGGCCGCCTGCAGGGCTTCCAACGACCGCCGCGCTTCGCCCAATTGCGTCGAAGTCGTCCTCAACGACGCATGTAAAGAGTCCAGGTCCAGCTGCTTCTTTCTGAGTTCCGACTGGAAACTGGCTGATGTCTCGCCTAGGAGATGCGTGATTGCTGCGGGATTGTTAGCAGCCCGCAATATGTGATATGTCGAACCAGGGCATTATAACCCGGGGAGATGGGGAAGCGCAGGATAAACTTACAGGTGATGATCTCGTCACTGCTTTCTCTGGTCTTCTGACTATTGCCGACGACACCGATCCTGTCGGCCACGACCATATCGCCGTTCATGCCCATGCCGTCCTCTCCGTTTATGTCGCCGCCGACCCCGAAATCCACCGGTCGCAAGCCGGCCTTGTTGGCAATACTGGGGTCGGCTCCTACCTCGAGCAGCTGGGAAATGATGCTGCGGTTGCCGATGCGGGCGGCGATGTTGAGCGCCGTGTCGCCCGACTTGTCCTGGGCATTGACGATCTCGCTCATGAAGCGTCCGATGCCCATCCTCGGCGCGCCCGCCGCCGCGTTCACGCCCTGGCCGCCCGGCACGCCGCCGCTGCCCTGGCGCACGACCCACTCCAGCAGGCTCTCGAGGTAATACCTGCTGGAGTGGCTACGGCCCTTGACGGCGCTGGTGACGGCGATGTGGTGCAGCACCGTACGACCCCGGTTGTCGCGAATGTCGATTGTGTTACCCAGGACATCCAGAAGCTCGGGGAACGAGACCTGATCCGAGTTGTTGGTGACGGCTGACGCCCTCATAAGAGCCGTCTCGCCTGACGCGTTAACCCGATAGGGGCTCGCCCCCGCCGATATCAGAGCCCTCAACAGCGGTATACGCGCTAGCGTCGCCGCCCAGTGTAGGGCCGTGTGGCTGCTAGCGTCGATAGGTGAATCGAGGTCTAGCGGACTCAGATTCGACAAGGCGTCGTATTGCGCCTGCTCGTTGACCTCCGCATTTGAGGGTAGGAAAAGACCCATTAACAGATTTCGCTTGTGCTCGGCCTCGGGCGAGACTTCGAACGACAATGGCTGCAGGGGCGCGGCGTCGTTCTCGTGGATGTTGATACCGGCCTGTGAGTAGATGAAGGACTCGTTGGGTTCTGTGGGAGAGCCGGGGAAGTTGTTGGCGTATATCTCCACGGACTGCGAGGCGTAACCGAAACTATCCGCCGGGGTAACCACTCTCTGACGTTTCCTCGGGGGGTCGTCGCCGTTGAAGATCTGGGTGTTCTGTGTGGAATAAGCCGAGTCTACATTCTGCCCATAATCCGAGACGAAACTCTGCTGGGAGTTGCCGGGGAAGTCGTCGGCATTCTGCATAGAGGACTGGCGGCTGAAGCTGGGCGGCCGTGAGGGGCTGTTTCGACCTCTGGGACCGGGGGATTCGAAGCGAGCTCTGCTGGCCTTGCTAATAGCAGCGACCGCATTGGACGCCGTGCTCGAGATATTCTTGAAGAAGGTACCCGATACCCCGTTGGTGCGCGCTTCATTGTTGGCATTATACATTCTCTTCCTCTGGGCGGCCAACGCCTGCTCCTTGGTGGGCGTATTGAAGTCGCCTCTGCCCGCGATACCCCCGTCCTGACCCATGTCGTAGGTTAACAAGGGGCGCAGGAGCTCTTCGACGCCGTATTGTCGGCAGACCTCGACACCCCGCTCGAATTTGATCCATGTCCCCTGATACTTCCCGTAACCACCCTGGACCTTCTCGTGCTCGCCCGTCTGGATCTCCTTTTCCAGAATCTTCGTGCGCTTCCCCTTATCGATATTGGCGACCTTGAGGATCTGTGTTGCGTTCAAGCAGCTATCGTGTCGGCGGCGCATGACTGCGATGCCGTTGACCTCCATCTCATACACATCGACACCTGAATATACGGCCTAGATAATCTCGGTTAGCGCACCGGTTCGAGATTTACCGGGGAAACCCCAAGCCTCATAGACTGGGTCTGGGCTGGACCTACAGAGTAGATCTGGGGTGCCTCATGGTTATTATGACCGCCACTGTGGTTATTTGCCATCCTCATGTTAGAGTCAGAAAACTGGCGAAAGTGTTGTGAGGATGGTTGGCTCATAGAGAAAGATTGTTGCGAAGATGGTTGGGACTGAGACATGTTGGCTTCTCTTGCTGCCGCAGAAGCGGCGGCGGCGTCCGGGTTGCTGGTACTGCTGGACACGCAATGCTGAAATGTCGGTCGCTGAGGCGGTGGGCTGGTCACGGACAAGGAGAAAGAGGATGCCGAGGCGGCTGGCTTCTCGGGAAGCTGGTGATTATCGTGATGTAGGTGGTGATCATGAGTTGCGACGGTCGCCAAGGCCATCAGCTGCCCTTTCTTCTTTTTCCACTTTTCTTATTCTATTCTAGGCCGAGGTTTTCAGCGACTAGATGGATATATTGGCGAGATAAGCCAGCCAGGGAGGCCGGGAAAGAACAAAGTTGAGGTCCAGGATTCGGCGGTGATCCCTGAGCCTTTCGAAGAAGGTGAGGCTGGATGGGGCTTATTCGTGGAGGGAGGTACCGGCTTTGTGCGCTAAGAGATCGGACCGGCGGCCGGGAGTTGACTCGATGATACACCTACTTTGAGTTGAGCGACGGGCAAGATGACGATGCTATTTATTATTGGCGTGCGCCGATGAAGACAGGGGCCCGTTATTGTTATAGTCGACCTCGGAATGAATGTGACAAGAACACAGGCGGCAACGATGCCCCTCGTATAGCGATTTGGCTATGTAAGTAGGCGTAGGTGTGGCGTATGAGTAACATGCGTATGAGTGTACGAATTCCCATAAGACACAAGTGCACTCTCTTAGGCGAAGCAGATAGTAATCTCACTTAGCACCTCATTACAACTCATAAGAACCAATTGCGAAGACACCCGTTAAGATGTTCACTTCAACCCGGATGATTACCATGTAAGAGATAAGTTTGTACCGTAGGTAAGGGCAAGGGTTGGTCAGAGCAAGGTACTTGATATCCAGGTGTCCGAAAAGAGGAAATCAATTAAAGGTGCACCGATTGAGCGATCCGCGATGAGGAACTTGCTCAGAAATTTTGGTGGGATGAGGTGGGCTGGACGTGTCAGTTTCGCGTGAGGTCGTGTCCAAGTCGCGACTAGAACGGGAGAGGAGGAATATTGAGGGAGCAAAGAACCGTGTTGGTGTACCCCTAGTTAGTATGGTTGCAAGGCTGATGTGCAGGCCTTGTAACTCTCCATACATCCCCACGTGAGTAATTCTGAGGCGTTAACCACGGTAGGAGTGGGAGATGTGGACGCGGTTAACGAGCATCACGCGGGATTATGGAGTATCAGCCCTGGCGCTCCACTGCATGAGAAGACACGGCAAGGTTTGTTCCTTGGCCCCTAACCCCATTTAATGTAGATCTTCAAGTACCTGTTAGTACATACCTACCTATCCATTAGGCTAGGTACTACTGTAGGGCGGGGGTTGTGAGAGCTCTGCACGTCATCCAGCATCAACCAATGCAAATGCACCAAATGCCCTGGCACATCGGCATGTTGCTTGCCTTACGACCTCGGTAGGTAATTGCTACATATCATAAATGCATATATCTCGATAGAGCCTTAACTGGTATCGGAGAGTCCGTCGCTCATCGTATCGTAGAATCCATCGTGCAGGCGTTTTGTCTCCATACTAGACGCCTCAGTATTGTATCTCAGTTTCGCACACGAACCTCTCTTTGACTGCGGCGCCCTGTTTGTCGCGTGGGGGGGGGGGGGGGG